>OX243812.1:25112695-25132695 GCA_945859605.1 Lumbricus rubellus | reverse complement strand
GGAAGGATGGAAGCGGTGGGGGCGGCATGGTCCGCTTTTCCCTCGGCCACTCCCCTCGGTCACTCCCCCATCCCTCTCACGCACCATTCTCCCACTCCATCTGCATGCTTCTATTGTAAATATTTTATGACCTTATTCTGGAGGGACGCGACGAAGGCCGCGCCTCGTACATCAGCCTTCAAAGTACAACAGCAACTGACACTAATACAACAACAACATCATTGCTGCTGCTGATGCTGGTGCTACTACCACTGTTGTTGCTGCTGCTGCTAATAGTACTAGGCCTACTATTAGTTTGCATATAACTGTGGAGTTTGATACCTCTCTGGTCATGGATATTAAATATCAGCAACCAGCAACGTATGCGCTATGAATTTCACCTTCAACTTTTGTAGGTGATATTTGATTGGAGATTTAGAGGCATTGATAGATAGAAGGAGAGAGGGAAAATGGAAGGAAAAAACAGAGATCGAGAAGGACAGATGTCGAAAAAGACAAAGAACGCTTGTTGCAATTTTTTGCTGCGCTACTACTTCGCTGCTGCTACGAATGGCTTATACACTATTATGACGACACCTTCGTGATCTATAGCACTTTTTTACGTCATTAGATAAGTAGACCTATAGTGTTTCGTTGTTAGATTAATGTCAAATACGCCTATCGTATGTATTATGACGAACCCTCTTTGTTCTGCCAACACTATTGTTACGTCATTAGCTGTGTATAATGCTGTTACAATAATGGCGAATCGGCCTACCGCATATATTATGGCGACCATTTTTGTTCCACGAACACTATTGTTACGTCATTAGCTTTGCTCATCCACATGGTTCTGGCTTGCTGCAAGGACGATAGCTTTGTTACATGAAATATTTTGTTAATTTTAGGACATAACTAATATTAGACAATAGTCAATAGACATAGCACGTCGAACATGACCCGTTTCTGGGTCCGCTGTAATAAATAGGCTATGTGCGTGGTGGACCGGTGAATTCTCACAAGGGGACCATTAAAAGGTAATCACAGAACCCGGGCCCGCACTAGCTTTAGTGCTGCCTTATTTATATTCCCTATACCTTTGTGCAACCGCAGTTGTCTATAGGCACGACTGTGTCCAACAATCGGCTGCCATGTAATATACAGAGGCTGAATGAAAATCACTATGGAATGTTTTAGAGGAACATACAGGGTTTCTTTCTTCTATGTCTGCAAACTGTGTAGTATAACAAAGGAATTGAAACATGTAAAACTCAACGGGAAGAAGAGAAGTAGGAGTGTCCGCAGATTATCTTTGCACGAGAGGCAAAACAAAAAAATGGTCACCGTTACCTGTTTAGCAGGAGCTTGAATATGCAAAGCAGGAAACTAAGAGCACAAAAGTATAGATATTTTTCGTAGAGGCTTCTAAATACAAATTTCCCAGTTTCACTTCGTTCATTACAGGCATCATTTAAAGTTCCTTCCTTGTGAAAAAATCTGTAAAAAAACATTTAGTTTTTAGAATAGGCGTTAAATTTTCCGTGTAGGCTAGTGCCATGGCCCCTCTTGATCCAGTGTGCGGCGCTCAGGAATAGAGGCAGAAAGATGAGAGCATAAGAAATGAATAAACATTGTTAGAAAGGACCATTGAAGTAAATATTGAGACATGATGAAGACAAATTGCAACATACATGTATATATCTAAATCAATATACTTGACCGTGATCTGATAGAGCTTGATTTGATCTCAATCGATCTGGTGTTGTTTAGGTTATCTATTATATTCCAATTCCATAACATATATAATATGATCAATCATTAACAATCAAGCTTCCCATCCTGTCGGAAAGTTGCAGTTTTTCTTATCTCATCTTCTTGTTATTTTGTCCTATTACATTGTCACAGCTAATTCCATGCACAGATAAGGAGATAATTGGTAATCTATCATAATCCAGAGCCTTCTCCTGGCAAACTGGAATTCTTTGCATATAGTATAGTATACATGTATACATATAAAGTATATATATATATATATATATATATAGTATACATGTACGTTTTCTTGCATTTTTAACTATAGGCCTAATAATAAGTTTGATATTATTCGAACTTTTATTTTATTTTATAGCGAACAGCAGAAGGAAACGAGGCTACAGCGACGACGACGACGACGATGATGACGACGACGACCGATACGACGATGATAAAGCGAGAGATGAAGACGTTCGTAATGATGACATCATCATCAGACCAAAGTTCCTCGAATCGAGACAGAACGTAACAGTCAGTCGAGGGGATCGGGCGATTCTCACCTGCCGCGTTCAGAACCTCGGATCTAAGACAGTTAGTAGCTAGGCTGGTGTTACTTCCCTGTCTGTCTGTCTGTCTGTCTAGTCGTCTGTGTGCCTGTCTGTCTGTCTGTATGTCTGTCTGTCTGTCTGTCTGTCTGTCTGTCTGTCTAGTCGTCTTCTGTCTGTTTGTCTTTGTCTATTTTCATTTACTCATCTCTTAACTCTGCCATTCTCCATTCTCTATGTCCTTGCCTGTTTGTCTGTATTTATGCATGTGTGCGTCTTTTCTGTTAACACATGCATCTCAGCTTATTGACCTGTATAGGCCCTATGTCTATATCTGCCTGTCTGTCAGCTAATGTTTTTTTGATGTATGGCATTATGTAAAAGCTTTGGTTAAATGCTGTTTCTGAATTTCTTCCTATACAATGCAGTTTATTGCAATAAAGCGATTTCTGAGATTGTCCACAATGCAAAGCTCAGAAATTGGACACACTGCATTATATTATATTATGCGATCGATATAGCACCTCGATGACCATGAGAAACCCTGCTATAGAAGGATTTGCAGAAGATTCCCCCCCCCCCCATAGCGACTGCCTCAGTGGGGGTTCTAACCCTCACTCTCAGCGGTAAAGTCTGAGGATCTTGACTAATCGGCTACCGGTGCGTACGCAGTCACTGCATGTTGTAACTTGTAAGGAGATGAATTTAGTTCCCTAATCTATTTAGCTGTTCTCCTCTTATCTCCTGTTATCTCCTGTTATATCCTGTTATATCCTGTTATCTCCTATTATCTCCTATTATCTCCTATTATCTCCTATTATCTCCTATTATCTCCTATTATCTCCTATTATCTCCGATTATCTCCTTTTATCTTCTATTATCTCTTCTTAATGCATTGAATTCTCGTCTCTGCCTCTGACTGCAACATGAGATCAAACAATTTTCGTCTTCTTGCTTTTCCTAAAAAAATCATAAGTATAGATCTACATGTAAGTTATTTATAAAACGTAACTTTAGACATGTTGCCCGACGCCATAATTATCTTATGACGTCGAGCAAAGTACTGGATGTCAGACACAACTCTACCTGTTACAGACGATACCTTCTATTTATAATCCCTTACAGGTTTCGCATGTAACAATACATTATTATACATAATTATGATATATATTCCGTTTATATTGTTTCCTAGTCACGCCCGCGGCTATGCAAATGAACACGAAGGGATATCGTCAAACATTTTATTGTTTCTGCTTCGCCTTTAGATTCCGTGCAATTATCGTGTGTGCACATCAATGTATACACATCAATGTATGCATACATTGTGGGCCTAATAAACATTGCATGTTTCCACAATGCATTCGACCCAGGATGCTTTTATTCCGGCGTCAAACTCATCATTGTCTCTTAACATAACACCTGTTTGAATGCCAGTCAGACGAGGCAGCATCAGCATCAGCATCAGCATCAGCATCAGCAGCAGCAGCAGCAGCAGCAGCAGCAGCAGCAGCCATACATGTAGTTTTAGCTTCGATCGGATTCGGTCCAACGCCTCCTTGTCATTGTCAAACACACAGTCTCGGTTGATGCGCTTCGAGTCAGTCAGGCGAAACGAAGGAGGAGGGAGGCAGAATGGACACGGCTGATAGAACAAAGCAACGATTAGACAATGGGAGATGATTAGCAACGGACGAATATCAATCGACTCAGACAAAAATACAAAAAGACTAAAAGACTAAAGCGTCGGTTATGATATTAGTTCGCCACAATGACAACAAGGCGGACGATAGAACCAACAAAAGCACACGAACAACAGCGCGGACTAAACGCAAACGGGGGACTAAAGTACAGAATAGGACGTACATTCGTACAATGTGGTACATGTACACATGTAGACCAGAGGACCTATCGAAGTCAGAAGCGGTCTGCTGAAGAGCTCCCAGAGCGCAGAAAAAGCCGCAAATCATTGTGTATACCGAATTGGGTATGGAGGCGAAATGAACAGCAGACGAAATGAAAGACTAATAGACTGCAGTAGAATTGGATTGATTCATGAAAGCGCGAACTATTGAGAGGCGGATCAAATAGTAAATATGAGCATAGAATAGGAAACTTATTCGAGGAGTAGGCAAAGACTGCGCAAAGAGGTTGCGCCATTTATTTGGTCGTTGGCATATATATATATATAATAATATAATATAATATAATATAATATAATATAATATAATGTAATGTAATGTAATGTAATGTAATGTAATGTAATGTAATATAATATAATATAATATAATATAATATAATATAATATAATATAATATAATATAATATAATATAATATAATATAATATAATATAATATAATATAATATAATGAGACTCGACATAGCAGATCTCGAATGACGGATCTCTATTAATTTTCATGCCATTCACAACCACCACCTCCCACCCCCGTGTCCGCACACACACACACACACACGCACACGCACACGCACACACACGAACACACACACACGCACACACGCACACGCACGCACACTCACGCATACACACACGCAAATACATGTATACACACACACAAACACGTATGCATGCACGCACGCACGTACACTCACACCCACCCACACCCACCCACACGCACACACACGCAAACACATCCCACACACACACAACCACACAAGTCGCCTCCTGGTTGATACGTTGGACGGAAACGGCGTAATACAGTCTACAATAATAGCGCTAGAGGAATCGACGACGACGACGACGACCGCTGAAGCAAAAGTGGACCCAGCGCTGCTGCTGGTGCTGCCGCTGCCGCTGCTGCTGTTGCTGCTGTTGCTGCTGCTGCTGTTGCCGCTGCTGCTGCTGCTGTCTTCAGTTGACACAGATGAAAGCAGAATTGAATGTCAACCGAAATTGATGTTTTAAATGGACTTTTGCTT
This sequence comes from Lumbricus rubellus, assembly GCA_945859605.1. Taxonomy (NCBI): domain Eukaryota; kingdom Metazoa; phylum Annelida; class Clitellata; order Crassiclitellata; family Lumbricidae; genus Lumbricus; species Lumbricus rubellus. The sequence continues at coordinate 25,127,484 of OX243812.1, read as the reverse complement.
TGTGTGTTGGCGTTCATTAATTTCCAAGACTATATAATAGTATATATATATATAATTTTATATATATGCTATATAATAGTATATATAATATTATATATACTATTATATATTCTATATATATATAATATTATATATATACTATATAATAGTACATATATAATATTATATATATATATATAATATCTATATATGACTCGTCATGGGATTGCATTCCTCTTCTTCCACCCCCTTCCTCGTCTCCTTGACGCTCGCTCGCATTCCTGAACATTCCCGAACATGACTGCAGCAGCGGCAGCGGCAGCAGCAGCCAACGACGATGAGTAATAGAGGGCGCTAGTGTTTTCTTCGCCGACGACGACGATGACGTCTAAGAGAGATGTATCTTGCAGTGGAGCTGAGAGTCGAACCAGAGTCATTCATCAATTGCGTCTCATAACCTTTCTCTCTCTGTGCGCCGCCTTCTCTTTGACTCCGTTGTTGCCGTCATGGCCTTTCCTTTCATTATTGCACTCTCTGTCTCTGTCTCTGTCTCTGTCTCTGTCTCTGTCTCTGTCTCTGTCTCTCTGTCTCTCTGTTTCTCCCTCTCTCTGTCTCTGTCTCTCTCTCCATCTTCTCTCTGTTCTCCGCATTCTGTCCCACTTTCTCCTTCTCTTCCTGTATCTGTCTCTGTCTGTCTGTCTCTGTTAGTGTATCTGTCTCTGTCTCTGACTATCTCTCTCTGTCTCTGTCTGTGTGTGTGTCTCTCTCTCTCTCTCTCATATTGTTTCCTGACTGAAATTGCCTTGCTTTACTGTCTATACCACTGGTTTTCACCCTCTTGTCAATCAGTCTCTCTTGCTCTCTGGTTCCCTCCTCTGTTAGTTATATTCAATAATATGTCATGCTTTAATAGACCGTAGTTCTCTCTCTCTCTCTCTCTCTCTCTCTCTCTCTCTCTCTCTCTCTCTCTCTCTCTCTCTTTATGTCACACTCCATCCCCCCACACTCAACCGCCTTTTCCCTTGCTCTACTTTCTCATATACATGTATCTCGTCTACTATTCTCCCTTTCATACTTGCTTTCCTTCCACCACACCACGCATAATTGTATCTCTGTTTCTGCCTGTTCATCTTTCTTCGTTGCTCTTTCTTACCTCCTATATGGATCTTCCCGTCTTTCTAAGTCTGTCTTCCTTCGCGTGTGAAATGAAGACCTACGCTTTTGAGTCTGTCCGTGCGTCTGTCCGTGTGTCTGTCCGTGTGTCTGTCCGTGTGTCTGTCCGTGAGTCTGTCCGTGTGTCTTTCCGTGTGTCTGTCTAGTGTCTATGTGTGTTCGTGTGTTTCCGTGCATTTGTCCGCGTGTCTGTCCGTGTCTCTGTTCGTGTGTCCTTCCGTGTGTCTGTCTATGTGTGTTCGTGTGTTTCCGTGCATTTGTCCGTGTGTCTGTCCTTGTGCGTCTGTTCATGTGTCTGCATGTTTCTTATTCCCATCGCTATCTTAGTCAATCGATAACCTTCTTTCCTCTTTAACTCCACGACACCCTCGTTCCCCATTCCTCCTCCGATCGGAGACTCAAGTCTGGTCCTCTCGACTGTTGTCCTGCATATCAACCACGCCATCAGATTGCGACTTGGGACATCGTGGCTCATCCAGATGGACGCCCCTTCCATCCTTCCTTCCTCCTCTTCCCCTCCCCTCCTCCTCGTCCTCCTCCTTCTCGTTGTCCTCCTCTCTTTCCTCCTCCTTTTTCTCTTCTTCTCCTTCTCCTCGTCCTCGTCCTCCTCGTCCTCATCCTCGTCCTCCTCGTCTCTTCGTCTTCCTCTCCTCCTCTTCCTCCTCGATCTCCCTTATCTTCTTCTTCTCGTCCTCCTCGTCCTCCTCCTTCTCCTCTTCTTCTCCTCCTCCTCTTCCACTCCCCTCCTCTTCGTCCTCGTCCTCCTCCTTCTCCTCTTCTCCTCCTCCTCCTCTTCCACTCCTCTCCTCTTCGTCCTCGTCCTCCTCGTCTTCGTCCTCCTCACTCACCAACCACAAATTGCCACCTCACAGGTCGTATATATGTAAGATCGTGTGGTGCTTCTTTCCCATCATCGACTTTTTCAATAGTATGGTCTTTGCATTAAATACATGTAGCTTTACTTTAATCATACATAGACTCTTCATTCTCTTATTGCCTTCTTCCTCATACTATAGTCTTGCTATTCTGACATATATAACAGCGTTTCTTGGTTTCCTATTTTCCCCGAAATATTTAACGCATGCATCTTCGTTTTTTCTTCTGCCTCTCAGCTTCGTTTTTTCTCATAAATTTTCCCTCCACTATTGACAAGCTTTTTCTATGTGGCCACATAATAGACTATAATCTTCCCCAAAACTCTTCATTGGTATCACGTATCATGTATCATGTATCATGTATCGTGTATCATGTATCATGTATCGTCATCTTTCTCTTCCTTCTCGCATTTTGCCAATTTAATTTCTTTTCCTTTTCTTTTAATTTCTTTTCAGTTTCTTTTTTCATTGACTTCTTGTTTTTGCTTTTCCTCTTTTCCATTCTCATTTATAAGCAGTTTACGACGAGGTAATACCTTATCTTAGCCAATAAATCATTACATTCTATATTGTCTTCTCCTTTGTCTTCCGCTTTCATTGCGCCGCTCTTTATTTTCCTCGTTTTCTCACGCGTTTATCTTGTTTTTGTGTCGCCATGCATTGTGCTTTTACTTCTTTCGCCTATTCTCTTTCTTTATCTTTTTATTTATCTGCTTGCTACATTTTGTCTTTTTCCTCCGTTTTCTTTCTATATGTGTCATATTATATCTTGCGATCATTTATATCTTGTCTTATAACTTTTATTTTTATTCCTCCTTTATTCATCTTTTCTCTTCTCTATAGGCATAGTTCTTCTGTTTTCTTCTCTTTGTCCTTTCTGTTCGATTCTTTCTCTCTCGGCGGCCATTGTTAACTCGTTCGCCTGTATATAATATTGAATAGACAGTTAGACACGCATCTTCCGTTCTGTGAGAAAACCAAGCAGTCTCCATATATAGCTCGTGAGTTCTCTCGTTGATACGTTTCAATGCAAATCATCATCATCACCCTCTCCCTTCTATATAGTCTACTCATCTTCCTGAGCTGCTATTCCTCCTGTGGGTTTTGTTCCTTAGCAGCATCCTCTGACAGTGCATGTATTCGCTACTCCGTAGAGAGGCAATCAGTTCCCGACGGATCAATTGCATCCTCTGCAATTCTAGTTTCGTTTGCGTGCATGTCTTCCAAATCTTACACAAAATATCAATGACTATTATTTATATAGATCTATGTATAAACGTATACGTACATTGTACAATTGCATACATAGAGAAACACAATCGATACATATATAATTATATAGGGGCCTATATAATATACAGTTAGAACTTAGAACTGAGATCGTGCACGCGTCTCGTAAATAGCCGTCGGGTCGTGACAGTTGAAGAATGGCAGAAGAGATGAAGCTGTTTATAAGAAAGGAGGAAGAAGTGGTTATCTCGTAATGCGCAGCTTCCTCCTCTCCAGCATGATGCCTCCATCTCTTCTTCTTCTTCTTCGTTTTGCTTTCCCTCTCTTTAACTCCTCTCATCTCAGTACTCATCATGAGACGCTTAAACTGCAGTGAAGCGAATTATTTTGCGGGAGTGCAATGTTTCGATTCAACATTAAGCATGCACATGCAGACGCGGATGATATAAAACATAATTATATTTATATTGAAATATTTACCCTCTTTTACATGCATTCACCGGCTGCTCTCTATGCCTTAGTTAGAATTAAGTTGTGTTACAAACGGCACTACTCTTAACTCACAAATCAATCTAATTCATTGCAATTCAAAACATATTTCACGAGTGTTTCCTGCAGCAAACATTCACTTACAGGTCTTGGTATATCCGCTGTTGTTTTTCTGCATCATCACAACATTCGTTTACAACTGTGTAAAACACGATTCTTTTATGTGTTAGGATATAATGCACCAATGCGTTTAAAAGATATTATTTGTGGTGATCCTGTCATAAAGAGGAACACTGTTCTATAGGTTCCACCTATTTGACATCTATCTATCTAGTGTAACCTCTGTATAATATGCAATATCTGACAAATGACCCTATACAGACTGCCTTCGCCCGGTTCAATGGCTGCGACTGGTTAATGGCCTATTAAGATTAAGCTTGCATGGACATTAGCCTATACCAGTCTGCATGCCTTTTTACCATATAATACACAACGTTCATTATACTTGCACACTTAATGCAACGAGTAGGCCTAAAAATCATTTTATTATCAATTAAGCAAAAGCAGACCAATAACCGTATAGTAAGTTATTGTACCGGAATTTATTTATTTATTTATTTATTTACTGAGAATTTGATATAGCGCTCCTTCAAGGTTACTACTCAGGAGCGCTCCCAGTCCAACCCCGGTCGACAGGGCCGGATTTAGGCATGTTCAACATGTTCGGGCGAACAGGGGCCCCCACACTTTCCACACTTTAGAAGGGCCCCACAAAATGCGGGAAAATATTTTTAAAGGAAATTTCGACGAAACGACTAATTTCCGCGAAATTTCGCCAGATGACTAAAAAAAAGGTCATCAACTTTTTTGGCGGATGAAATGGTATGTTTTCCCAAAAAGAAATTTTGGCCAGATGACTAAAAAAAGGTCATCAACTTTTTTGCGGATGAAATGGTATGTTTTCCCGAAAATTTTGGCCAGATGACTAAAAAAAAAGGTCATCAACTTTTTTGGCGGATGAAATGGTATGATTTTCCCGAAATTTTTCCGGACAGGGCCCCCACAAAAATTTTTCGAACAGGGCCTCCACATTGCTTAATCCGGCCCTGCCGGTCGAATAAGACAGTCTTGAGAAGAGAAAGAAATGAAGTAGAAGTAGAAAGGCTAATAGGTATTTGACGAAGGATAACAGGGAATGATTAGACCAGCACTTCACCTATAATTATTCAAAGCAGCAGATTGATAAACTTGTGTGTGTGTGTATGTGTGTGTGTGTGTGTGTATTTAGTCGGTTTCTTGGAAACGATGGACTTGGGTTCATAGTTGTGCTGCCTACACCAGTTCTGGTGCAGCAGTACATACATCAGTGGTGTGGGTGTAATTTCCCCATTTCCCGCTGAGGCAGTTCTCTCCTTTGACCCATGCATGCAGAAGTTGTTTGAAGTGAAAAGAAGGTGTAAAACATGACATCTGGAACGATCCAGCCACCACCGGAAGTGTATCCGCTCCCAACTTCCGGTTTTACGTTCGAAGAGAATTTGCAAAGTCATTATTCATCAGATTAAGGATGCATGGGCAATAATAAGCAGCAGAAGCGACTTACAACTACTTAAGGTTGCGATGGAGTCAGGTTGTTTGTCCACTTTAACTGTGTATATACATATAGACACATTATTCGTAACGGGCACACACGCATACACGCATGCACAGTTACATACCTATATGAATGCATGCGTGTATGGCATTGCATGCATACACACACATAGAATATATAAATTTCTGCATACATAAAAACTTGTATCTATGTATGTATGTCATTTGTGCTGTCAGGTCCGGAGTGCCTTTCATGAGTCTCTCTTGAAGTGGTCCTGTAGAAATCCATTATGGTTACGATACATGCACATACATACATACATGCATGCATACATACATACATACATACATACATACATACATACATACATATACATACATACATACATACATACATACATACATACATACATACATACATACATACATACACACATACATACATGCACTCTTGTACAGCACTTGATTGAGACGCGAAAGCTAAAACGGAGAAATGCAGAATAGCAGGAAATCCATTTGGCCACCGGATGTTCGATGTCATTCAGCTGGAGGCTGAAGTGTGACAGCGTCGTGACTGCTGTATATATATATATGAATTATATATGCATATACATATATATATATATATATGGATTGTCGCTGTTCTAGTGGTTGCTATAGCTGTTGTTGCAGTTGTTGTTAAAACTGTTCGTGAAGTAGGCTATATAAAATTATAAATTATAGTTGCAATATAATTAAAAAAATCAGCCGTTTCGCCAGTTTTCGTTCTTTCACCGCATAGGAGTGGCATGTAAGTATAGTGAGCAGGCGAATCAAAACGTCGCTGACGGCCTACCGTACTAGACGAACGGTTGAGAATGGCCTACCATAGAAATCACAACTCGTTCACAGACGACAACACCAAACATCAAATATGTATTAGGCGCTAAATAACAGCGCAAATGTTCAGAAAACCAGGAGGAAAGCTGCAGGGAGGGAGATGGAGAGATGATTGGAGGGAGAGAGGGAGGAATGGAGGGATGGAGAGATGGAGGGATGGAGGGAAGGCGGCAAAATGACGGAGGGAGGGAAGGACGCTGGTATACACAGGAAAGAGAGAGATGTGGACGAATGCGAGAGTGGCGAGAAGGATGGATGATGAATATAAGAGTGGAGTGGAATGTTTTGGGGTTTCTTATCAGCAAGATCGGTGTGAGACGGGGGGAGAAACTAATGAAGAGAGACAAATAGACAAATAGACAGACAAACAAACAGACAAACAGAGCGAGTGTGTGTGTGTGTGTGTGAATGTATGTGTGTGGATGTGGGCGTGTTTATGTGTGTATGTGTGTGCGTGGATGTGTGTGCGTGTGTGTATATGTGTAGGTGCGCGTGTGTGTGTATGTGTGTTTGTTTGTTTGTATGTGCACTTGTTATAGCGCCCCTTCAAGCTCTCTACTCAGAGGCGCTCCAGAATGCAGAGCGGACACTGCATCGGAGTTTCACGCCGAAGCGCTGAGCAATTGTGAGTGAAGGACTTGCCCAAGGTCCTTACGCGGCCAGGTGGATTCGAACCTCGGACCTTCCGGCTCCAAGGCAACGACGCCACCACTAGACCACCGCGCCCCACGCGTGTGTGTGTGGATGTGTGTGTAGGAAGGTTAGTGAACTTGGTCTTTGACTGAGCGGATGACGCGAGTGAAGAATGTAGTCTTCTTTCATCGTGTATTATATATGTATATATATATTTATATTTATATACATATGTATATATATTTATATTATATACATGTATGTTGGTAAGAATCGACATTGACGGATATGAGGGATGATGCAGAGATGGATGATGATGACAACGATGATAGAGAGACACGGCGCTAGAAAGCACGCTCACCGATTGAGAGAGAGATAGACAGACAGACAGACAGACAGACAGACAGACAGACAGACAGACAGACAGACAGACAGACAGACAGACAGAGATGAACAGACAGATACACAGAGAGATACAGACAGAGCCAGATGTACAGAGAGACATAGACAGAGGCAGAGAGAGACATAGACAGAGACAGAGACATAGACAGAGACAGAGACAGAGAGAGACATAGAGGGCAATGAAATCTGATAGAACTATGCAACGCACTGAAGTGAGCATGGAATACAATGCATGGAAGCGATGATGAAGTACACGTGAGGATGGAGGATGATGAACGATGAAATGAATTTATCTGGACCAAAACTGTGAGTGGCGCCGATGACCTTGAAGTCTAAAGAAATGTGAAGAGAGGAGCGCAGGCTGATGAAAGAGTGAAATAAAAAGTGACGCAATGGATGTACAAGATAACATTAGAGAAAAAGAGTGCAGCATGGGCAATGGATGGGGGGGCCTTAAACAGATGCAGATAAGAGGGAAGGGTGAAGTTAGGGGTTGATGGATTGTATAAGTGACGAACAGCTATAGGGGTGAGGCCTGTCTACTTTATATTCATGAACGAGACTAGAAAACGCCGTCATTTTGTTCGGCTCTATACATGTATATATGCTCTTTTGATGTTCGCCTGCGCATGCGCGTTGTCTTCTGCTGTCGTCGTCTGCTGCTGTGAATGGCATTAGCATCGAAATGGTTTTCCCGCCACCGATGGCGACACAACACAGCAGCAGCGGCAGACGATGGTCGGTCGGTCGGTAGAGGGCGAAAACGTCGCTCGTTCTGACATTGAATGAAGGGAAGTCCAGCTGATGCTACTGCTGGTGATGTTGCCTCTACACTCAGCAGACGACGAACCGATTGTTTCTGTGTGTGTCTGTATGTCAGTCTGTCTTTGTCTGTCTGTCTGTCTCTGTCTCTATCTGTCTGTCTGTCTTTGTATGTCTGTCTGTCTGTCTCGGTTTCTGTCTCAGTCTCTGTCTCTCTCTCTGCCTTTGTATCTCTATCTGTCTGTCTGTGTCTGACTGTCTATGTCTGTCTGTTTCTGTTTCTCTCTCTGCCTCTGTCTGTCTCTGTCTGTTTGTCTGTCTGTCTATGTGTCTGTCTGTCCTTGTCTGTCTATCTGTCTCTGTCTCTGTCCCTGTCTCTGTCTGTCTGTTTGTCTGTCTGTTTGTCTGTCTGTCTGTCTGTCTGTTTGTCTGTCTGTTTGTCTGTCTGTCTGTCTGTCCTTGTCTGTCTGTCTGTCTCTTTCTCTGTCCATGTCTCTGTCTGCCTCTGTTTCTGTTTGTCTGTCTGTGTCTGTCTGTCTGTCTGTCTGTCTGTCTCTCTCTCTCTCTCTCTCTTATTTCGCTAAGCTTAATCGTTCCTCTGCCAGTCATAACATGCGCCGTGTTGCCAATCACACTTCGTCAAATTACAGATAAGGTGTAGGCTGTCACTTTCTCCAACGTATACATCCTACACCATGCATGTCAATGATGGCATGCAGTGAAGCTGTTGCCGTTCCTCTCATGCAGTCTTGCAATAGAAAGTTCATTACCCAGTTTGTGCCATGGTTGTTTACAACGTTTTTTCCGGTTTTTAGTTTTTCCAAAAAGTCCTTTTTCGTCTTTCTAACATTTTGTGTTTTTTATTCTGTGCTTTATTTTTTCTGTAACTTTATTTATTTATTTATCTACTGTCTTTTATTATTTTCTATTATTTTGTTTTGTCTGATAGCCTATTCCTAACGCTGTGTCCGAACTCTCAAGAATTCAGCCAACCTAGCCTACATGTAGGCTATATCATGTGTAATCAATTAATCGTTTAAAGTTAGGCCTATCATTTGATAAATAGGTTACATATACATACCTACAGTATACAATAAATGAAAATTATAAGAGTTATTTTGATGTATATTTCGTCGGCCTATATAAGTAGGCCTAATAACATTAAGTTCAACACAGGTTATTTCGCACAAATCTATTGTCTTTTTGACTTACTTATCAAGAAAAAGTTTTTAACTGCGCTAAGTTGTTCAGCATGTAGGCCTATGCGGACTTTTGTTCACGATTTAAATTTGAAAAGATTCCAATAGCTTTTATTTTTCTAAATTTCTCATTAAAATAAAGTCATTAAAATAACTGTTGTATATTATAAATGTCACTCAACTGGCTTTGACCTATTAATAAAGTTTTGCTATATGCCGATCAAGATAAAGTCGAGCAAACAGGTTTTAAATTTGAAATGCAGTTTAAGTTGTATAAGCGTATACATAAAGAAAGTAAATTTATTTTCCGTTTCCATTTTTGTCGTTTTCACCCCGAAACAAACGACTTCTTTTCCGTGGTTTTATTTGGTTTCTATCGTTTTTTACATCTATGGTTTGTGTCTTTTGTTAATTCACTTATCATTTTCAGTTCTATATACACTCAAACATGTCCGTTACAAATCTCTAACTCTTTTTAGTTTTATATTTCCGCCGTCCCTGCTGAGTGCTGACCTTTTGTATTTCGACCGAGCTTCTATTAAATTAGCGAATTACTGTCATTCAGCGCCATTGCTTGAAGCCTTGTCTTGATAGTTAGATTGTGGAGCTACATGAATCATGTAGCGATTCATAATAATAGAATCCCCGCCGTGTAGTCGTGTAGTGTTCAGCTTCGGGGAATATAAGACTTGCAAACAGAACCGAAAATAGTTGATCGTCGTCGGTAATAATGTTATCAGAAATATCCGTAAAAGTTTTTTCATGCACGGCCGCCAGCAAAAACAAAGACGAGATGTTTTGCTACAAGTTAAGTTATTTATATTATTTCGAATGAAGTGCAGGTGAAATATGCGAATACGGAAATGATCTAAAGTCAAGAGATATGATTGAATGCAAAGCAAGACATGACCAGAATGCTTTCATCTTCAAAGCAGTCGATTTAAAAGTTGCAGAGGATAGAAACTGAGACGGAGAAAGAGAGATAGCCAGAAGCAGAGGCAGATAGAGATAGTAAGATGAAAGAAGCATTCAACATACATATTGAACCAGATATTATACCCAGCAGACGTGGATGTACGGTAAAAATGATAGAAAAATCTAAAATTCAGTAAACCTTCGATGTAGTCATGTTCCATTCATCTTTGATATGATTTCATCCTTCCGTCAGTCTATCCTTTCTCCTTTTCTTCTTTCTTCTATTAGCCTATAGTTTGTCCATCCAACCGTTCATTCATTCGTCTGTGGTCATTTGTTATTCACTCTATTATAGTATACACGCCGGGACATTTCCCTGTTTTCTTCGAGATATAAGTGCCGGAAATAGCTCATAAGTCACGCTGCTATCTGCGCAAACATGGCCGCCGTTCTTGCTCCCATTCTTACTTCCGGTTTCTTATCTTCCCGTCTTCCGGCGCGATCGGACGTGTATCCATCCTCCGTGGACCGAGTCCCATACCCTCTCGGGTCTCCCTGCTCCTCCCTGAGGATGGGGGAACGTCTTGGGGATGGGGTGGGAGATGGGGGGGGGGGTTGAGGGGTGGAAGGAATGATCGCTCCCCACTGACTTCTCGGTTATCGTTTAGTACGGGAAGCAAGTAAGGTCTGTAGAGATTTTATTCATCAGTCATTGTAACCGAAAACAGACTGACATCAGACAATTCATCATCATCAGACGTCATACAATGCTAATGAAGACACTACTGATTTCTTCTGTGGTCCTCTGCTGCAGTGTACGACCAATGCTAAGATGATGTACATGTAATACTACTCTCGAAGCTGCTGTCTTGTCTGATAACAACGGATATTAATGTTTTGCCAGCTTGTAGCCAGAACTGTGCGATCGATCATTTAGAGAAACGTTTCACTCGCCACATTAACTAAGAAGAGTGTCTGATAATTATAGAATGTCGCAGTGACAGCAGACGTTGGCATGGCGATGACTAATGAAACGAATCAACCGAGTCATGCAATCAGACATTGTTAAGGTTTACAACGCCTGTTACAATCAGGCATTGCTAAGGTTTACAACGCCTGTTACAATCAGGCATTGCTAAGGTTTACAACGCCTGTTACAATCAGGCATTGCTAAGGTTTACAATGCCTGTTACAATCAGGCATTGCTAAGGCAATCAGGCATTGCTAAGGTTTACAATGCCTGTTAATGTATCGTTTAGGAGGTCTATTGGCGATCGTAGTCACATTCCAAGAAATGATATTATAGTCGCATGCGCTATTGCTAAGCAGAAAGTGTAAATTTGTCTGTTCTGATTTATACCTGCCGGGCAAGACTTTCGTGCACAGTGTGGTTTGGTCAGACTGCAGTGGAACTCGTACGATCCATTCAATAATACTATTCACCAATACTATCCACTAATACCATTCACTAATACTATTCACTAATACTTTTCACTATCACTATTCACTAATACTATTCACTAATACTATTCACTAATACCATTCACTAATACTATTCACTAATACTATTCACTAATACTATTCACTAATACCATTCACTAATACTATTCACTAATACCATTCACTAATACTATTCACTAATACTATTCACTAATACTATTCACTAATACTATTCACTAATACTATTCACTAATACCATTCACTAATACCATTCACTAATACTATTCACTAATACCATTCACTAATACTATTCACTAATACCATTCACTAATACCATTCACTAATACTATTCACTAATACCATTCACTAATACTATTCACCAATACTATTCACTAATACTATTCACTAATACTATTCACTAATACTATTCACTAATACTATTCACTAATACTGTTCACTAATACTATTCACTTATACTATTCACTAATACTATTCACTTCGAATGCGGATGAAATCGTCGTCTGAGATTTGTCGTCAGTCTCTGCTGATGCGTGTCTGTAGAAGTTTTAACATCGGAGCACTATACATCATATATACATATATATATATATAATATACAACGATTATGGTTATATTTTCCATTTTAGCATGATGAATAACTGACGAGATCGGTCGATATATATATATATATATATATATATATATATATATATATATATATATATATGTATACATGTATATACTGTATGGAGTCACGCGGTGCTTAAGATGATAATATCTCGTTGTATACAAATTGGTCCACCTCTACACTGAACAGTTCTTCACTATAGATGCGCGATGATGCTGCTGGTCGCATGCAGAGTGGCGCTATAATATATCACAATAATGAATGCTTTAGCTCGAGTTGCATAATACATGATCTGTGGTATACCATCTATGCAGTGATCAATGGTCTCATGAAGTGACGCCATGTGTATATCAAGCAGCAAATCAACATGCTGGAGCAGATTCTATATTATGGGCAGAGATTTGGAAAGCAAGTTTGAGGGAGGGATTAGTGACGAAAATGACATTTGATGTCTCCATTTAAAGCTAAGCTATCCATGGGGACTCGGTAGCGCATTGGATAACACGCTGGCATAGAGAGCGAGAGGTAACGAGTTCGCGCCCCGTAAAGGGGGATGTTGGACATGTTATCGAAATAATCGTCAACTCAAAAATAAATAAATAAATTATCGATATAGAGAGTCAGATCAAGAAGTATAATTGACATCCTATATGTATATGAAATGGGTCTATGATATTACTGTCCGGATACCTATGAAATTACACTGCATTAGATCTGCTGGCATGCAGTTTCGAGAAAATTAGTCATAATCCGGATATAAAAATTAGACCTTTCTCAAGCTAACAGTGGACCTAAAATTAGGGTCTAATACTTTTGGGTTTGTCAAATGTTTTTCAGCGAAGTCATGACGACATGAATCCGTTCTTCTGATCCATTCTTTCTCTCCATTGTTATGGCTCTCTTTCTCTTTGTTCTGACTTTCTGTCCTTTGTTCTGACTTTCTGTCCTTTGTTCTGACTCTCTCTTCTTTGTTCTGACTATCTCTTCTTTGTTCTGACTCTCTCTCCTTTGTTCTGACTCTCTCTTCTTTGTTCTGACTCTCTCTCCTTTGTTCTGACTCTCTTCTTTGTTCTGACTCTCTCTCCTTTGTTCTGACTCTCTCTTCTTTGTTCTGACTCTCTCTCCTTTGTTCTGACTCTCTTCTTTGTTCTGACTCTCTCTCCTTTGTTCTGACTCCCTCTCCTTTGTTCTGACTCTCCCTCCTTTGTTCTGACTCCCTCTTCTTTGTTCTGACTCTCTCTCTCTCTCTCTCTTCTGTTCTGAATCTGTGCGTAGTAAGTGTCTCACCATTACCTCGACCGCATATTATATTGTTCGGCGTTTGATTGCGACTGCAGAAGTCGGAACACTGCAGCCGTGACAAAAGCAGACGACGATCAAGCGTACAACGTTAGATGATGATGATGATCAGTGGACCTTGCTTCCCATTTATATCGACTCACTCTCGTTGGTCTGACCGATTTCCAATTAAAATACGATGAACCTTTTCGGATCTATTCGGTTCAATTCAGATTTCTTGGATTTCAAAATATGATTAGAATGGCATAGAAGCAGAATTGAAGGAACACAAAAATAGTTTTTACATGCGATCACTGCAGAAAAGTAGAGTTACATAACCTATACAGAGAGACAGACAGGTGCAAATACATATAAACAGAAAAACGGGAAGACAGGTATACAGAGACAGACAGACAGACAGATAGACAGACAGACAGACAGACAGACAGACAAGCGCATGTAGGTTATACTTATAGGCTACAAAGCCGACACATAAAGATTTAGGTTTGCATGTCTGTCTGTTTGTCTGTCTGTCTGTCTCGTGTCCGTCCGTTCGTCGGAGACAGAACATGTATACGGACCGACCAATGACCTGACTACGTCGCATATCCTTACCTCGCATAGGCTATACATGTATACTATAGTCGGAGTTTATCATCGTGACCACCTGCTGAGAAACTGCACTGAATCAGGAAATACACACGACTCCAAACTGATCATCGGATGTGTGACCCAGTCAGAGAAGTGACGACGAGGAGAAGGAAGAGGAGAAGAAGGAGGAAGATGAGGAGGAAAAGGAGAAGAAGAAAGAATAGGAGGAGAAGGAAAAGGAGAAGGAAGAGGAGGAGAAGGAGGAGGAGAAGAAGGAGAAGGAGGACGAGGAGGTGGAGGAGGAGAACGAGAAGAAGGAAAAGGAGAATGAGAAGGAGAAGGAAGAGGAGGAGAAGGAGGAGGAAGAGGAGGAGGAGGAAGGTCTCTAATTGGTCACACGGTCATTGTCCCACGCTATGGCAAAACAACTGAGAGAAAATCGGTCAAGGTTGCAGTAGCAGACTCTTTGCTCTTGTCAACCTCCTCTAGAAGCATACACTTCGGGTGGCAAACAGCAGCTGCCCTGCACGGAAATGTACTCACGAGTGTGGCTAACGAAATCCACACACACATATATATACATATATATATATATATATAATTTATATATATATATATATAGCACTATAATCGGAACAATGAACAGTGTGTAAAGAGTTAACAGCCAGACAATGAGTGATTTAATGTCATAAACAAACGGGTTGTAATAGTATCAGTGAATTC
>OX243812.1:24667695-25107695 GCA_945859605.1 Lumbricus rubellus | reverse complement strand
CAGATACATTCGCGCTCAACGGTTTACTTACGAGGTCAGAAAGTATTTAAACGCTGTATAAATCGCGTCTAACGTAATATGCAGGGTGGGTAAAAAAAAACCACATAAGGTTTCTTTCAATATCTTCGCCAGAGGTAAGAGTTTTAACATCAACCTTTACAGGCTTAAAGGCAATTTATAGCTTCGTGCCATGGCCAAATAATTTCAAACAGAACAAAAGTTATATGGCTTTTTAGTACCACTCACTGTTTATTGGCGATCAAAGAAAGCGCAAGAAAAAGTTTTTAAAAACCAGATTGTATTAAAGTCACATCTCAAAGAATTGTTATCAAATGAACTTGATATAGTCAGATAATAATTATTTTAATTATTTATAAAAGAAACAGTGAGCCAGCGTTGCTGCACGTCAATGAGATGTCCCTTAGCAAGATGAGGATAAAATTGGTAAATAAAGAATCGGTCAGATTAGCCTAATAATTTGTTTAATGAAAAACAATGAAATAGAAAATTCAAAAAAATGAAAATGCCCAATATGTTAGTGACAGATAAAATTTGTATTCAGACATTTTATGATTAAGCCTCAAGGTCTTTGATCTAAAGCTATAATCACCGCTTAATCTGATAAACACCGAGTGCAGAGAAATCAAGAGTTAAATTGAAAGTTAAAAAATATGCCGTTGATGAAAAAAGATCCGTCCAACGTCAATAATTATTGTCCTGCTTTCATTGAGAAGAACTAATGGTCTCCAAATCTCCGGATTCGAACCCAATCGATCGTCAAGTGTGGATAAATATATGCTGGAGAAATACCACAAAATCTGCAACCAAAACCAAGAGAATTGATGATCGCATTTTAGTTTATAGATGCCGCAATTAAGGTTGGTTCTTTGTGGGCTGCGTATATCGGTAGAGTTGATAGATGTCTATGGGAAGTTTTACTTTTGAAACACACCAATAAGGCCATCAAGAACTGTGCAAAGAGACTCATAAAAGTTTGGGCACTGGTGGTGAGCACATTGAACACAAGTAACTTTGTAAAGCACTATCAAGTTAATTTGATAACAATTATTTGAGATGCTGCTTAATAAAACCCGTGTTGTTACTTTTTGTTGCCCTATGTTTTTAGACATCGTCAAATAACAGTGGGTGCAGTGTGCACTCACTAAAAGTGATAAAGCTTTTGTTCTGTTGAATTTTAGTTGTGAAATTTGGCTGTTGTACCGTTGTACGTATATATGAATTGCCTTTAATCCTGTAGGCTACAAGTCCTGTTTCATGTTCTCATTTGGCAAAAAACCTTATGCGTAGGCCTACTTTTTTACCCACCATGTGGACTATGTATCATGCTTGGTAGTGGCAGTATAGTGTATCGCTGTAGAGGGTCTAGACATAGAAAAAATACTTTCGTGGTGGACAACATATACATGTATATCTACAGACTGCTTGAGTCTCAGTCTTGGCTAATCAGGCAAAAACGTCTATCGATATATACGCAGATCACAAGGAACAGACCCTGTGGCACTATGTCATTAGAGCAGTGGAATCTACTTCTAAGAAGCATCATCCATCCTCCATGGCATTAGTGCTATTTTAAAAAGAAACCAGGTAGCATATTCAGATGCGTCTCGTGCAAGTGCACAATGTACATACATGTATACATGTATCGATGCATGTATCATACATGTATCATGCACATACATGTATCATGCACATACATCATATATACATGTATCATGCACTGCATGTATCATGCACAATTGCACATACATGTATCATGTACATACATGTATCATGCACATACATGTATCATGCATGATCATAGAACGACGGAATTTAGCACAACACGAACAAAATGTAGACGGACGCGAATAACTGAATGAAAAGAAAATACGTTCCTGCAGCTGCTGTCGTTTATGAAAGTCTACAGTCTACGGCTCTACGCGGTACCATTATATATATATATATATATATATATATATATATATATATATATTGGTTTGTGTTTGTGTGTGTGTGAAATGTATGATGCTAGAATGGTTGCAGTCTAGACATGGGTGGCATGCACTATAGCGGCTCATCCACATGTATGCACAATGCATGTATACCATTGTATGGCATAGGCCTATACAAGTATACATCCATACATTGCATACTATATAATATGCACATACATTGCGTAGCTTGTATATAAGCCCTACATGCATAGTCTACACACAATTGTAAACAACTAAGTGTCTAATGAACAGATTCGGCATGCACTCATGGGATTACTTTTTCTCCTGATGATGTCCTTTCTTCTGAATGATGAATATTTCATAATCGTAATCCTATATCCGTTTATGCAATGTTCACATCGGCTGTATCGAGTAGAATCATGCATGGTCTCTGCCTGCAAAATATTGTTGGTCTCAGCTGATCTTGTCGATTAGTTATATATATATATATATATATATATATATATATATATATATATATATATATATATATATATATATAGACACACATATATATATATACGTGTAGATGGTCTTATTCGGAATTGACCGTCTCTTCTGGCTACTGTGTCACGATGACATTGCCTCAATCTCATTCGATGGCACGCGTATTTCTAAGAGAAGGTGTGATTGACCTTGACTGACCTTTGTGTTTAAGATGACCCCAGATGACCTCAGTGATCTCATCATATCGTGGCTTAGCATTTAACCCTTTAACGACCAGCTATATAATTATGTTTTCATTGCATTTTAGTACACAATGGTAGTTAAAGGGTTAAAGGCTTATAAATACGTCATTGTCGATATAACGGATAAGTTACATGCAAATGTCAAACTTGTGCTACTAACAAGACAAGCGTCATCTATCCAGAATCGTTGTCATGAATACTTATTTATCTAGGGCCCCTATAACTATAGTGGGATCTTCTCTTCTGGGGCTCCTATTGCTTCCATGGAATTGCTACTCGTCTGCACATGTATTTGCATCTAACTTTCTTAGCTCTATTTTAGCAAGTCAAACTGTGTAATTGATGTATTTTTCTCTTATGGAAGCAATAAACTTTATTTGATGTTTGGTTTCATAAGTCAAACGCTGCAATAGCCAACTATATCAATTTATTAATGAAGGCTCGAGTTCTGTACAATTGCATTGAAGTCGCATGATTGTTGCATGCAAGTCTCGATGTAAGTTTTGATGCAATGCTGCGAATATTGCGAACGTTTCTCCGCAGTTCTAGTTGCTGTTGCTGCCTCCGCAGCGAATGAAGTTAATTGTCTCTCTCTTTGTATTGTCTCATATGGCGATGATTGGCGACAACACGCTATATGGTTCTACATGTAAGAGTCGGCTGACGTCGTTGTTGTGATATTATTATTGTTGTTGTTGTTGTTGCTGCTGCTGCTGCTGATGCTGCTGCTGTTACGAATGCTGTCATCATCATCATCATCATCATCATCATCATCATCATCATCATCATCATCATCATCATCATCATCATCATCATCATCATCATCATCGTCATCGTCATCGTCATCGTCATCATCATCGTCATCATCATCATCATCATCATCATCATCATCACCATCGTCATCATCATCATCATCATCATCACCACCACCACCACCACCATCGTCATCATCATCATCATCATCATCATCATCATCATCATCACTGCCGTCATAAAAGCAGCAGCAGCATCATTACTTTCACTACATGCATGAGTACCAGCATCATTTTCGCATGCCTGTGCAACAGACAAAGAAACAGCTGGCTTTGCTTTTGTCTCATGCAACAACAGCAGCACCTGAGTATAGACGACGACGACAACGACAACGACGACGACAACGACGACGACAACGACGACGACGACAACGACGACGACAACGACGGCGACAACGACGACGACAACGACGACGACAACGACGACGACAACGACGACGACAACGACGACGCCAGTGTCTCAGTCGCCCAGCATAATCCTTTTTCGTTTTTATGGTCGACGGACGTTGGCGCTAAATTAATTTAATGTCGTCTGACATGTTTCGTCGATTCCACTCCTCCGTGCTACGATAATTATTATTATTCGCCGATAGGAATGTACTTCTGAGTTCTGACATAATTATATCGATCCAAAGCCGTTCGTCCTTCTTCCCCCATTTTGCATGCTCCCTCCTCTCCTCAGTCCCTCTCATTTTACTCATATTCATCCTCCCCCTCTTCCATCTCCTCCTCCTCCTGCACCTCTTCCTCCTCCTTCTTCTCCTCTTCCTCCTCCTTCTCCTCCTCTTCCTCCTCCTTCTCCTACTCCTCCTCCACCTCCACCTTCTCTTCCTCCTCCTCCTCCTACTCCTCCTCCTCGACTTCCTCCTCCTACTCCTCCTACTCTTTATCTGTTATTTCACTAAATCATTGTGACTGGATATTCGCTCATCACTTGGCCACTGCATTGTTGTCTAAACGCCACATATTGTCGTCCGATTACTCTATTATCGTCCTACCACGTAACAGTCGCGAATTATTATTATGTATCGAGACATATTATTTCTAGAGCCTCCGGATAAAGCAACAGCGGCAGAGGCCGCCGCCAAAAAACCCATTGATAACGGAATGGCTGTTATTTAGAACGGAATGAAAATGGTGATCTCAGTTTAGATTCGCAACTACATGTACATACAGGGTGGGCCAAAATGGACGCCTAAGGTTTTTTGCCAAATATCTAGGCCAAAAGCATCATGTAAGAATTTTCATTTTGATTAAAAAATTCTTACTTCTCGCCAAGATATTGGCAAAAGACCTAAGGGAGTCTTTATTTTGACCCTACCTGTGCAATGTGCATGCATGCATACATGCACGCATGCCATGCATGCATTATATGCACACATGCATGCAACATAGATGCATACGTACACACATACACACACATACACACACACCTACACACACATACATACACACACACATACACAAACTTACTTACATACTTACATGCATACATACATACAAAGTCATACATGCATAAATACATACATACATACATACATACATACGTACGTACGTACATGCATGCATGCATGCATACATACATACATACATACATACATACATACATACATACATACATACATACATACATACATACATACATACATGCATACATGCATACATGCATACAAACATACATACATACATACATACATACATACATACATACATACATACATACATACATACATACAAACATACATACATACATACAGGGTGGCCCAAAAAAAGTGATAACACAACCTAGCAAAGGGTCATTTAATATAATTGAATCAATATAACGTTTTGTAATTTACTGTCGTATGCCAAGTAGTAATTACTCTACTCATAAAACATGTTCAATGTGTCCCTCTTGCTTCTGAACAACTTTTTGTAAGCGAGAAACACCAACTGATACCATGATACCGCAGCTGAAAAGTTCACGTTTTCGTATGTCTCCTTTCTGGAACTTAATTGTCTTTTCTTTGATTCAATTGAATAAATACGACCATGTTGAGAATTAACTGGCGTGGCAAAGGTAAATATCTTGTTGTGGGTAAACCAGATGGTTCGTACACTTGAACACTTCTGTCATTAGGAAACTGTTCAAGTCATCATCATCATCATCAATATCCTTAGGCTCAATGCCCGTAGGAGTCCGATACCACTCTCTGTCCGAGTCTGTCTCGTGCCATGTTGCCCAGCTTCAACCGGTCCGGTCAGCAGGTCTGCTCCATACCATAAACATCTTGGAGCATCTAAACCACCTTGTCTGATTGAAGAGAATCGTGAAAAAGAGGCACGAAGGACAACGTGGGTCAATGCCCGTTGTGTCCCATGCTCTCTCCCACGACCCTCTCCATCGGCATCGGTCTGTCCTGACCGACCTGTGCATGTCTGCTTCACATCCTGACACCTTGAAGCATCTGGGTAGCTATGTTACTTGTGTCATGGTTTTGGCGGATTACAATCGTCTTGGTTTTTCACTGCCAGCGTATCGCCACCCATCTGGCAAACCTTCCTCATTTTGTCCGGGCTTAGGACCGGCACAGGGACGTTGTTGGTTCCCTGTGGCAGAGGATGGATGCAGTTTAACGTCGTGCCCAGGACACTGTTCAAGTAGCTGATCACTACGTTGCAAACGTTTCAATTTGCAATTTTCGTTGAGCGTCTGCCCGATCACACGCCTTGGTTTTTCACTGCCAGCGTATCGCCACCCATCTGGCAAACCTTCCTCATTTTGTCCGGGCTTAGGACCGGCACAGGGACGTTGTTGGTTCCCTGTGGCAGAGGATGGATGCAGTTTAACGTCGTGCCCAGGACACTGTTCAAGTAGCTGATCACTACGTTGCAAACGTTTCAATTTGCAATTTTCGTTGAGCGTCTGCCCGATCACACGCTTGTTCGTTTTCAGTTGTAAATATTGCTTACAATACGTTACACCGACGACCGTGATAGACCCTTTTCTCTTTGAATTTCCCACGGACTTTGTGACTGTGAGGATCATCTTCTTGACTGCAGATCAGCTCACTCACCTGCTCAATGTTCTGTCGTGTTCTAGCAGACTTTGGCCGACCACTTCCGCGTTTACGTTCTGTTGTACCGTCATTATCAATTTATTTAATAACCCAACTGACTCTATAGGCTTTGTGTGGAAACACATTTTTCATATGCCTTGCACTACAAAGTTTCTCAATTCGCAAATTTTCAATCAGAATACGGTCTTTTGTTGTGATTTTTGTCATTCTGGTTAAAATATCTTCAAAACACGCATAAGTTGACGACTGGCAAATTAAAAATAAAAAATGTCGACCGGAAGTTGTCGTAATAATGATGTCAAATGACTAAACAGTTAAGTAAGTAAATTAGTTAACCTTTTAAGCTATTATGGATATAGTCTAAACAGATTTGAACTAATCATAGTACATTATACGAGGTGTTATCACTTTTTTTGGGCCACCCTGTACATACATACATACATACATACATGCATACATACATACATACATACATACATACATACATACATACATACATACATACATACATACATACATACATACATACATACATACATACATACATACATACATACATACATACATACATACATACATACATACATACATACATACATACATACACCGTGAGTAAAAAAAAAGTAAGCCAAATTGTTTTTCATATATCTCTAATGCCTGATAACATATCATGCTAATATTTTCCAAATATTTAGAGAATTGGACCAAGAATATGATTCCAAAATTTCATGAGATAAAGTTGAACGGATAAAAAGATATGAATATCTAAACTTCATCTCCAGAAATTGCCGTTTACAAGCAATTTTCTGTCAGATTCAGTAAAATGTAAGTCAAACTTTTTCTCATATCTCTAATGCCTGATGATCAATCATTCTAAAATTTTCCAGATATGTAGATAATTGAACTAGCAATATGACCCCAACAGTATTATTTGATTATTTAATTAAATAAGATGCTCAAAATGTCATCCGCCAGCTTGCACGCAAGCCTTGAGGCGCTGGCGCCATTAGGCAACAGCATCGTCGATTATCCTCTGGCCATCCCACACTTCCAACAAGCGTTGCTTCAGATCGTTTATATCATGGATTGTTGTCTGGTAGACTCGGTCTTTAATTATGCACGCTCCACACTTTATATTCCGTAAAATTTTACTCCAGGATCACTGAAGACCAAAATTGGGAACTATCAGGCATCAAAACTGCAGCGAACACCATAACAGATTTGCTGAAAACTGAAATTTCCGGAGATGAAGTTTAAATATTCATATCTTTCTATCCGTTCAAATTTATTACATGATATTTTGGAATCCTATTCTAGGTTCAATTCTCTAAATATCTGGAAACTTTTAGTATGAATAATTATCAGGCATTGGAGATATAATAAAAACAGTTTAGCTTACTTTTTTTATTGAATCTGACAAAACAAATTGCTTGTAAACGGCAATTTCGGCATATGAAGTTTAAAGATTCATATCTTTTTATCCGTTCAACTTTATCTCATGAAATTTTGGAATCATATTCTTCGTCCAATTCTCTAAATATTTGGAAAGTTTTAGCGTGATATGTTATCAGGCATTAGAGATATATGAAAAACAAATTGGCTTACTTTTTTTTGACTCACGGTGTACATACATACATACATACATACATACATACATACATACATACATACATACATACATACATACATACATACATACATACATACATACATACATACATACATACATACATACATACATACATACATACATACATACATACATACATACATACATACATACATACATACATACACACATACATACATACATACATGCACACTTAACCACATGCACATACAGTATATAAAGGCCTACACGTATGCAATCAAACAGACACCCATACATAGCTACACAAATATACGCATTCTTAGTCGCATGCAGACACACGCACTGTACTTAGAGAGGCGCTATATAAATTCACGATTACAATTACCATATTATGTATGTATGTTAGGTGACGTGGCGTCGGCTGGGCAACATCCATCCAATGACGATCGGCAGAATTATCTTCGTATCCGACTCTCGGCTGTCCATAGAACACGAACAGACGCAAGAGTCGAGCGACTGGCGTTTGGTCATAGATGGAGTGAGAGCGACAGACGAAGGGACGTACCAGTGCCAGATCAACACGAAGGAAGACCAACTCAACCACCACAACATACACCTACACGTCAAAAGCAAGTACACACACACCGCCACACACGCACACGCACACGCACACACACGCACGCGCACACACACACACGCACACGCACACACACACACACAGCCACACACACACGCACACACACGCACACCGCCACACACGCACAGACACCAGTGTAAGAATTGTGGAATAATAACTGGGGGAGGGGTTGGACCATTATCCACTTGGAATCGGAGTGTGAAAAACAGACTTTAACATGGGGTCTAAGAAAGACTGGGGGGTTGAAACCCCCCAACCCCTCGGCAATTCTCACCTTGACAGACACTGACACACACAGACACACACACACACACACCAGTCAGCCATACAGCAATCACAGAAAGAAGCAGGTATACGACGCCGACATACTGAGAATAGAGTTTACGGTGGCACACATGTAGTGGGTTCCACGACAACTGGTCCACGGACAACTGGTCCACCGACAACTCGTCCACCGAAATAGAAGCCGGATTAATGAGAAAACGCTTGAGAAATGGAAGCTGGATGAAGGTTTTACAGGTGAAATAGAAGCTGGATTGATGACAAACCGCTTAGGAAATGGAAGATGGATCAATTTTTTTTCTATCCGAAATAGAAGCTGGATGCATGTTGAGACACATGATGAAAATCGTCAATTCAGCTTCTATTTAAGCAAGAAAACCATTAGACTTTTTTCATAAACCCAGCTCCTATTTCGTAAATAAAGAACTTTCATCCAGCTTCCATTTCTCAAGCGCTTTCTCGTTAATCCGGTTTCTGTTTCAGTGGACGAGTTGTCCGTGGACGAGTTGTCGTGACACCCATGTAGTGGGCATTATGTCTGACGGTTGAACTGACAAGAATTGCGTATAAAAGGTTTATAACGGTCTTAGTTGAGCGTTTAAAAGGTGTTATGTTCAGCCTTCAAACATGCATAGATACAAATTCATGCACTCTTTATAGGCCTACATACATTGTAGGTCCAGGGCTGTTTTTAAGGAATTTTTAGAGCTGCGCAACTTCTTCTTTTCCTTCCCATCCTCCAGGGTAAATTACTTCCAATCGCAGGACAATGACCATTAATTTTTTTGCTAGTTTTAACTGCACAGAAGTGCTTTTACAATTGCGCAAATTCATTTAGAACTGCACATGTTGTGAACAACTGCACGTTAAAAAAGGCCTGCATAGGTCTACATACTAAAGTCATGCAAGTAGGCCTAAGTCTGGTATGAAGTCTGGTAACTGTATGTCAAGAGGAACAACGGGATGAAGAAGTTTATGCTTACGTACTTAAGTAATTATTAGAGCATCATAAATGGCTATTGTTATTTTCATTATAATAATGGCAAAGAAGAATGGCGTCGTCGGAAGTCGAAACTTGCCGAGGGACAGAGAGAACTTTAAAAAGAGAAGAAGAACGACAATGAATGGCGATGATGACGACGATAACGACGATGACGATGGTGATAATGACGACTAAGCTGGTGATGATGATTGCGATGATGGCGATGATGATGACGGACTATGATGATGTTGATGATGATGATAATGATGATGACGATGACGACGACGATGATGATGATGGTAGTGTTAGTGGTGGTGGTGTTGTTGTTGTTGATGATGATGATGATGATGATGATAATGATGATAACGACGATAACGATGGTGCTGATGCTGCTGTTGCCGCCGATGATGATAATGATGATGATGATAATGATTCTGCTGCTGATGATGATGACGAAGTGGTAACTGTGCGTGTGTGTCATATGCAGTCGTTCACGTGCATGGCACTGAGACGGTGGAGCGTGGTGGATCGATCCACCTGACTTGCAATGCCACCGGTCGCCCTGATCCTCCTCACAACGTCGAATGGTTCAAGGACGGACGGATGATCGAGTCGGACGCCGCTTCCGGTGTGATCATAACGAAGAAGATCGAGGCACATCTCCTGCTCAGTGTCCTCATCATCCGACGCAGTAAGATGACGGATGCTGGACTCTATCACTGCCGAGCATCACCAATGCTATCTCCATCATCATCCGCATCCAAAGCCTCAGCCTCATCCTCATCGTCGTCGTCGTCATCGTCTTTTGCGTCTGCCAACTCAGCCTCCGTAGCGTGGGACCAACGATATCTCGACCATGTTGATCTGGAAGATGGAGGAACGATCGCCGTCAACATACTCAGCTGTAAGATTTTGAATCGTTATCTCGCTTTCACCATGCATCATCATCATCATCATCATCATCGTCACCGTCGTCGTCATCATCATCATCATCGTCGTCGTCATCATCGTCGTTGTCATCGTCGTCGTCATCGTTATCATCATCATCATCGTCGTCATCGTCGTCATCGTCATCGTCGTCGTCGTTGTCGTCGTTGTCGTCGTCGTCGTCACCACCATCATCATCGTAGTCATCGTCGTCGTCGTCATCATCGTCATCGTCATCATCATCATCATCAATCATCATCATCATCATCAACATCATCCTCATCCTCATCCTTATCATCATCATCATTAACAACATCATGATTATCATCATCATTATCATCATCATCATCATCATCATCATCATCATCATCATCATCATCATCATCATCATCATCATCATCATCATCATCATCACCCATGCATCCTCTTTATCATGTCAGCATAATTTCAGGGACTTCTTTTTCACAATGTCCAGTATCACTCCACTCATCAGGACCAATATCTTGTTCGGTTTAATCGAAGCGGCGGCGCTATATACATCTTGTCAATAAATAAATGAATGAACTCAATCTATAGCACCTGAGTCATCTGGTCAAATCTCATTTCTCGTGATAGTAATTACAATTTTATATTATTGTCTGTAGGAAAACATTAATTTTGGTACCTGTAATACTTCAGACCATGCAGGCCCATATTTATTTTTGATATTTGATCAATTCATTAAACAGCAATGCCACCATATTCAATACGAAGATAATAAAGAACGAAACATCGACAATGAATGAATGAATGAATGAATGAATGAATGAATGAATGAATGAATGAATGGATTAGTCCAGCGGTTCCCAACCCGTGGCCCGCGGGTCAAAAGTGGCCCGCCAAGCCTAAAAAAATGGCCCGCCAGGCCTCAAAGTGGTCCTCATCTCTCAAATAATTAACAAAAATATATGCAAAAATTGACAATTTGGACAGGATGAAACACATAACTATTTTCTATTACAAATTTATCCTATTTTGACGTCTATAAATAACATCAAACATTATATTTTGAATCAATTATAGGAATTTTATATGCTTTTAGTTAATTAAATTTTGGCAATGTGGCCCCCTAGTGTTCTTTAACTACGAAAAAGTGGCCCTCTTGCCTTCCAACTTAGAAAAAGTGGCACTAAGGTCAAAAAAGGTTGGGAACCACTGGATTAGTCAATATATTAATTAATGATGACGTAATAAACATTCAACATACGACGACGATGTTGGTAATGTTTTTAATGTTTTCTTGATTTGTTATTTCACACATGCACAGCACCAATGGAAAAGAGAGGTAACGACATTTTCGTATCTATCGTATTATTATCTAGCTCCTTTTTCTGGCTCATTGCTTTCTGTCAACCAGTGGAGTGTCTTATTTTCACGCTTCAATTTGTCTGGTTGGTATACTCATGTGGTCAAGTCATGCATGCTTAAAGATCACGAATTCACTTCTTCTGGATTCTCATAAATGATTGTCTACAAGTTATGATTTCGTGGCTCTGGAGTTTCTTATAACTCCGTCTGGTTTCTGCATTGTCTGTTTTTTAATTTACGTGTTGTATAATCCTGCTCAGTTTGAGAAGCTAATAGCAAGTTTTAAGCCTAAAATGTAGGCTGCATGAAGGTACTAAACTGGAGAATGCGCAAAATGTCCATACCTAGTTGTCTATTCTATTACTGCGTGATTACGTTGTTCGGGGTTCTCAAAAATTCGAAATGGCGACCGTGCTTTGTTATCCTGTTCCAATTGTCCACTGTGTGACCGGCTTTCATTGATGATCAGACCTCTCAAAGAAGCGTCTAAATCTCCGGCGGTGGTAGCGGCAGGTGCATCTGCACTAATAGTGGATGGTTTTCCGGCAGTCGCTGCTGCTGCTGCTGCTGCTGCTGCTGCTGCTGCTGCTGCGTTTCTGAAGAAGAAGGTAAGATGGAGGAGGCAGCAGCAGTGTCGACTCAGCACCGCTTGCCGTCACCGGTGGCCGACTACATGCATACATATATATATATATATATAATGTATATATATGCACACGTATATATGCACACATGTATGACTTGTATGTGTATATATATTTTATGTATATAATACTATATATATATATATATATATATATATATATATATATATATATACAAATTGACCTCTTCTGTGTTCTCATGTTGTCTTTAATTATATGCATATTATATATATATATATATTTGTATATATATATATATTGTGTATATAATTATATGTGCGATAGATCAGGTGCAGCAACGAAGGAGCCAATCGTGTCTAATTCGATTTGCATACAGGAAACGGCTAAAGTAGGCAGCAGCGGCTGCTGCACTCGTCGTATACGGGCAGAGCGTAATTATTGCCAGTCGCAGGTGGCGCTCCAAGCGGTGAGGGAGGATGGAAGCTCGATTCACCTGATAGTAGCAACAACAGAATTATTATATTTCGCTGGCCCTCTACCGATCAAGACAAGCACTTCTACAGACGTAGGCTACACAGCATGAATATGCACTAGCTATATACGTAGGATTGACTCTTTAGTTACGCGTGCAACAGTTTCCTTCATTTTTCACAAGCATGTTCGACTCTCGAGGTTTTAGGGGTTAAAATCCCATTTATTCTCTAGGGCTGATCTTGCCAGTCGCTAGTTGTTTTGTGGGGCGCCTTGCAACTGGACCATAGCTGTGTTACGGCGCCATACAAATTGTCGTAATTATTCTAAAGACATCATGGTTAACCGTATATGGAAACCATCGCTGAAGCCTGAAGCAATCAAAGTGACGTTTCTTTTAATTAACCCTTTAATGCTGGAGGGTATAGGATTTCCCATCCCATTTACTACCATCTCGGCATTAAAGGGTTTTAAGCAAACTCTTCTCAAACAATGGTTTCGCTAGAACTCGACGTACAGACATTGAATGTCTGATGTCAATCACTATCAAGACTGTCGCCTGACATCGTACATCATCTGTGTCTCGTTACTTCTGTTACAAGGCCATAGAACGACGATCATCTTTCTAACCGATGTCTAGAAACGATTCGGTTAAATTACTGTCTGCACCGAGAAGTAATTATTTTTATTTATTTTAACGGTGTTCGGCCGATGGTAAAAAAACGGAGCCTGGACTAAATGAGCTCGTAGCACACGAAATTAGGATCCACTCTCGTATAATAAAACGACTCGAATATATTGAATACACTGCAGAAAGGCAGCTGCGTGCAGTCGTCATTTTCATGCCATAGCATTGTCTGAATTGACGAGATTAGAAGAACGACGACGACGACGATGATGACGACGATGATGATGACGACGACGACGACAAAGATCGGTGCTTTGTTGATGGCATAATGAATAATGCATCGATGCGGATCAAACGAACCGATTTTTTGTCTCAATGGAAACGACCATTATTATAATAATGACGATCGTTGCCATGACAACGATCTCTCTGGAAATTAATGTAACAGCATCTCTCCCACCCACCCCCCCCCCCAACCCCATAATATCGGGCCTATCTGTCTCGCAGGCGTTTCGTAATCTGACATTATATAATACAGACGAGGTGAAGAGATTAGAAGAAGGAGATTGGAAGACGTTGTCACGTCGTCTCATATAATTGAAGTCGTTGGATTAAATCGTGAGGATCAGTGGAGAGTGGATTAGACGAGTGAATGCCTGCTGCCATGGATACGGATGGAGTGGGGATGGTGGGGGGGGGGGTGAGGGCAGCCTCTTCCGATCACAGGCCAACTGATGACATTGACATTCAGATTCAGAAAAAAATCATCTTCTCAGCTGCTTTCTTCTTCTGCTGCGTCGATAACACTTTAACGTTAATCAACTGACTTTCTTCTGCCCACGGGGGATGAGGGGGGAGGGGCCTCAAGGCGGGAAGGGTTCATGCGGGAAAAGATTTTTGCGATAACTACCACAATCACCACCAACCCGAGCACCCACCTCGACGACCAAACTCATACACTCACGCACCTAGTCTTTTGAAGGAAGTTCGCCGAAAGCCATTTCTTGCCTGTCATGCGACAAACGAAACGAAACAAAGGAGACACGAATTCCAGGAAAAACCAAGAATTATTTATATTATATATTATATATATTATATATATATTATATATACATTATATATAATATATTATATTCACATGCAGACAGGCAGAGCCACAGTAAGCATATTCACCACAGTTAAGTTTCAGATTTTGAACTTCTTTTGAGTTTTGAGTTTCTTGCGATCGAGGTAGAGATTACCACTTCTCCAAGTTCTCCTGCTCCAACTATGGTGACCCTGCTTTGCGGAACTTATGCTCCTTTGGGTTTAACCATTGACGCCAATGTACATGAATGTCCAATCCGTTGATTGCATGTATCATGATGATCAATAAAAGTATTGTATTGTATTGTATTGTATTGTATTGTATTGTATTGTATTGTATTGTATTGTATTGTATTGTATTGTATGGTATTGTATTGTATTGTATTGTATAACTGCTTTCCCCTTTTCCCATCTTTTCCTCCTCCCTTCCAATTCATTTTCTCCATCCTCCTTCATTTCGTCGTATCTTACCTTGGAAAACTGTCGACTGTAATTAAGACCACCATGATCATCATCATTGTCCTAATCATCATCCGGCAGCTGGTGATGATGATGATGATGATGATGATGATGATGATGATGATGATGATGATGATGATGATGATGATGATGATGATGATGATGATGATGATGATGATGATGACGATGATCATGAAGATCATAACAATTATGACCAAATTCGCTGATGACACTTGGTGGAGATTTACGGGGTAGCAGGAAAGCGGTAGACTGCAGGCCATATTAATGGACCGCTTGATTCAACTGCACTATCTGCCTAAGGACAACCTTACCTATGTAGAACGGCGGTTGGGAGGTTCTTCGCAGCAGCTGTCCTGCTTGTTCAAGACATGTGGTGAACCCCCCCTCCCCACTCCTCCCACCAATGAGGCCACAGCGTCATGCATTTCATGAGGCCAAATTATCCGGACAACCTAACAAGGAAATCGTTTTTAACGAGGGTGCTATCTTATTTAAATGCCATACCATGCATGGTAACAAAGTGCAGTATAAATAGTTGGTCATTATAAGAACATTATTTGTATTGGATTCAGGATTTTGTGTGCATGCTATTTTAAAACATTTGACTTTTGATTGGCTAAGTAGATGATCCAAGTTTATTACTTATCATGTCTGTAGGCCTATACACGAAAATGCAGATAATAGGCCAAATTGGTCCATTAAAGAATATTATCTTCTCTCATCCTATCTTATGCAATTCTGCAATCTGCATACAATGATTTCAATTACGATGATCATGACGACAATGGGGAGAATGGAAGTAATGTTCTTGGCGATGAGAGTGATGATGATGATGATGATGATGATGATGATGATGATGATGATGATGATGATGATGATGATGATGATGTTGATTATGGCTCTTTCGTTGCTGCCATTATCATCTTCGTGATTATGGCCACAATATACAATGAATAGCAGTCACTATCACAGTATCACTATTAATCTATATTATTATGGTGACAATGTTATTGCCGTCGTCCTATTTATCTAATTCACTCATCTTGGTCTCTCATTGTATACACGTTCGCCCGTCCACTGACACTCTTAGTCATCCTCGATGTCGTTTTTCATAGAGTTATGTAGCGCTAATGTTTTATTGATGACTTCTGACCCTGCAGGATGAAATATCCTGGGGTCTTCATCATGTTTCGTCCATGCAGCGTGAGGACCCTCAGCCGTGACGTCGTTCTTCTTTGAGCCATAATTATATATATGTAATTATATATATAAAAAGATTTATATATTGACCTGACGTCTATATATAATTTTTTATATGTAGAGTGTTACAGTAGACCTGACGCCTTATCGCAGCCTCGAAACCAAAGAGCCGTCAAAAAATTACAGAAACCTAATATATTGCTTCCTTTCAGTTTCTTTCGATGCCGGAAATTGTCGGCTGCAAGAAGATTGATGTTTGCGAAATATTTCATATCTTTGCGGATCGCTCGGTCGAATTAGCATTTCTCGAACCGACTTCAGTTGCATAGAGTTCTCTTTGTCTGTCTGCCTGTCTGTGCATGTCTGTGTCTGTGTTTGTCTGTGTCTCTCTCTCCTTTGCCTGCCTTGTCTATCTGTCTGTTTGTGTCTCATATTTCGGATGTGTTTAACTATCAAAGGAATTCATTGTAAGGCTGTGAACTACACATGGTCTACACTGACTGACGACATACAGATATGGGTCAAACAATGACTAAATGATAACCTGCTGTAGGCTACAGTACATCTTTTGATATATAAGCATACGGACGTAGTTAGTGGAGTAATCTTGGACGTAGCCTATGTCACTATGTGACCTCATGAAATGTGAGGCGCTGGTAGTCTTCTTTCTATAGGCCTAGCTTTTCCTTATTAACCTTTGTTTCGATATTCGATATCATACCTCGTTCGAGTCCTCCCGCTTATTA
Source organism: Lumbricus rubellus (assembly GCA_945859605.1). Taxonomy (NCBI): domain Eukaryota; kingdom Metazoa; phylum Annelida; class Clitellata; order Crassiclitellata; family Lumbricidae; genus Lumbricus; species Lumbricus rubellus. The sequence continues at coordinate 25,090,159 of OX243812.1, read as the reverse complement.
TCAGACAATGGGAACAGGTATATAGGCTCTTAAAAGAATGGCTTAGTCTTAGATACTTCGATGCCACTCTCAAGAGCTCTGCTCTTATATCTCTCTGAACAACTCCAGCATTCAATTCTGCAGACAAACACTGAAACAGACAGACAGCCTGAGACAGGCAGACAAAAAGGCAGACAGACATAGGCCTATTCGGACACACAGAGACATCAATATAGCCTACACTTGGTGCATAAGAGACTTTCTAATTAAGGCATTTGTCTTTTGATTTGGTCATGTACGAATGCATTTCCTTTCTGTTGTTTTATTTGTTTTATGAACTTCAGCCGAGAAAATGTACGGAAGAAATTCGTCAGATTGCGCGGCTGTCTCCGATTGGTTGACGATTCTTTTGACGTTGGTCTTCTCCAGTTTCATGAAAAGAATTCGGTGATCGCTAGATGGCGATCCTACATCAAACGAGAACTATCTATTATCGAACGGAAACTCACACGAGCGACACTGCCACCTAGCGAATGTCGCAGTACTAATCAAATCGATAACAGGTCTACAGACGAGTGGGCGAACTTGTCCATTTTGTCATTCGTGTGGCGGAAGCATATGGACTGTTTCCAGTGTACAGCGTCGCGGATGAATCTTCGATGAATAAATTGGAGACAGGAGGTTTGAAGCCGACATGAATTCTGTCATCTGAACATTTAAAGGTCAAGGCGAAGACGAGATCAAAGGCGTTCATAAAGTATCCTCCAGATGGTTTCTCATCATCTTGCCGAAACTTGTAATGTGATGCCTATAGCCTACGCCGCAGAGGAAGCGATATATAATTATACATGAGTCTAATGGCTGCGGATTTTGACGATGCTCAATGTCTTTTCAGTCCAAAAAGTCTTAGGATAGGCCCACTAAGAATAATTATATCAGCTGTGTCTTCGCTGAATAGTTCAGGCGACAATGTTGACGCAGAGAAAGGGGTAACTGTAAGTAGAGCTAGGCCTATTTATTATAAGGTTGCGGATAGAAGTGCACTTTGCTGGGAATGCATGAGGAAGAACAGCTGTGAGTTACTGGCTGATTTTGACTTTGGGCCTAGGTCCATGCGGTCCTTTGTTGTGGGCTGTGAATGATGCTCTGAGCATCTCAATCTGATATAATATTAGACTGGTCCGGTTTGCTAAGGCTGACACATAGTGTATAAGTACCACGGCCGCCCACGGCGTAATGGTGGATCGAGGTTGGAAAATACCGAGAGTGGTTTATTTCTTATATCTGAATCTCGGACTTACACGGTTAGTACACGGAAACCTCAAAGAGCGTGGCACCATTCAAACGAGCAGTTAATTGCAGTGTTGGCGAAGTATGATCTCACCCGATCAGTTAATTGAAAGATGTGCAAGGTCAATGCTGTGATTTATGGTTGCTGTAGAAAAATCTGTAGGGCCTACATTTGCATTAATCCGATTAAGAACATGTTCTGTAATAGCAAAGAACACAACCGATTCACTCGTTCCTCATTCAGGCTTCGGACCAATCAATGAAGCCACCACGAGAAATGGAAAGCGATGTTGTGTCTGTTCTGATACACGGCAATCCTCAGTCACGCGTGATTTCTATAGCATTCGGTAGATGTCAGCATGCGTCTCGTTAGCGTCTACGGCTTACGATTAATAATTGCGTGGTTTGATCAGTGAAATCGAGCATTAACGGTTTAGGCCCTTTAGGGCCTGCTCAAAATTTCGTCGCTTTCGAGTAAATAAAAGAAGCGTTGTAAGCGAATTGTTCAAAATCATGGATTTTCTTTTAGCCTATGATAGTGATGATGATGATGATTAGCTAATTAGGGTTGACAATAAATAATAGTGATCATGAGTGGGCCTTTTGTAAATAAAAATTCTGTAAATAAAGTTCTTGAAGTTGAACATTACTCTCAATGTATACTATATAATTTATGGTAAAACTGAAATTTTCATTTTGCGATATTGTTTATTTTAGTTTTCGCCTTAACCCACTTCGTGGTTTTAAAGTTTTCTTTTATTAGGCTTACGCTTAAGATCGCATTATATGGTTTATAGGCCTATAGGCCTATATTATAGCAACATTGAATTAAAGTAGTTCTGACTAAAGTAGGCCTAATTGGATAGATCGTCGGAGACAGCTTCAGCAGCGACAATATTAATGTTGTCTTCTGTCAGAGAGAACTCATATAAGCGTATAATACATTATACAACAGAGATCAATTCAATCATTCATATCATTCATAATTTTTTATGCAATCTAACAAAACGTCTGCACCCGAAAGCAACTCATGAATGGCGTCATTCGTCATTCTCTCAGCCACGCGTCCTCACCTCCACGTCACTTTCACGTCACTTCCGTCTTTATTAATGCACGCAACGACCGTCACTGTGTAATAGACGCAACGTTCTTACAATAATTCTCTTATTGCTTTCATGTCGTTCTCTACTGCGTCATCATGTGTCGACCTTTAGAGTTCGACATGCAGGCCATGATTAAATGACATCTGCAGGTTAGAATCTTCAGTTACAAATTCCTTAATCATTTCCGGTGGCTCGACGTTGGACAAAGGTTGTGTTCCTTTCTATACGTGATCGTTGCAATCGATTTTTCATCGATTCAGGCTTTAGTTACTTGCTTTACAGAATTTGCAGCACAAAGGAGATTGAAAGGACCATAATCATTGTCTGCTGGGTACAGAGTGCTGATTATCTAACACGACAAACTAATATAAAGAACAAGCATATTTTAATTGGCGAGGTTTACCGGCAGAATCCACTAATCGTATGTAGCCATCCTCATACCCTTAATCAATCTTAACCGCAGTCATAATCATAGGCTAACCAAAACTGTTACTTTAAGCTAGGATGACCATACGTCCTGGTTTTCCTCTGACATGTCCTGGTTTTTTGTGGTGTGTCTGCGTGCATGCCTCGCTATATATGCATGAATTGGTCTAAGTATAATTCAGCTGCCGTAGACTGCGATTGGCCGGAAGTCGACCGAGGGAAAGGATCTGCAATGACCGTCTGCAGCTTAGGTGTGATGATGAGGAGTAGGAGGTGACGTCACATGGTGAGATGTTCGACGGAGAAGGAAAAGGGAGAGGACAAGAAGAGAAAGAATGGTGAATGATGATACGAGAATGAGGAGAAGAGGAGAAGAGAGAAAATTGCAAGAAGAGTCAGAGAATGAGAAGCAGGAGGATGGGGAGGAGGAGAAGGAGGAGGAGGAGGATGGGGAGGAGGAGAAGGAGGAGGAGGAGTAGGACAAGAAGGAGAAGAAGGAGAGAAGGTGGTGGAAGGAGGAAGAGGAGGAGGTGGTGGAGGAGGAGGAGAAAGAAGACGCGGAGGAGTTAAGCATAGTGAAAGGATAAGGTGGAGTATATAGATGGAGAAGAGGAGGACGAGGAGGAGGAAGACGCAGACATGGATGAACAGCAGGAACAAGAGGAAGAATAATAGAACGAACAGAAAGAGGAAAATAGGAATACAAGGATTAGAACAATAAGATGATTTATATAGCGCCTGAGCTCAGCGGAAGCCAAAGTGTGGGACGCTGAATACATGAGATCAGAAATCAACGACGGACACGTGATCTATGACAAAGATTGGTCTTCAAACGTGACTTGAATGTCTCCAGAGATGTTGTGCTTGTATCATATGGTCTCACATGGTCAGGAAGACCATTCCATACATATCAATTATATATTGTTTATATTAAATTATATATATAGTGTATATATAAATCTAGGGCAGAGAAATAGAGACACATCGAGGGACAGAGAGAGAGAAAAAGGATAAGGAAAAGAAGAGGGAGGACTGGAGGAATGGAAGTAGGATAAAAGGGAGGAAGAGGATTGAAAATGAGAGAGGGGAAAATGCAAGAAGGAGGAGATAAGGAGTGAGTGGGAGGGAGGAAGAGAATGAAGAAGGGAAGACAGAAAAGGGGAGAACGAATAATGGAAGAATCGGAGTATATGAGACGCTGTGTATATATGCCGTGACGGTTTGGAAATTGGAAGACCTATAAGCTCAAGCGAAGGGACGCCTTATGGTTACAGAAGAGCCAGGTAGAAAGGAGGAGGAGGACGAGGGAGGAAGAAGGAAGGAGGAGGGCGATGGAGAAAGAAGGAAGGAGGAGGACGATGGAGGAAGAAGGAAGGAGGAGGACGAGGGAGGATGGAAGGTGGAGGAGGAGAAAAAGGAAAAGAAGAAGGGAGCAGGAGGACGAGGGAGGATGGAAGGAAGGGGGAGGAGGAGATAAAGGAAGAGAAGAAGGGAGAAGGAGGAAGAGAAGAAGGGAGAAGGAGGAGAAGGAGGAGAAAGGGAAGAGAAGAAGGGAGAAGCAGGAGATGGAGGAGGAGAAAGGGAAGAGAAGAAGGGAGAAGGAGGAGAATGAGGAGAAGAAATGGAAGAGAAGAAGGGAGAAGGAGGAAGAGAATAAGGGAGAAGGAGAATGAGGATGCAATGAATCGCTTCTGTTCATCTCGATGCCATGCAGCAATGGATGATGGTCGGTCATTCGTTGACTGTTGAATCCGTCTCTTCGCTTTGAGTCTCACATATCGTCGTCGTCATCGTCGTCGTCATTGTCGTCGTTGTTGTGGTTGTTGTGGTTGGCACCTTGTCTGCGATGATCAGTTGTTGTCTCCAATACTCAACGTATACAGCAGAGTGACAGCGAATTCTGACTTCATGATTTCGCATTTCTGATTGCCTATTATACCGGTAAGTGATATTGCATTTCTTATGCCTGCCAATGCGATTTCACTCACTAATTAACGAATCGCTAGTTGCTATTAATTTTTAGGCCTATGCCTAATAAGAAGTGACGTTGTCGGGGCCTGCAGAACATTGATTGTGACGGGTCAATCGCATCCAGCATAAGCCTACAGCTCAGAAGTCGTTTGGTGATACTTATATAGCGCTAGATATTTCCATCGGTGCATTAATTAGTGTCATACAAATTGAATTAAATAATACATAGACGTCTATTATGTCTTTATCTGTATAATTTAAATTCTCTTAGCTGCATAGTTGTCTGTGTGTGTGCGTATGTGTGTATGTGGGTGTATGCACGAGCACGTCTGTGAGAGTACGACTTTACGTCTACCATACTGTCCGATATGTTCATTCATTCGTTCGTTCATTCATTCATTCATTCATTCATTCCAATAATTTATTGTGTCTAACATTTGTAAAGCGGTTCTCACTTCAGAGCTATTCAGAAGCCCTCTCAGCGTGACACGCCCATGAAAAGAGAAAGGCCTTCAAGCAGCAAAGATATGCAGGCGAATTTTCCACTAGAATCCTACTTCGAATTATTCCAAAGGGAAGGTCATTCCCCATTGAGAGACCCACAACAGCAAAAGCCCGATGCTATGTTAATGGGATTCGTGACCGAGGTAGAAATGGATCGAGGTGGTCAGCAGATCAAGATGCTTGAAGATCATGCACAGAGCGAATTGCACTTCAAATCGCAGAGGTATTTAGGCGCTATATAAGCAATCACAGTAACTATGGAAGCAGAGCCTTGTATAATATTATGTGGTTTTGCGCCGAGATAGGGAGCCAATGAAGGTCATGAATCATGTAATAAAATTAATGTAGTTGAATTGTGAAGAAGTGTGAGTATCGAGGTATTCTTAAGATAAGTCTAGCAGCAGACTTTAGGACAGATTGCATAGACGACAGACGAAACTTATGAAGCCCAATTAGTATTATGGAGCTACAATAATGGACTATGCGTGCGGAGGTAAAGGCATGTAGCATATATACCATGGCTGTAAACACCTTGGAAGATACCGATCTTCTAAATGCCATAAGTCGTCTCAGTTGGTAGCAAAAGGAGCGGGTCAGGATAGAAAGGTGTTCAGTAAATGTCAAAGCACTACCACATATAAGTGCGACACCCAGATCACGAACACTGGAGGAAAAGGTAAAGTCAGGTATTTAAACGACGAGGCCAGCTATTATTGTAGTTCAATATTTTAAAACTGTTGCTTGGTTCCGAACCAGATAAGTTGAGTCTTTGAATTATTAGGAGCTAAGTCTGTTCACTGTCATCCAAATTGATCCAATGGTGGAGGTCTTGCAATAGCAACCTAGACCTAATTGTTTCCACCAGAGAGATCGTCTGCTCATTCGAATGTTTGAAATTTCGGCAACGAAGTTGAAAGATTCATATCTTTTTATCCGTTCAACTTTATCTCATGAAATGTTTGGAATCATATTCTTCGTCCAATTCGCTGAATATTTGGAAACTTTTAGCATGATATATTATCAGGCATTAGAGATACACGAAAAACAATTTGGCTTAGGCCTACTTTTAAAAATCACGATGCAGTATACGTGTATAGTATACCTGTCTTGATTTCCACTGCAGTTCATTTGCACCTTTCTTGTATGCAATTGTGACTGCATGCATGGCGAGGTTTCATTATTTGCATCGGCTTACAGTTTTGTTTTGTGCTTCTCGATTTTGTAGGCATAGAATGCAGCTTCATATGACTTATATATTCTATATAGATCTATATATATATATATATTATATGCATACATAATATATCTGATATTTCATGCACGATCTGTGTCTTTATTTCCTTCATTAATTGTTCCATTCTTTCCATGCGTTTGATTTGTTCGACTTTCCCTCACTCTCTCTCTGTTTGTCTGTCTGTCTGTCTATCTGTTTGTCTGTCTGTCTGTCTATCTATCTGTCCGACGTTTTCCGTCCGCTTCCTTTATCGTCTTCTCCGCTTATTGTATAAATTTTACAGATTACCATTCTCTTCTTTTCTTACTTTCTGTCACATTAATTCTTTTTACAACTGAATAATATTGGTGATAGAGTCAGTCGATCAATCTGCCATTCGGTTCGTCAGTCTGCCTGTATGCTTCTTCTTTTATCTGTCCCGGTCTTTGTCTCTTGTTAGACCAACGAAGTCGTCGAATTTCCGTTGACTTTCAATGGATAGATCGTGTAATGATAATTAATCAACGCGTAGCATATAATATAATGGTAATGAGATAATAGCAAATCGCAGAAGCAGACGTTCAATCGTACTTTCGAATGCGGCGCCTTTTCTCCCTCCCTCTCCCTCTCTCTTCCTTCTTCCTTCCTCCCTTCCTTCTTCCTAGTTCCCGGTGGCTTTCATTTGCACGTGATTCCCATGACTTCCCAGGTCGACCTTCCTCTTAACCTATCGTATATCTGGCTGTGATGTCTGCCTATGTTTACCTTTCCGTCAAGGCTATGTTTGCTTATCCACGAATGCATGCGCTGAGGGTTTCGTGTATATACGCTTAAGTGGCTGTCTGTCTCTCTATTTTGTCTCTGTACGTATACCTTGGAGAGCCTGCATGTTGTCTGTACCTGCGGCTGCTTCTCTTTCATCATCGGTGTACACGGCCTTCTGTACACTGCAGCCGTGAGCTTATATATACTAAGGTATTCGTGTTTGCCTGTGTGTACATTGTACATAATTATACTTCCATCTTCCTACGTTTGTGTATCTGTCTCTGTATTCACTTGTTTCTATAATTCTATTTGTATTCCTGTTTGTTTTAGTCTGTCTCCATGCATGCCTATGTCTATTTATCTTTTTGTTTTGTCTTTTTAAGTTTATATCTAAGCGCTTTTTTCTATTTATATATAGAGATCTACTTCTGCCTATCTCTTCATTTTGATTACAATAAACATAATTATAGTAGAAGAATTTTAGCTGAAAAATCATCAATCGACTCAACAAATTATCACTACGTAGAGACTTGGCAGAGTTGTTAAGTACACCCTAGTGATGAAATTACCAAAAGTCCCCATGAATCCGAGCTGGGCTCGAGCCGCCATCTTGGAAAATGGCGGCCTAAATTCGGTTTTATGCCAATAACTCCAACACCGTCACTGCTAAAAAGAAATATAAAAGAGCAAAAATGATCCTCATTAAAAGGCCAAGAAGTTTGGTATACAACATTTGTTTATAGGATAAAAATAAAAATGTTACGGCTAGGATTAGGTTGATCTTCAATCATCATTCGCAGCACAGTATTTCCATTTGTTCTTCGCGCCATAAAACTTGGTATGTTGCATTGATATACATAATCATAATGGTATCGTAAGGTAGTATAACCGTTGTCACAGCATAAATGGTGTAATTTCCATTGTATAAGCTCCGACAATTTCTATGGCGCATGGCGGCATGTGCTGTATTACACAACACATGCCGTTACAAGGGCGCATCTACAAACAAGAACGAAATCAGTTAGAGGTATATGCCTCAGAAAATAGATATGTCTTGACTCTTGAGTCGGGATTTGAAGACCTTAACGAACAGTGGAAGGCAGACTGTTTCTGCAGTTGAAAAAGCGAGCTTCTCGAAGCGTGTCCTCGTCCTCCGCACATACAGATCTGGTATAATAATTATTGGAATTACATTTAATTAATTATTATTAAATTCATTTTATCTTCCAACAACCTTCACTTGATTTCCTTATCTATTCCCTGCAGCCTTATAGGTATACATTTGTGAACGGATTATCGGATACTACGAACTATGTTTATTTAATAATCTCCATAGGACACAAAAATTCTCATGTATAAATATATATATATATAAATATGCACAGTCATATAAATATTTATGAGCAACGCAAAGCATGGACTTGTATGCAGGGGTGTAGTGGGGCGGGAACGCGGGGGAACGCCGTTCCCCCACTTTTTCCAGGGATAATGGAATATTAATAATACTACTACTACTAACAATATTATTATAAAGAGCGTTCCCCCACTTCATTTTTTAGGACTACACTACTGCTTGTATAATGGTCCGATACATATATGTAATATGATATAATTATATATATACATCTATTATACCGGTATACATGTAGATATGCGTGCTTGTGTGTGCGTGCGCGCGCGATTATCTATATGCATTATAGAGATAAATATATATAATTATATATAATTATATATAATTATATATAATATACATTGTATTATACAGCGGTCAACTGGTCATAATTATTGTCCAGGGCAGTGCAACATGCAGTAGCATAAGATTAATGATTCCAAGTTCCAAGTCCTGGATCGGACGATCGAAAATCTGTGCTGCGTCAAATTATTTTCTTCTCCTCCTCTTCCTCCTCCCCTTCCCCCTCCTTCTCCTTCTCTTTCTGCTCCTCCTTCTTCTCCTACTTCTCCTCTGTCTCCTCCTCATTCTCTTCCTCCTCTTCCTCCTTCTCCCCCGTTTCCTTTTCCTTCTCCTCTTCTTCGTCCTCCTCCTTCTCTTCCTCCTCCTTCGTCTTCTCCTCCTTTTTCTCATGCTTATCATCCTCCTCTTCCTCCTTCTCTTCCTTTCCCTTCTTTTTCTCCTCCTTCTCCTCCTCCTCCTCTTCCTCCTCATTCTTCTTCATCCTCCTCTTTCTCCTCCTTCTCTTTCTCCTCCACCTTCTCCTCACTCTTCTCCCCTGTTGTTTTCAGCCGAGTCCATAAAATTAATTAATTAATTTAGCCCCAAAAATCGAATCCTGATTAGGTTGCCTACGTCATACCTTCTGCTTTCTTGGTCTGCTTATTTCCTTCCTCGACCCTTAACACTTTTTTTATCTGCTTCATCTTCTTCGTTTCCTTCATTTTCTTCATCTACTCCATGTTCCTCCAGGACCTCCGCTTCTGCCTCATCATCTTACTCTTCCCTCAAAAATAAATCAGTATAATTTTTCAATATTCTTTTCTCCTTCTGCACCAGTTCTACCGTATACTTCTCTTACATTTCCTCCGTTTGCTCATAATATTATAATATTATACTCGGCTCCTGATTATTTCCTTACGGCTTAATTTCTTTTTCAATCTATTTCATGTTGTCTTCCTTACCTTTTTCTTCTCCTCCTCCACCTCCTCTTCCTCCTCATTTTCCTCCTCCTCCTCCTCCTCATTCTTCCCATCTTTCTCTGTTTACTCTCCACCTCTTTCTTCTTTGATCAACTCCAGCTTCATCATCCATCTCTTCATCTTGATTTTTTTCTGCACGTCCATTCCTATCTTCTGCCGCTTCGTCGTCATTCCCTTTCCATTTTCATCCTTCTTTACCCGCCTACCATCATCTCTTCCTACGACTTTTCATCCTCAGAAAAAGCTCTTTCTTCATCTTTTTAATCTGAATCTTCTGTTCGTCCTTTTCCCATATCTTCGCATTCTTAGATTATATTATCCTTTGTCCCTTCTTCCACTTCTCTGCGTCTCTTTCGGCCTCTGTCTTTCTCTCTCTCTCTCTTTCGGCCTCTGTCTCTCTCTCTTTCGACCTCTGTCTCTGTCTCTGTCTCTGTCTCTGTCTCTGTCTCTGTCTCTCTCTCTCTCTCTCTTTCTCTGATTCCTTCTTCTACACATCTTTCTTTTCGATCCTCCTGTCATCCTCTTCTCCACCAATCCTCCTCTTCTGTAACATTTTCTGTTATTCTGCTTCTTCTTTTCCCTGCTATCCTTCTTTTCTTCGTCCTCTTTTTTTTTATCTTGCTGCCCTCTCCTTTACTCTACGTTCTCTACATGTGTCTCGTTAGTCTTTTTTAACCTTTAGAGTTTAGATTCTACTCTTTCTTCGTCTTCTTCGTTTTCAGTCAATTCATGTTCTTGTCCACCTGATCCTTCTCTACGCTCAATTTACTCTTGTCGTCTTCTCACCTTCTCATCTTCTTCTTCTCCAAATGTCGCTCTTCTGTTATCCCGTTTTATACTTTCAATCTCTATCTTGTCTTCTTCTTCTTCTCTCTTCTTCTTCTCTCTTCTTCTTCTTCTTCTTCTTCTTCTTCTTCTTCTTCTTCTTCTTCTTCTTCTTCTTCTTCTTCTTCTTCGTATTTCGTCTCTATTCAGCACCTGCTTTCCACATTCGATGTATACTTTCATGTATCTGAGCATGAAACTCATTTTCATTAATACACTTCGCTGTTCGTCAAACTGTCTTATGAACGATTTTTTTGTCATAATGCGGATCTGCTTCTACGTCAAAGGAGGTCAAATAACTAATTAACAGCATCGCATCACCGAACATAATTACAAATGGGTCTTTGTAGATCCCTCTACCACCGTCACCACCGTCACCACCACCGTCACCGTCACCGTCACCACCAACACTACCACCACCACCACCACCACCGTCACCACCATCATCACCACCACCACCACCACCATCACCACCACCGCCAATACCATCACCACTACCACCGCCATCACCACCACCACCACCACAGTCATCGCAGCCGCAATTGCTGCGCTTGCCACCACTATGACTGCACCAACGTCATCAATAAAGGCAGCAGCATAAAATATTTCGGGCACGAGAACAGGGCGTCTACAGAAACCGAAATTCAGTGCCCGTAAAATATCAATTTTAAAGTCATTCAAAGGTGTTTGGTTCAGCTGATACAGAGTATAGGCTCCTAAATTAATAACTACAAAGATACATATTTTTCATATTCATTCTTTCAGATTTATATAGCGTAGGCCTACTATAAAGACTGCTACTCAGAATACACTTGGTAACTCCCAAAGTCCTACCTGCACCTCACCGCGGTGGGAGGGTGAACAGCCAAGTAGGGGATTTCCCGGTGAGGCTATGCCATCAGTGGTGAAGACTTTGGTCGAAGTACCACCTAGGGCGTCCAGCGAGGTGGACAGGCTCACCGGGAACCCTGAAAGTGCTGGCAAACGCAGGAGGCGGGTGTTGGAAGGACACCTAAGGGCGGGAGAGGCCTCAAGGGCCCAACGGCCTCCTTACCCTGCCAGGCGAGGATTGGTCACCGTCTGGTATAGGACCAAGAAACCTTTACATGACTGAAACAAATATGAATACAGAAAACGACTGCCAGCGACAGTGCTATAGGGACAAACCGAGGGAAAAAGAAGCAGAGGAAGACCAAAAAAGACATGGATGAAGAACGTGATGGAGGACCTAGAAATGAAGGGCTTGGACATACGAAGAGCGGTGGATAAGACCAGAGACAGAGCAACTTGGAGACGTCTTGTAAAGGCCTCATCGTCAGCATGCGCTTGACGGAGGAGAAATTGAAACTCAGAATACAAACGAGACCATAATAATTATAGTCCTTCAAGTCGCAACTGTTCATGCATATTTCCGATCGATCTAAATGGCCTTCGATACTGTAAGATGTTAAGCAGTCTGTATCCATGATCCATCCAGCAATTAAACAATAAGTCTATTTTTCTCCTTTGGTTTTATTCGGCCAATTTTTAAAACTGTCACTATATAATTATTATAATGATATGACATCCGAATCATCAATAAAGCGGAACCGAAATTCATTCTCTGCAGTCTGTTGGAAATATTCAGTAGAACATCAGATGCTGAGATTGATCGACGATCAACTGATTTTTTTGACGATTATTAGGCCTATACCAGTCATCGAATGCAGTTGAAGACTTCTCGCATAATCTTTGGTATTAAATACAAAAAATAGCAATAACTATACATGTGTAATACACTATACAGTCTGTGCGTTGTTAATTGCAGAATTCGTAACTGGAGAAGTCGTAGCGATGCATAGCGCACCTGTGGAGAGGGAAGGAGGAGCAGCAGAAGGAGGAGGAGGAGGAGCAGGAGGAGGAGGAAGCGGTGGAGGAGGGGGAGGAGAGGTGAGTCGTCCTGATTCAGTTCCGTTGCTTCTGATGACGGACGGTGAGGAGGCCCCTCCTCAGAACTGTCACCGTCTCGTCCTACTCGGATCAGCGAAAGTGGGTAAGACGGCGATCGTCAGCAGATTCCTCAACAACAAGTACGACGACAAGTACACGCCGACGATTGAGGATTTCCATCGTAAGGTCTACCGGATACGCAGGGAATCGTACCGTCTCGACATCCTCGACACATCCGGAAATAATCCGTTTCCGGCGATGAAACGACTCTCCCTCCTCACCGGTAGATACACACACATACACAGCATGCACACATACACACACAGCATATATATATATATACACACACAAACACGCACACATACGCACAGCATACATACATAGCATACACGCGCACACACACCACACACTCACACCCGCGCACGTGTATAATTATAACAAATGGATACACGTAAAAATGCAATCATGCATCCAACACAAGCGCACCTGTGTCTATAAGCTTAATCATAATACGCGCACGTTGTAAACAAAATGTGAGCAGGCCTGTAGCTGATAAGAAAAATCTCAGCTATTGTCATAAGTTACGACTATCATTAAATAATGTATACGGTCACGTGTCAATTGTCTATTGCTACGTGCACTTTTTTGGGACACGCTACTGAATTGTTCTAGAACTGGTTAGATCGTTGGTTAGATCGTTGATTGCATAATGCATATATGCCCTACTAATCTGAGAAAGTAAAAAAATTCTTAGTAAAACTTGAAGACTACTGTATATATTGCTTGGCTATAAGTTATAAAGTCTGTGAAAAAGGTTGGGAGTGTAAAAATAATTAAAAACTCCTTTAAAAGACAATAAACAATATGATTCTGACGAAAAGAGATCTTTCGATTTCTGATGGATAAACAATCCATCAAAATTTTCGGTGACAAAAAGCACATCTTCTCGTCAAAAGTTCTGATGATTAAACTGATATTTTACTATGTCAATCATGCGGCCTGCTAGGCCTATATATATATATAAATTATATATATATATATATACATGTATATATATATATATATACTTATAACCTCAGGAGCATTGTTTATGCAGCCCATGCACGCACGTACGTTTTTTGATTGTCAATGTACATTTTGCACGTGTGAATGTGACATTGTGGTTGTGCCGATATATTTCCGGCATTGCAGCATTGTAGCCTATAATATTTATGTTGCTTTTACCTGTGAATATGAGTTCATAGGTGTGCTCGTGTGTTGCGCGGATCTGTCTTCAAGTACATTGAGTGATGTATATATCTTACAACTTACATAGCATGCGGATTAGTAAAAGCCTATCCGAACTCTACAAACTGACATAATGAGATACTTGACCGTTTCCTTAGTAAATTGTATAAGCTTATGACTTTTCAGCTTATTTGCACAGCATTGCACATTAAGCTTCCTTTTCTATTTTATGTCTTCCTTGACTTTCAACATATCCTCTTATTTACAATTCTGTTCAATGCACCTGCCCATGGAACATCCTCATCGCGCTCGCCTCCTCCTCCTCCCTTTCTTCCTCCACCTCCTTTTCTTCCACCTCCTCCTCCTCCTCGTCCTCCTCCTCCTCGCTACCTCAATTCTTCTGCGTGAGTATATTTTGTCTCCTAATCTTCCTCATTCGACTCGTATTTCCTGCGCCGCCTCTGCAGTGACCCATTTTTCAATCTTTTTCTTCTTGCATCATCTGCAGGTCGACTTAAAGGCACAACAGTGCATCTCCTCCTCCTCTTCCTATTCTTTTTCTACCTCCTCCTCCTCCTTCTCCTCCTTCTCCTCCTTCTCTTCATCTTCCTCTGTCTCTGTTCTGGCTCTTTTATTACGTCCAGATGATATTCTTCTCTTTCTCTTTCTGCTCTCTCATCATCTTCTTCTACATACGCGTCTTATTAATCACGCTCTTCCTCAATCCAGTTCTCCCGTATTCCTGAATTGTCTTCATTCTCCTCGTTCGCTTTCACTCCACCACCACCACCACCACCACCACCACCACCACCACCACCACCACCACCACCACCACAACCACCACCGGCACCACCACCACCACCACCTCCTCCTCCTTCTACTTCTCCTTCTCCTTCATTTTTTTCGCTTTCGCATCCTAAGCAACAGCAAAATCTGAGAGGCATTATGTTCAAATGCCATATTCGCTTCATACGACTTTTTCTTTTGCCATTTTATTTGCTGCTCTTTTTCTTGTTGCAACCTGTCTCCGTCTCTATATTTGTCTTTAACTTTGTGTCCTTTCCCGAGTCCACTGTTCTGTCTGTTTCTCCCTCAGCCTTTTCTTCGGTAAGTCCTTAATGTGTCCCTGGATATATATATATATATATATATATATATATATATATATATATATCTGTCTCTTTCTTTCTCTATCTCTCTTTCTCTCTCTCTGTCTCTGTCTCTGTCTCTGTCTCTCTCTGTCTCTCTGTCTCTCTGTCTCTGTCTCTCTGTCTCTGCCTCTCTGTCTCTCTCTCTCTCTTTCTCAACGAACCGATTGTCATAAAATGCAATTTATCGAAGTAATTATTTGCGGATTGATTTGCTCGGAAACCTTAAGAAAATCCGTCGCCGATTCAAAGGACCTCAACGGTGCACGCAAGAAAGCGGCCGACGGTGCTGGCAACGATGGAGGCGGCGGCAGCGATGGCGGTGCAGTGGCCGAGGATGCCTAAGGTGTTGCTGGCCGGGTAGGAGGAGGAGGAGGAGGAGGAGGAGGAGGAGGATAAAGAGGAGGAGGAGGCAGGGAGACAGAGAGATGCAGAGAGAGAGAGAGAGAGAGAGAGAGAGAGAGAGAGAGAGAGAGAGAGAGAGAGAGAGAGAGAGAGAGAGAGAGAGAGAGAGAGAGAGAGAGAAAGACAGAGATAGAGTCGCGGCAGACGATGACCAAGTGGATGATGATGATAATGATGATAATGACGACGACAACGATGATGATGATGATGATGATGATGATGATGATGATGATGATGATGATGATGATGATATGGCAAGCAATAATGTATACGACGGTCGACCAGACATCGGTCGCATTAGAGGTCAGACATACAAACAGACAGACATGTAGACAGACAAATAATTATGCTATAGAATAATGGTTACGCGTGCACAGTTACATAGCCTACATACATAAATACATGCATACATACATAATGCATAAATAGTATTACATACATACATATACATAGGCCCACATGTGCACATACATGCATACATACATACATGTAGTCTACATGTATACATGCATACACAATTACCCATCCATGCATGCAAGCATGACTGTGTGTGGCGTAATGTTGTCGTATAGGTTCTATGACAGTTGCCATGTTATGTCAACTGTCACCTATGGCAACAATACGTGTAACTATTATTTACATATTATTATTATTTCATTGCATTTGTATTTCCAATTAAGATTTCCTTTGAAGGCATCGTTCGTTGAAAAAAAATCAATCGTCGCTGTTGCAGGATGAGACAAAAAAAAGAAGAAGTATAGAAGCAGAAGAAGCTTATATATCGCCATCCGATGACTGATGTGTCATCTCTAGATATTGCAGTATCGAAATAAATTATCACCTTTGATCTTTCCTAAACCAGATTTTCTCCTCTTCCTCTAACTCCTTCTCCTTGTCCGTCCGTCTGTCCCTCTTTCGATTCTCCATCGTATCGTATTATCCCTGTCTCGTTGACCTTCCTCTCTTCCATCCTATAGCCTCCATCTTATTTGCCTTTTGCTTGCTGCCTGATTCAGCGACTGAATGTCAGTGAGTGAATGAGTCAGTCAGTCAGTTGAAGCCGATGCCTGCAGGCTTTAAAGTCTGGTCAAAATTACAAGAAGCAGATGATGATGGTGGTGAAGAAGTACGAGAAGAGAAAGAACAAAAAGACAGGAAAACTAAGGTAGGCCTTTACCAGAAGAGCATATCAACAAAGATAAGAAGACAAATAGGAATATTATTATATTATTTAGGAAGAAGAACGTTCGGAGGGTGGGAATAAAGTAACAGCTGAAAGAGTGGAATTGGAGACGCAACAAACCAGAAAGGTCAGAAAAGTCAGAAAGATCATAAAGGTCAGCTGTAGGTACAATATGTAGACTATGCTGGAGGTTTCTTCTAAGCAGACTTTCTTTATTACCTGTAGGCATTACAAAGGTGGACTGCACATCAAATCTGAGCAATTCGACTCAATATGAGTATGTGTATTGCAAAATGTGTAATTGGTTATTTGTTACTATTACCATTTCTCAGTTATTTTAGAACTGCTTCAGAGATTGACGACTATTACCCTTAATCTTAGTTAAAGTATCATCACAAATTTAGTTAATGATGATATGCAAGCAATGACTGTTTCACTTATTTCAACTAACTGTTCGTCTCGACAAAGCTCTACCTATAATAAATTATTTATCTCGTCAGCATATTTATGGCTTGCCTGCAGCGGTCTTAGACACGTCGTATTAAAAGCATTTAACATACAAAAATATTTTAAAGTTCAACTGTATATACGGATTGCAACTGGTCTTGCAATCGGGCATATAAAACCACAGCAGGACAATCTTCGTGAGTCTTTTTTGACAGCCAATCTTAGACAAAGTCATTATCTGTTGCCATTAAGAGATGGTCATTTTGTTCATTTTTTACAGTTCATTTCCATTTACCTGAACCAGATCATAAATATTTGCACATGTAACATTCAAGCCAACTGAGACTAAGGGGACTCAGTTTGTCAGACTTCATTTTTAATATTAAGTTAGACAGACGCAGGATGCGTTGTCATGACGACCATTTTATCGGAAGACGATGCAGCAGAAAAGAAGAAGAAGAAGATTATGTGTTTCTGTAATAGCTGCTATTTAATGACAACCACTCTTCAAGATGGCATGCGTGGAGGGAAATAGAGAGAGAGAAAGAGAGAGAGAAAGAGAGAGAGAGAAGAAGAGAGGGAAAGAGAGAGAGAGAGAGAGAGAGGGGGAAGAGAGAGAGAAAGAAAGAAAGAAAGAGAGACGGAGAGAGAGAGAGAGGGTGATAGAAAAAGAGAAAGAGATAAGGATGTAGAGAAAGACAGAGAGGTATTGTTTTTATAGGTAGAGAGAGAGAGAGAGAGAGAGAGAGAGAAAGAGAGAGAGAGAGAGAGAGAGAGAGAGAGAGAGAGAGAGAGAGAGAGAGAGAGAGAGAGAGAGAGTAAGAGGGGGATATGGAGGGAGAAATAGACAGAGAGGGAGAGGGAGAGGAAGATATCCGATCCGCTTAACGTATGATGGCGTTTCGAATGGCTTCGCATTATGTAGCGCCCCTATATAATGTTTCTGCAGATGGACGGTCATGATGAAGCGAGTGCATGCATGTGCCCCCGCATCATTCAGGAGATGATGAAAACGAATATATTCAAGTAATGGGCGAATGATGAACATTGGAATTGCATTGGTCCAGTTTGAACCCATAATATACACAGGTCTATGTATTTATACAGTACTGTCATACATATAATTCATATATATATATACAAAATTATATATTATACATAATATAATTATATGGCCTATGCAGAGTTGGAATCATACAATATTTTGTATATGTATACACTATATATCATATTGTTTATATGCCAGTTTTTTGGTAGGATTAGAGCTATATAGCCTACAATTGCTAATCGATCATCAATTAGAGTTAGATTTTGATGATCAATAGTTAGATACATAATTATATGTATACTTGTGTCAGTTGAACCATTTATGTTGCGCCCTTCAGAACCTATTCAGCAGTGTTCCCAGTCCACTGTCCAGCCACGACAAAGAACAAAATGACTTGAGCAACTTGTAAAACCTGCACATATGAAATATTTATGCATGTACAGTTGTACACACACGCATGCATCGAATATATAGCCTATATATATAAAATTATAATTATATAAGTATTTATGTGTTTGCAGAATTGCAGATATGTATTTCTGAACACGTAATTACAGGGACCAGGGACCAACTCATTATAATGTGCCTTTTGGGGCAAGAAAAGAATCTCATTGTGTTCTACTTCTTTGACGTTCTTGCCTTTTAGGCAAATTCGCTCTTTCAGTGTCGCCATTCTATGGCGTCACTTTCCGTTTTGCTTTGGCCAGCCATGGGGAGGTGGTTTCCCAGATGGGGAAGTGGTTTCCTGTCGCCTTTGCTCCTACGGAGTTTTTATCGAGAAAACGGGCTTCGCTGCGTCAATGCTGACCACCGTCCATATAATATTATATAAGTCTTTCGATTTCTTTATCCTTGGTTAATCGCAGTCTGGAAAGGACTATATAGGACTCTATATATGACTCTATATGACTCTATATGACTCTATAGAACTCTATAGGACTCTATAGGACTCTATAGGACTCTATAGGACTCTATAGGACTCTATAGGACTCTATAGGACTCTATGGAACTCTATAGGACTCTATAGGACTCTATATGACTCTATAGGACTCCGGCGCTCATGCACCGGGAACGCTGCAGTACGCAATTAGCAGAGGTAGACCATGTGAAGGCGCAGCGTGGTGGATATTTGACATTTGAGCAGCACGGCTCTTTTTGGATGCCTTCCGCCACATTTCCCCACATTATATTATTAAACATAATGTGCTACATAATGGCATCATTTCCTGGCACATATTTTCAAATGTCTATGCCGTCCTGCCACTTATTTGGCCAGCACGTGCACCTGAAAATTTATGGGGCGTCCTGGTACTTCTTTTGGAAAGGTAAGAGGCGTCCAGGCACTTTTATAAACACCTTTTACACTTTTAGCACCGCATACATGCCAACAAAGAGTCATGAATAGGACCTACATACGGTGGTATTATTGTAGCCAACCCATGCATGCTACAAGAAAAAGTAATGAATACATTATAGTTCTTGTGGCATTAAGGAAGGGCCCGGAATGGATTCATGTATTTAAAGACATCCTATAAACTCAACAATATCCAATTAAAGATTATATCCGTGGATATATATAATATATTATATATAATATATAATATACACTATATATATATACAATACATGTACACACAAAGCATGCAGTAGAAATGAACACATCAGTTTATCCCACAAATACAGAGTGCATGGGCCTATAAGTATAGCACAGGTTTAGGCTGCAAGGTGTCGATTCCTCATTAAGGCACGTCATTTACACATTCATATGGATATAGATCCGGATCTTTCCAGATGCAGTCCAGTGACAAGTCTGCCTCCCTGCCTGTCCGTTCATACGTCCGTCCGTCTGTACAGTGTTTAATCAAGTTCCCCACCTTGGGGGGAGGGGAATTCGGGTCTCAGAGGAGATAGAAAAAGTCCTTTTGGCCGGACATTTTTGGGCGGGCGGCTGGGTCGCCGACGACAACATCATCGGAAAATTATTATATATATATATAATATATATATATATATGTAATTTATATATATATGTGCATGGACGCTTCTCTGGGAGGGAGATGATACGTCATTACATGTATGCACCCTCGCGACATTTTCTGGGAATCTATTCCAGGGTGAATTCAACCTCCCCCTCAACTCCCAAAGACGTCTAGTTCAAACACGGTGTCTTTCTGTCCAAAACGTCTGTCTGGCTCATCGTCATGGATACTAGTCGAAGTGTACTAATATTCCTTCATGCCATCAGCGATGATCAGCCTATACTGGCTTTCTGCTTGTCTGTGCGAGTCTTTTAAAATTATGTGGCATGATAATGACATTGATTCGGATTCTCAGTCGCTGTATTCTGATCGTCGTCGTCGTCGTCGTCGTCGTCCTTCTCCTCATCATCACCAATACCACCGATGGGTGCACTGCATTGCTCCGAAAATCAAAGCTCCGAAATTCACAGCTCCGAAAGTTAACTGTCGAGAAATCAAAGCTACGAAAAGTCAAAGCTACGAAAAGTCAAAGCTCCGAAAAGTCAAACCTCCGAAAATCAAACCTCCGAAAATCAAACTTCCGAAAATTGCTGAGAGTTTTTAATGGCCGGACTTGAAAGAGCAGGAAGTTGAATCGCTTTTGTTTGACCAAGAATCAAAGGGGGCTAGCTTTGTTTGACCTAGCTTTTGTTTGCGCCGTGTGATGGGTGAGCCAGGAGTAGCTGCTCCACCTGGAGGGCTACGTTGCCCTGTGTGTCGTTCAATCATCGGAGACCTTGTCAAGCTACATTTTGCTGCATAACGGGCACATTTAGGATTTATGTATAACAATAGTGACAGTCTTGTGTTCTTCTGACATTCTTGTTGAATATTGTAAGAGCCAATATAATAATATTAATATTATATTCCAGAGAACTTATATAACATTATTCTTAATATTACACTATTGTATCCAAAGTTTTATTGTGTCCGTCAGTTTATATTTTATTATAATAATAAAATTTAAAGTTTAAATGAGCTTTTACATTTCGAATCACTCAAGCCATGGTAATCGCTGATGCGTAACAGTCTAATGCTGAGGAACGTTTAATAAAGCTCTAAGCAATTCAACTTCGCTGAAGTTTCACAAGCACACCAAAGCTAGCCCCCTTTGATTCTTGGTCAAACAAAAGCGATTCAAATTCCTGCTCCTTCAAGTCCGACCATTAAAAACTCTCAGCAATTTTCGGAAGTTTGATTTTCGGAGGTTTGATTTTCGGAGCTTTGACTTTTCGGAGCTTTGAAGTATATAATCTTTTAAATTTTGGAAATGTGATTTTCGGAGCTTTGATTTTCGGAGCTTTGATTTTCGGAACTGTGATTTTCGGAGCTATGTAGTATACCCCCACCGATATCACCATCACCAACACGTCTGTCTGGCTCATCGTCGTGGCTACTAGTCGAAGTGTGTTAATATTCCACCACCACCACCACCTTCGTCGTCGTCGTCGTCGTCGTCGTCGTCATCATCATCATCATCATCATCATCATCATCATCATCATCATCATCTCCACTACCTCCACCATCGTCATCGTCATCATCAGCACAGCCTCCTTAATCTGCTTTCATTAGCATCAGCATGGTCGTCATTAATCCTTCAAACAACTTCAGCAGCCGCTTGAAAGGGTTGCTGATATATCTTTTGCATAGGCTGCTGCATCAGGTGTTAATGCCATACATAGGCTGCAGCAGCATCAGGTGTTAATGCCATACAGGTGATGATCGCAATTGCATATCAACTGTCAGCTGAACGCAGCATAACTGTACCTGACATCTTCTGCTGCTGCTGATGATGATGCTGATGATGATGATGGACCCAGATTCCGAAACTCAATCCTGTTGCTCTTTTTTTGGTTCTGTTCAGTCGCTTAATTCGTTTTGCTCTTAAGGTCATGAGTTCATTGCATTGTCCTTTTTGAAATAATGCTTGTCTACCGTCCGCTGTGCCTTTCTGTCTGCTATTATGGGGCTAACCTTTTAGATGCTGACCTTTCATATACAATTTTTATACATGTACTGATCTGATTTCTTTTTTGCCCTATTTTCTGATGCCTTGTGCGTTAGACACACGAAGACACCGATACAAGTTATTAATTACCAATTAACATTATTCAGAGACATTTAAGACAGTGGCATCCAAAAGTTTTCGACTGACAATTGATATTCTAGCTTTATACGTGAGAAGAGTGAAAGCGGTTCGTAGTCACGAAGGCTCACTTCGACACAAAGGCTACAGAGACAATAACACAATATTATACACAAGTAGGTAAATGGAGGAGCCAAATGCATGCGACTAGATACAGAAAGAGCATGCAAACTGTTACACGGACAGAGACATGTGCATTCATACATTCCTACATTCATGCATTCGTACATTCATGCGCAAGCCAATGAATAGGTATATGCATACATATACGTGAGTGCAGGTGATCTAATGATTCTAGTCAAGGGAGGGTTCTACATTGACCAGCCAATCGTCCCATTCAACGGTCACCTCGAGGTCCAGCTGTAGACCAACTGCCGTGAGGTCCACGGCCGACCGAACTGACCAACCTTCATGGCCGACAGCAGCAGAGGATATGTTTTTTTCTGCTGGTAAATATTAATGAGAGACCCGCCGCGGGGGGGGGGGGGTGCGTCGGGGGTGGGGCTGCGTGGTCCACTCGAAGAATTAATCTGAACAGCGGATGCCAACAGACAGCTGCTGCTGCCAGACCGGAAACCAGTGGCAGATGAAATATTTGGCTGGCATCGAAATTCCTCTGCTTACAAATGTTCTGGCGTCTGCATTGGAATATCCATCGTTACCTCTCTCTCCCTCCCTCCTTGTTCTTCTCCCTTGTTCTCCTCTTTCTCTGCCTCCCTGCCTACCTGTGTTTCTGCCTCCCTGCCTCTCTGCCTCCCTGTCTCTGTGCCTCCCTATAGCACCTCTATGCCTCAATACTTACCTCCAGTCTAGTTTACAAGGTGTCGGCCGCAGTTCTGTTGCGTCTCATTAGGTTTAGTCATCATTATTATTCTGACTATTTCATTCCATTTATCATCTCCTATTATAACGTTTGAATAGTATTCTTCAATATTAGTAGAGGTATTATAATAAACAAACAGCGCTGCACCATGGTGTGGACAAGTCACGGACAATGCATCAACCAGGAGGAAACGCATAGCAGTTTCCAACTGATTGTAGGCTACCAACCAATTATTAATAATTAATAGGCTATATTATTGCCCTGACGCATGCGCAATTGATGCATATTTTTCCATCAGCTGTAGGACTTCTGCCTCTGCACAGCTATTCGCGATAGCAGCGCCACCTCTCCCTTTATATTGTAACTACAGTCGTCTGTTGTCGTTGTTATGTGCATATGCTCAACTTCTTCATAAAGAACGCGTTCACAGAGTTTGTAGAGAGCATTTCTGACGACTACAAAGCATTGTATATTAATAATATTACTGTTTCATTTTAGAACCTGTAGTGTACGTAGGACCTTGATATCTGAGGTGTTTGAACGCTATACCTCTGTTTATGTTTCCTCTGTCTGTGTTTGACTGTCTATGTGTGTCTGTCTGTGTTTGACTGTCTATGTTCGTCTGTCTATGTTCGTCTGTTTGTGTTTTCCTGTCTGTGTTTGTCTGTTTGTGTTTGTCTGTTTGTGTTTGCCTGTCTGTGTTTGTCTGTTTGTGTTTGTCTGTTTGTGTTTGTCTGTTTGTGTTTGTGTGTCTGTGTTTGTCTGTTTGTGTTTTTCTGTTTGTGTTTGTCTGTCTATGTCTGTCTGTCTGTGTTTGTCTGTTTGTGTCTGTCTGTTTGTCTTTAACCAGATGATTAGAACTATAAGACCTATATATGCTGATATTGTGCAAAAAGAAAGAAGACATGAATTAATAAAAGACGAATATTGATTCATTTAATATAACACGTTTAATGTGTCCTTTCGCTGTGATTCCATGGGACCGTGACCCCCCCAGGGTTTTACTGACCAGGGTCACCACATTTCTTAATCCTACTCTGGCATTTATTACGTCTCTCTGCCATAGGCTGCGGGTGCCTATGGCTGAAAGTCATTCGGCTCATCTTTCTGTGCGTCTTTCCATTTTATGTGCATGCTTCCTCCCCACCTCCTTCTCTTCTTCCTCCTCCTCTTTCTCCTCCTCCTCTGCTTCCTCCTCCTCCTCCTTCTCCTTCTCCTTCTCCTTCTCCTTCTCCTCCTCCTTCTCCTCTTCTTCTTCTTCTTGTACTTCTTGCTTTTGCTGATGCTCTTCTTTTTCTATCTTTCTCTCTCTCCGCCTCTCTCTCTTTCTTTTTCTTCTTTATATCTTTATTTCTTTCTGTCTGTCTTTCTTTTCTCTCATTTTTACTGCCCAATTCTGTTTCTGTCTCTTTTCGCCGGGTTTTAGCTCAAGTCTATCGGATAAATAGAAAACCTTGTCGCAACGTGTTTTCACTACGAGACTCCGACTTTATAAAACTAGCATTCTCCCTTAGGCTAATTCGTAAAGTTGAGTCAGTTTTTAAACCTGCGCCTGTAGGCCTATATCTGTTCCACTTTCTACCCATCGAATTGATGTGTCTTGGCAAATCCTATCTGTGAACTTTTTACCCTGCACTTGTCGTTCATGCAACCTTGCTTTCTTCTGCGGTCTTTGTTTTTTAAACGTGATTTTCTTCCTTCCAGTCTTCCATTTCTTCCTTGATCCATCCTTAACTATCTCTGCTTAGCTTTCACCTCCCATGGATTCCTCTTTTCACCCTTCCCTTAATCCTTCCATCGTTCGTTCGTTTTTCCCTCTTTCCATTCCCCCTCACTGCTTCGATTTTAACTGAGACCTTGAGCGTCTGAGCTCCCCCCGACAGTCTCTACCCATAGTCTCTCCCCACAGTCTCCACCCATCGATCAATTCGTATTTTGTCCGACGATGCCATGGACGGTGACGGTGGCACCGTTTGCGCCGATTCTTCCTCACGAAGTGGATTAAATTGTCGTTCCGCATTACAACGACAGGCGGCTCTATAGTCGGCGCTTGTTTCTTCGTCAGGCAAGACTAGTACGCTGTAGCTATATGAAGGGAGATGTCACGTGCCGCAATGTCACGTGCAACAATGTCACGTGCGTGGCTACTTGATACAGGGAAGAAGAATCGATGAATTTCCACGTGACCATGATGATGAATAATTATTATTTGACCTTGAGTCTCGTCTTCTACTTTTGTGTGGCATGTCAATCAAGTTGACGTATTATTCTTCTTCTGGCTTCAAGTAGCCTTTAGACTGATGTCCATTTCTGGACAAGTAGCCTAAGCTTACTCAGTCTATCTGTCACCAGATGCAGTGCCACTGCCAATGAGACAGACTTGTTTCTCAAAGATCAATTGCGTGGCGGTGAATCATTGCATAATTATATTTACCTCACGTGACGGTGACAGTCCCGTCTTAGACTGTAGCTATCCATTCATCCATTACTCATTACATTGCTCACATTATATTGTTCACATTATATTGTTCACATTATATTGTTCACATTATATTGTTCACATTATATTGTTCACATTATATTGTTCACCTTATATTGTTCACATTATATTGTTCACATTATGTTGTTCACATTATATTGTTCACATTATATTGTTCACATTATATTGTTCACATTATATGACGATTGTGTAGTAGGAATATGTCACAATGTGTTTTAGTAATAATTAAGACTGATAAAATTGCGATTATCTTTGCCCGGAAAAGAGAAACCACGAACCCGGTGATTGAACGCATGATCAGAGGAAGGGCAAGATTTTGGGAATAACCGATGTGGGTAGAGACGGTCAGACGGTGGCCTCGAGTCCTGTTGACTTGAATCACCAGAACTCACTCCATGCATGCAACACACAAGATTGATTCGGCTGTGCGTTGGGTGCAGCGCAGTGATTAGACTTTTCACGCACGACCTGTCTCGTCATTTAATGCCTACGCATTTCGCAATTCGTCCGCACAAAGACTTCAATTTTTTCTTATTATGCTAGGTTGCGCATCGCTTGCACAACTGCATGATGATTGATGATGACGATGATGATGATGATGACGATGATGAATGATAAATCATGATGATGATGATGATAATGATGATGATGATGATGATGATGACCTTCCTTAACTCGCGTTCTACGTCAATGGCAAATGCATCATCGTGTGAGAATGCTTCTTCCAATTTTGCGTTGTCTTATAACCTCATGATTACAAAAAGTAATGTGGCCTGACCGATGCTACTTGCCTTTAACTCCGCAACTGGTTGCACTCTGCCAGTGCCAGTCCCAAGCCTGGATAAAGGAGGAGGGCGACACTAATCATCTTTGATAGGCCTATGACAGTGCGTTAAACATGTAACAAGGTATATACTTGCCTTCGACGCTATATATTGAGCCATTAAATTTGCGAAAGTCTCTTCTCAATATCGGTTGTTTGCCGACTTGGACCGCTTAATTGAGTGAACATCTCTCCGACTCTCTCCCCCATTGAATCACCCCAATTAAGTAGGACTCCTGTCCCGTTTGGGTAGGACTTTGTATTCAGAGAAACTGTACGATTTTCGTTCTATGAATAGTGCCAATTTCATTAACCCTGGATCAATAAATTATTGATTGATTGATTGATTAATATGCCTAGAAGGCTTGGAGCCTGTCCGCGCACGCAATCACGTGCGTGCGTTTCTGCGTATTCTCATGTAATCTTATAATTATAATACAAAGAAACCTGCAATAGAAGTTTGAGAGCACTTTAGTTATAGGGCCTATACTATAACGAGTCCGCAGATAATTATAGACTGCGCGGCTATTTGAATACAGGCTATATACGCATACAGTGTCCCTGCACTGATCGTAATGAGAACTCTGTTAATTGTTCCACCTTGGGAGTTCAGCGTCGATCCACCCTTGGATCGGCGAATCAAGTTGAGCTTCTGGTTCCCCGCTCGCGGACTGCTATGCGACAGCGTCGTTCATTCTCTGTTGCTGGTCCTACAACCTGGAATGGTCTTCCTGTTACACTGCGCTTAATTCCCAGGGGTCACTCCGCTCTGTTTCTTAAGAATCTAAAAACTGTTTTATTTAACCGTGGTTGGGTCGAGAGCGCTTCTGAGTAGCGTATACACTGAAGAGGCGCTATATAAATTTCTTAAATAAATAAACATCAGTTTATCACTGGTTTTAAAATAACCATGTGCCCGCATATGTCAATTACAATATCTCAGAGTTGCTTGTCACATAATAGACAATAAACACGTGCAAATAACCACCCCACATGCAGTGTGGGTATATATAGAACCTATAAAGATAAGCGCAGCCTTTCTAAGAAATTGCAAACACACTATGCAAACATTAGCTATATATGGCTAGGTTTCTATAGGCCTACATGACTTGTAGCCTATATGTGCGAGTGTGTATCCGTATGTGTGTGTATATAATAGGCAGTCTGTCTGTCTCTCCGTCTGTCTGTTGATTAAATGATGTCATCAATGACGGCTCTATAGCTGTAGGCCATTGCATGAGTCTCTTATTATGACTACTTTTATGATTGTGGATTAGGCCTATATATATATATATATATATATATATATAGCCTATGCAGATGCCTGAACCTTGTTTTATGCAATTGCCTATACTTAACGCAGACGACCTTCAATTTAGGTCATTGGGTGAAGGGGGTTGCGTTGGGGGGGGGGGGGTATGGGTCATGACAGTGATAATATATTGGTCTCGTAGACTGGTTATTCACAGAAATCGGTTATAGATAGAAACCGGCAATTCATAGAAAACGTCGACCATGAACTAGCCTACTTAAGTATACCACTTAACGCTTTTGAAATCACCGGCTTCTAATATACCAGGGTCGCAAATGCTGTGTGTGTGTGTGTGTGTGTGTGTGTGTGTGTGTGTGTGTGTGTGTGTGTGTGTGTGTGTGTGTGTGTGTGTGTGTGTATAGCCTATATGCAGACCCTGTCCGTATTCCAGAGCTTTAAAATATTGCCTTTAAAAAGTAGCCCCCTTGCTATTTGTAGGCTATGAATGGCGCTGTTTTGCATGATGATAATGATAATGGCGTGGTTTATAATAACCGAGGCATATCCACCATGACCAAAGTAGAAGATGAAAAGCAAAAATGGATGCTGTTGGACATGTTGGCCTAGGCCTAATCATCCATGGAGGCTATAATTATACGGAAAGTTGAAGGAGAAGGACCAACATCGGGAAGGGTGGTGTCATTGTGAATTTTGTGCCATTGAATGCTCGAACCTGCCTTAAGCAACGAACGTGAGAAAAAGAGGAAGAAGAAGAGGAGGAGGAGGAGGAGGAGGAGGAGTAGGAGGAGGAGGAGGAGGAGGAGGAGGAGGAGGAGGAGGAGGAGGAGGAGGAGGAGGAGGAGAGATTAAGAGGGAGGAGGAGGAGGAGGAGGAGGAAGAAGAAGAAGAAGAAGAAGAAGAAGAAGAAGAAGAAGAAGAAGAGAAAAAGGAAGAGGAAGATGAAGAAGAAAGAATCCATGACCACCACCACCAGCAGCATCAGCGGGTTTACAGAGGAAAGTCTTGCTTAGAATAGATGTGGCATCATTTAAAAAAATTCAATTACCTTGAAACGGGCGAAAAGACAAAAAAGACAACTATAATTATAGCCTACATGTAATTCGCGCCCACACAGCGAATTGCCAATCAGGACAATGGCTATGCAGGTCCAAAAATCACAACAGATCCTTGCCAGACGCGGGAAGATTAGAAAAGCAGATAGAAGAACCAAAACAGTGCATCCCACACCCAAAAGACCCAAGATCTGAGATCCATTGACCTATAAGCTGAAGGTCGAACTGAACAGAGAGAGAGAGAGAGAGAGAGAGAGAGAGAGAGAGAGAGAGAGAGAGAGACAGACAGACAGACAGACAGACAGACAGACAGACAGACAGACAGACAGACAGACAGACAGACAGACACAGAGAGACAGAGACAGAGACAGAGACAGAGACAGAGACAGACAGACAGACAGACAGACAGACAGACAGAGAGAGAGAGAGAGAGAGAGAGAGAGAGAGAGAGAGAGAGAGAGAGAGAGAGAGCCCAGCAAGGCTGAGACAAGGTCAGACAAGGTCAGACAAGGTCAGACCGGTCAATGCTGAAGAAGAGTCAGGTTTATTGTGCAGCAGCTGAAGTCTGTGGAGAAAGTGGGAAGAAACCATGTTGATGATTCAGAAGAAAAGACAGTATAATAATAATAATAGATGGATGAATGTTTGTTACAGAGGTCGTGAATGTCAGACACACGCACAGCACACACATGCACGCACAAACACACACACAAATATGCACAGACACACACACACACACACAAGCACAAACAAACTCACACAAGAACTTGGACAAATGTCAATAATTGCGACCTAATTGCATCACATAATTATTATAGCGCATTTATGTGCGTGCATGCGTGTACGTGTGCGCGCATGCGTAGGTTTCGTCGTTTTAGTCTTAATGCGTCGTCTAATTGTTAATGGACACAGGAAAGAACCTACAATTTCCTGTATCTACGTTGACTGATCTCTGCTATTAACGCGAGCATTCTCATAGATTCTGCAACGTAGCATTGGATTCGGGCAGTAAAAATAAATAAAAAATAAACAGGTAGATTGACTACAGTGAACATAAAACAGCCTAAGGTTTAGCAGAACATCAGTTGAGTGTATCGGAACATAACTGGCGCCGTCTGTGTCCTAAAAGATACATCTTAAAAGGGGTGAGTGGGGGTGGGTGAGTAGGGGTGGGTGAGTGAGTGGGGTGGGTGGGTGGGTGAGTGGGGTGGGTGAGTTGGGTGGGTAAGTGGGTAATGGCTACCGTTCCGTTATTTTTACGATCATAAGTAGCAATATTAAGCATGCGTTCTGCGTAGAAGGATTGGAGAAATCTTGGTATCGTTTGAACTGAGATAAATTTACAGTTCGTCCTTGAACTGGTTTTCTCAATTCCAATAACGGGTAGATTGAGGTAGACTGGGAGTAGAAAGCTATCGAACCTGTCTGTAATATAAGGAATAGCGCTACAAAAATCGATGGTCGCAGTTTGTGCTCTTAGTCTGCATGTGGCATCTCCGATGAGCTATAGGGACGCTTTTTGGTACAGTAGGTCAAGGTAACGTTTGTCTGAAAATGTCTGTGTCTTTGTCTTTGCATGAACTTTTGTATTCCATGCACATTGTACAGTTTGTACATTGTACAATGTTGTACATGAATGATTGCTTGGTCCACGAGATTATGACAGAACGACATCTGAGGAATCAAACGATGAACCGTTTCACTATCATCGTCATCATCATCATCGTCGTCGTCATCGTCATCGTCATCATCATTGTCATCGTCATCGTCGTCGTCATCATCATCATCGTCATCGTCGTCGTCGTCGTCATCGTCATCGTCATCGTCATCGTCATCATCATCATCATCATCATCATCATCATCATCATCATCATCATCATCATCATCATCATCATCATCATCATCATCATCATCATCATCATCGTGATTACCGACATCGTCAACGTCGTCATTATCATCAGTATAATTTAATCGCGAATGAACCGTTTTATTGGGCTATATACATTATACAGAGCTTAAATGGGACTATAGACGGTCATGGACGGCGTCCAGGCATTTATTTTCAAATCTCAGCGCTATCTTGTCACTTATTTGGACAGTATAGAGCATGGAGAAGTGACGAGCGTTCCGGCACTTCTTTCTACACTTTAAGCACTGGCTATATATATCTAGAATGCTTTTAATTGCTTTTGGCACTATAAATATCGTTTTCCTCGTATGTATTGTATGTATCGTATGTATTGTATGTATTGTATGTATCGTATGTATTGTATGTATTGTATGTATTGTATGTATGGTATACATGTATTGTATACGTGCGCAGGCGATCTCTTCATCCTCGTCTACAGCATCGACAGTCGAGAGAGTTTCGAGGAGACGAAGCGTCTTCTCGAGCAGATCAAGGAAGCCAAGGGTGACCCACCGACCTACGGAGGCCCTCACCCTGGTGGCACCTCATCTTCATCATGCTCATCGGGGTCGGGATCAGGCGGTGGCGGCAGCTTCGTCCGATCGAAGAGACGTCGCTTCACACCCGTCGTCATCGTCGGCAACAAGTCCGACCGAGAGGCGAACCGTGTCGTCGAGACGGGAGAGCTGCGGCGCCTCGCCGAGTCCATCTCTGCGGGGACGGGGGCTGCAGGGGGCTCCTCGTCGTCTCCGTCGGGGGGCAGCTCAGGTGGGGGATGGACGGTCGGGTGCGTGGAAACGTCTGCGAAGAAGAACACGAACATCGACGAGATCTTCATCAAACTTTTCGTCCTCGCCAAACTCCCGATCGAGATGAGTCCGTCGCTGCACAGCAAGGTCAATCCGTCCTACATCGCATCGCCCACTTGCCTCCAGTCGTCGAGTAAGCGCCTGAAGGGACCGGGAGGTGGTGGGGGCAGCGGTGGCCCGTGCAGGGGCTTCACCCTCCGTCGCCGGCTGAGCGACGCCTGCGGGGCCGTCGCTCCCAACGTCCGTCGGCCGAGCATCCGCACGGACCTTCTGCTTCTGCAGACGATGAAGGCAGGCGCCACCGACAGCGACCCTGAGATCGCGCGTAGGAACAGCGTCAAGTGCATCGTCCAGTAGGTGGTTATAAGGAGGACACACGGTATATAAGCTTATACCTGAAAATGACGAATGTCAGGAGAAAGAAGCGCTTATCTTCAGAGAAAGTGAAGAGCGAAGACACCGGCAATTATTATTATCGTCATGTCGATTTGACGAGAGACAGACAAATTATTACATTGACGAAAATGGGGGGGGGGGGGGGGTGGAGGGAAGGTAATTAAACAGATTAATTTATAAATTTTTGGATGAGTGACTGGCGTGCAGTGTTTAATTTAGATGTATCTGGGTGGGAATTAAGTTTCCCCCCAGAAATGAATTTCCCAGAAAAATAAGTGTGTCCGGATGCTCCCCCACCCAGAAATTCGACCGGCCTTGTAAACATGCTGCAAACATGGACATGCTGGCAAACTTTGGTAAAAAAAAGAAAGAACGCTATAAAGGTCATAATGTATTTGAGCAGCGAAAATCGTATATTATTCGGAGATTTAGACCGAAAGACTAAAAATAGGTCGTCAGAAAATTTGACCAATGAAGGTGTCGTCGTTGGCTCAGCCGCCCGCCTAAATATATCCGGCCAAAACCGACTTTTCGTCTCCTCTAGAAACCCGATGCCCCACTCAAAGCAGGGGGACTAAACACTGACTAGGGTGTGTGTAATGACGAAGCTTTCTATGCTATGAGATGACTTTGATTGCTTTTTAATATGTTGCCTACCCGATATCTTTATCAGCCACTTCAAAACGCCCTCTTAAAACCAAAAGCTTCATAAGCCAAATTCGCTTATACAGACCAGACATCGATTTTCATAAGAATCCGAAACTTAAGCTGAAGGTGTATCTATGTTTGTTTCCCGAAAAGCGACATTATTCGACATAGGCCTACCATAAACTCCGACTTGAAATAGACTAATAGACATATATAGGTTTACTGTTTCAATCATTTAATCAATCTCAGTTTAGCAGTGAAAGAGAAAAACAGTCGAAAATAAACTATCCTCCGCATTGTTGTCAATAATTTGTCCTGAGTCCTTGTCGGTCTAAGTAGTCCTCGACACGTGACCTTTCCGAACAATTGAACAGATTTTCTATTTTAGTCAATCCATAATGAGTGCACCAGTCACCGTACACTGTCAGTGGGAGAAGGAGACGGCGAGGGAGAGGCATTTCGTATACCAATGGATGTTGGATGCCTTAGGGCTATTAAGGCTTAAGTAACTGTTCTTCTCTTCATTAAGACGAGACGACGAAGGTGGCCATCTAGCGAATGAAGAAGAAGACGATGAGCTTATAAGTTGATCAATACGAAAATCAATTAATGCGAATTAATGGACAGGTGATGATGGATGGGTGTGGAATGGGAGACACTCCGAGACAGGGATGACGATAGGGGCGAAGGGACGGATGGGGAGGGTAGCCTACTGACTATGTTGATGACAGTGGCGAATAGATGCACTCAACTTGACTCAAGGCATAGCCTACAGCTGTCAGCTTGAACGAAGTAAGCACTCGGTTGCTTTCGATTTCATCAAGTCAACTGACAAAATGCCTGTAAAGGGCCGGGTCCCAACAGAGTACAATAGGCATGTAAGAAATCTTGTATTTTTGTGTCGGAATTTTGATGACCACGTTTCATATAATATATAATGTAATCAGTCTATATTATAGACTAATTATTAGCATAATTAGTCTATATTATAGACTAATTATTAGCCTACTATTAACCTGGCAGTTAGTCTTATTGACTAACCACTTTCAAATGCGAAATTTCAAATTACTTCAAAAGATCACTTTGGCAGTGTAATAAAGTTTTATCATTTCGAAATTGTTGGAATTTTCTGCTTGAGTGCAGCTATAGAGAGTGGGCCTATTAAAGTTGCTTGAATAGGAACAACTACTCATCGTTACTACTCCGTTGGACAATAGGCCGGTAGTTATAAAAATTTAATGGCTAACTTAAAGAGAAACCACGGCTTCTGAATTCTTTTGTGGCACATAATACATGCTAATAGTAAGCCCTATCGCTTAGATTGTTCTTCATAAAATTATGATACGCAGAATTTCGTGAGTCAGAAACTCACGTGAATATTGGTGGTTGGTTTTTCTCGAACCACCTACAGGGGCTTTTGTGTGGAGCTGAACAATTTCGACGACTTACCTGGTAATAAATCATATTCGTCTCACATAGGCTACATGTATCCTACGCATGTCATTCGACTTTCGTCGAAGTCTTCAAACAATAAAGACTCGTCCTTCTGAGTTCTGACTCATTCAGTTTTTTTTATTGTTACCGTTTAACGACACTGCCATTGCAAAAGATGATTAGGCTTCGCCCTCCTCTTTTATCCAGACTTGGGACTGGCGCTGTCACTGTCAGAGTAGGCCTACAACAGTGGCGGAGTTAGGCAAATATATTCATATATTCTTATTCATTAGCTTATAGGCAGCGGTATATGTAAAGCACAGCTCAAATAAGATAAGAAGTTCATATGTTTTGGACCTTTGGTGAAGATTCAGAAATTTGACTGCATGGATGAAGTATAAAATTATGGTCTAGAGACTACATTAGACTCTTTTATGCGTCATACAATATCGAAGACACAATTCTTCAATCTTGTATATATGGTCTAGGTCTACTGTTGTAACTTGTCATACAATAATATATAGCCTAAGACACAATTAATGTATGCCATATTGTATAAATTTAGAGCCCAGTTGTCTAATTTGGGCTACAGTATTTAATCAGTTTTGTAGTGCTTCAAAACAGACCTATAACTTGTCTCAACTTTACTTTAAACAAAATGATGGTCTGTAAGTATAAAAGTAATTTTTTATTCTCTATCTCCAGAAATGGGCAGCTTATCTCAATGAGAGCAATCGTATTCTATACAGACTATACCTGGCCTAATCTGGAGAGTTATGTGATTATGACCTATAGGCCTATGAAATTATGCATGTGAATCGATGTGATGCATAGGTCTATCTGAATTACATACAAATACCGAATGCAATGTATACCTTTTGGTAGGAAACTTTTATTCATGTTTCTGGGTTTCTTGCACGTGCACGTGTTAACTGACAGCGCCTTGTAGCCTATAACCGTAAAACTCTGAATCGCAGGGCACTAGCTTATTTACGAGCGCTGCATTAAGTCAAAGGATCCCTCAAAACGGCAGTGTGAATTAAGGAGAGTCGAGTCTGGTTGCCTGACACACAGGGTGAGAATTGCCGGGGAGGTTTAAACCCTCCCAGTCTTTCTTAGAGCGCCATAAGCTTAGTATACAGTCTGTGTTTCACACCAAAATTCCAAGTGGATCATAGTCCAACCCCCCCCCCGTTATTTTTCCACAATTCTCACACTGCGGACACATGCAGAAACCTTAGCCACTAGGCCTAAGCTTATAGTTTCTGTCCAATCAACAGTAGGCATATACGAGACATTCATATAGTAGGCTAAGCGTTCTGCAGTGCCCATCGGGCTGTTTTACTTGAGCATATTGAGTGGTAAGGATAGAGTGCCAGTTAACATGGAACATTGTCTGTTTTCAGAATTTTACTCGGTTCACAAGCAAAGACTCTATAGGTCTAGCTACTGTATACGCCCCATATAGGGATTGTGGACAGAAATTCGCAGTTTGAGTAGACATGGTCTATATATAGGTCTACACATAGGCCTATATATATTATATTGATGTATAATAATATATACATTGTATATATGTATGTATAATTTTATGTATAGGCAATTAGGCATATTATATGAGATTCTTCGGGCTGCAGTTCCAGAAGATCATTGCTGACCAGAGACTAAGAAGCAATAGCCTCATTTCTGCGTTTTATTGTCGTTCCGATGATCGCTGCAGTTCGTTCAAAGAATTACAGCCTCCAGCAGTCTGCTAATCCGTCAGCATGTGAAATGAGTTTTCCCACAAGCCATAATAACGTGTATACCGTCATATGCTCCAGAATTGAACAGTCTTCAACTCTCTCTTATAGTTGTCTTCCAAAATTTCGGTTCTCACTCTTCAGTTCGTCCTAAATGTAAATGTAGCGGCCAGACTAATTGTCTGACTTCCTCGTTTGTTTCTGTTGGGCTTTTCAGGTTTGATCACATGCATTGCACTTACTGTTCAAGTTTATCTCTATAGATTCTTACTATAGGCCTGATAAGCCCATAATTGACCGTTCTCACTCAGACCGGAAGCATGAGGTGATTCGGGAATGGATGTTTATCGATTGAGGAATTTATGCAGGGCTGTTTTAAAGGAATTTTTAGAACTGCACAACCTCTTCTTTCCTTTCCCATCCTCCATGGTAAATTACTTCCAATAGGAGGACTAAGACCTTTGTGCTAGTTTTAGTTGAACAAAAGTGCTTCCAGGGTGAGAATTGCCGGGGGGTTGGGGGGGGGGTTCAACCCCCCAGTCTTTCTTAGAGCCCAATGTTAAAGTATGTTTTTCATACCCCAATTTCAAGTTTATCATAGGCCAACCCCCCCAGTTATTTTTCCACAATTCTCATACTGAGTGCTTCTACAACTGCTGCACAAATCCATTTAAAACTGCACATATTTTTGTGTTGAGTTTATGTGGGATCTTGAGTAGCCTGGATAAAGGAGAAGGGTAACGTTAATTTTCTTTGTAAATCGTAGGCTAACAAAATCGTAGGCTATATAGAGTGTTGTTAAACTGAAACTACCATCAAGGAATTCCCAACAATGAATCGCCGAGATCGAGCGGTGTGGATAAAAGCAAAGGGGTAACGGTGGAGGAGATTCAAGCATAGCAGTTGTCGCAACGGAAAAAAGACTATATACGTAGACTACAATTAAG
Organism: Lumbricus rubellus; assembly: GCA_945859605.1. Lineage (NCBI taxonomy): Eukaryota > Metazoa > Annelida > Clitellata > Crassiclitellata > Lumbricidae > Lumbricus > Lumbricus rubellus. The sequence goes on along the minus strand of OX243812.1, from coordinate 25,053,523 downwards.
TAGCAATTCTCTATAGCCTACTCCCACTTTAACAGCAGCTATTCCTATTCTCGGCTTGCAAGAAGCTACATAGGGAGTAGTAGTGTTCGGTATCCTTTGTTAATAGGTCGTGGCATGAAAGATCCGTGTGCAAATTAAAAAATGTTGGGCTGCTGAGAAAAGAACCTTCAACGTCGGAGTTTCGTAGATAATTATGTAGACCTAAGTACTTCTTCGAATCCTAATTGCGAAACAGAATTTTAAAATGTTTTTGGTCGACAACTGCCAACAAGACAACAAATAGGCCTAGCGCGTGTGCATGTCTGGAAATTAATTCACAACTACGCCACATGAATGCATAGGCTTAAGCCTACGTGTGATGTCCGAAGTTCTATGCACACACACGCCGTGACACGGGACTGAAGCGAGCGAGATACGGCTTGTGTTATCGTGGGAATATGCGTCACTAAATAAACACGTGTCTCGTATCAGAAAGACGCAGACTTGTCATAATCTGTCAATCCCAGTAGCTCAGAGAATGACAGTGAACGCATGGTGTGAAATATCAATGGTGTTATGGGACGATTAATCTAGTAGGCTACTTACGCATGGGTAAGGGGGATCTGCTGATAAACAGTGGCAGCGCTAGCCATGCCATTTGAGCAGGTCGTGCCTGCAGAGTCATGAGAGTTGCTCAGCAGATCGAAGATTTCGGATATAAAGAGCACTAAAAATGTCAAAGGAATTTTTGGCAGGTCATAAGGCAGGTCAAGATCAAAATAGGCGGACGAAATGACCTATAGCCTATGGTGACGCCGCCATCCATACATTCTCAGCAGGTCACGCCAGGGTCATGGGAGTTCCGAGTTAGTTAGAAGATCGATGAAATCAAATGTAAAGAAGATAGGCCCTATTTCGCTTTAAGAATTGCATGGCATGCAGGCCATAATGCAGGTAAAGAGTAAAATAAGCAGATGATCTGACGCGACCTATGTTGGCGCCGCCACTGCTAATAAAGTAGACGTCTACGTTGGTCTATTTGCATAGGAAAAGGGAAGGGATGCAATATCGATAATAAATTTTGTCCATTAATTAGGCCTATTGGTCTTAATCCTCGATTGTTTCTGTGTCGATTATATTACATACCAATCTATAGGATTTGGGTATGCTTACTTGACCGTGAGGAAGCCTACAAGCAACCAAATCAACTATATATATATATATACATACATGTATATATATATGTGTGTGTATATATTATATATACATATATGCCCAAGGGATCTGGAGAAGCATCGTGAGCTCTCAGAACTATATCGGGTTCTGGACGGCGAATACATTACAGTAATTAGCCTACACAATGTAGGCCCAGGTTTTTACATCATGCGCTAGAAAATGTAGTATTTCATTTTCGCTTTTTCCCATTTCGGACGGTGTATCAAACATCCAAAACACCCTTAATTACGGTCTTGCATTCCAGGCGAAATTCAGTGCCGCAGTTCAACTCACTGCAGCAGGCCATGAAAATTTAGGGCAAAATAATCCCCAGCACATGGGGACCATGGCATTCATGATTCTCGATTGATTATTCGTTGTTAGGCCTTCAGACGATCTTGCATGTGTCTGGAATAATTAGGAGATCGGTCGAAGTTCTTCTGTCCCTTCGTCCACGTTCTAGATCGATATCTTGTTTACGCAATAACATCGAGTTAGTTATTCTCAGAAATACTGCGCTTTATATTGCCCTCCCCTCCCCCTCTAAAGTAATTAATCGGCCGAGGGCGAATTTTATAGTCATAGGAAATTTAGGAATGCGCCGTCTGCATGGAACCAGCGTATAACGCATTAGATCCATGCATAATTATTGCGCAAGGGTCGAAACAAGACTCGAAAGAGGATCGGCGGATGAAAGGAGGAGGCATAGGGTAGATGGAGACAATCAGACGGAAAGGTTTTGATGGGAAAACCCAAAGGAATGAGCATTGGAGCATTAGCTGCGTATACGAGATTTTGACCAATTAATAGCAAAAGAAGCGAAGATGTCCATTAAGCAGAAGAAAAGAGAAACAATGAATGAAACTATCGCGAGATGTGACAAAAGTTTGACAGATATAGAGACAGATAGGCCTACACAGATAGCCAGACAGACAGTGACAGACGACGAAATCTCTTGTATAGGGTTCCGAGTGTCGTATAGTAAATTTATAGGAGAACAAGGAACTATAACGATCACAGATTGAAACATACAGACAACAATCAAACACACAACGGCAGGATACCGAAAGAGAGACGGAACGTAGGCCTAAAATAGGCCTTATACACAACATTAGCCTACAAGCAAGACTACATAACAACAACATAAAACAAGAGAGCATTACAAACACAAACACACACGCGCGCGTTGAGACAAGAACGAATCTCCACAGAAAGAAACACAGAAAGACAGACAGAAAGACATCTGCGGAGTTTATCAGAGGTTAGGGGGAGCTAAGCCCCTCCAAGAAGGCTCAGATTCAACTTTTTTTAACCATGGTATACTTTTTGTGGTTAGCCTCCCCAATAAGACCCAGACTCGGGGTTACCCCCCCCCCGCCCCCAGAACGGAAACCAAACTCCGCCCATGCAGACAGAAACTGAAACTCGTACACATACTCGCAGATATTATCAACAACCAAACGAGAGCTATTAAGCCGGAATGCCTGTGTGACCGTGTACATTGTACAAGCTATAGGCCTACACTTGACCGAATTAATGCCTACGCGTGACACACACACACATACCCACACACACACATAATAATAATATAAATATTATATATATAGGCCTACATATATTTATATATACCATAATAGGCGCTTGGGGGCTTATAGTGGGATGGGATGGGATGGGACCGTCAGTTATAGTCAACTATAGCTACAGCTGACAATGAAGGCACAACGGCGTCCTTATTCTAGAGCAGAGCCACAGAAACGGCGTAGACCGGCCTAAGCCAACTCCATCGAAACGATGATGACCCTACTACAGTCCAACCGACCGACCGACCATTAACACTAGCCATAAATAACCAGCTGTCGACTAAGCTCTTAATGATTCTTCGTAACGTATACGTGAGCAATCAAAAACAGGTATCCACAAGTATGTCAACGATAACAACAATTCATATATATATATATATATATATATATATATTCATATAAATATATATATATATATATCCATATACATGTATCTACACATATATATATTCATCTATATAATATATAGATGAATATATATATGTCATAATATGTACAAGCATATGTATATACAACATGTAAATCATACAAAATCGAAATGGTGCTTCACCTCTCATCCCTTAGGCCTAGGCCTATATCAAACTTAATAATAACCTATACGCAAAACAGAAAAAAGTCAATTTCCATCGTGCTAGAGTATTTCTAGTATCATCTACTGGCCGACAAGAACATCTTATTACAATAGGATATAATTATAATTTTATACATTATATAATAAAAAAATTATATTTATAGTACACACGAATAAAAAATCAAGTACACGTTTTGGCTTCGCTTGTGTTCACAGTTCACCTGAGGAGTTTCTCCCCCAAATGAACCATTGCTCATGGAAATTGTCCTCCTCTGTTCACCACTCCACCACAAGAAAATGACTGAAGTGCTTCTTTTTGCCCTGAAGGAGGCTGACGTCTGTATGTATATCTGATAATAATCTGGATTAGGACACAGACTGTATTAAACGTTTAAGAGTTGACCAGAAACAACGGTGTGTGTGACGAAACGTCCTATAGTATAGAAGAACTATTTTCTGATTATTAGTGATCGTTTCCACAGAATTGAATCCAAACTCCAAAGCAATTGATGCTTCATCATAGATGTAGAACGTCGTCGGTAAATAACAAGCTTGGCGTCAAGGCTTCGGCGCCCCATACTCCGTCTTCATCATTGGCGCCCCATACTCCGTCTTCATCATTGGCGCCCCATACTCCGTCTTCATCTTCGGCGCCCCATACTCCGTCTTCATCTTTGGCGCCCCATACTCCGTCTTCAGCATTGGCGCCCCATACTCCGTCTTCATCTTCGGCGCCCCATACTCCGTCTTCATCTTCGGCGCCCCATACTCTGTCTTCATCTTCGAAGGTCGACGCGCCATCCAGCGGCCAATCTGCGACTCCGTTTCTTGTGTTGTATGTCCGTTTCTTTCACTCAGTTCCTGTGGCTGTATCTGTGTCAGTGTGTGTGTCTCTCTCTCTGTTTCTCAAGTACCCAGCGATTTACAGCCAATTTCTTAGAGGTCAGAATATCAACCTCACTTTCCACTTGTTTATACACAAACACGCACACACAGACGCCCGGACACAAACACGCACACAAACACGCACATATGCTCACACACACAGTACTCACATGAACGAAAAAATATCTAAATACATATGTATTTACACATAGAGTATAAAAACAATGTACAAGCCTCAAGAGTCATATAAACATAATTATTATATAGCATATTTAAATTTACCATACAAGACTTTAGTGTTATATATATATATATATATATATAATGTTATATATACATGAATATAGATCTACATTGTATCCGTACCATTAAGATGAATAAATACATTCGTGTATGTTCACTGCATAAAATGGTCGATATGTATTGTATTCGTCCATTGTATTGTATTCTTCCATTGTCTTGTTTACAAGATCTCTTCTTATAAGTGGTGCTACATGTTGGTCTGTGCGAGTGATGGCACGAAGGTTTCCCTCTTCCCCCTCTTCCCCCTCTTCCTCCGCCGATGGGATAAACAGAACAACACTTAGAACACAAGACGCAAGAAGAAATTGGTCTATTGAGAAAATATAAGTCAGCCATTGGCCGTTCATATCGATAAGCCTTGCACAAATACTGCGCCACGCACAGATACAAGTAAACAGATATTTGGACTGACATAGAAAGAGAAACAGAGGTATATCCACAGAAACTAAGCTGTATATGCAAACATATATAAATATATGTACGTAAAAGCTTTTTGTATAATACAATATATATACATGGTTTCATATATACATATATATATATAATAACATATCCACAAGTTCTTGGTATAACTTATACAAATATGGAACATTAAAAGCATATATTATGTGTTGCTAAGCACACACATAATATACATTATATATATATATATATAGTTGCACCTGTATGCATGCATATATATTATATATAATATATAAGAAGCAGAGATTCTGTTGAGTCTAAATGTTTATGATTTCAAGAAAAGTCTGTTATTGTTTACTATCAGCCAACGATCTTGAGCATATAGAACACTTTCACATTGACTGCAGGATAAAGAAAGATGGTCAGATACAGAGGAGGACAAACGAACAGAGACGGGACATGATAAGGAAGCAGACAATGGAATCAAAGAAGGAGTAGAGTGCTATTGATCGAAATTATAGAAATAATAATAGTAAGAGCAACAGTAAAATTCAGTTTAATATAGCTACTGGCAAAAGGCATAATTATGTCCAAGAACTTTTGGCCACATGAGAGTTACATATTATTAGACATTATCTGTTTGACTATCGTGGAGCAGTAGAGAATGGGACTGAGGAAGAAGAGTAAGCACAGCTGAGAAGTTTGTTTGTTTGTATGTGCACTTTTTATAGCGCTCCTTCAAGAAGTTCGCTGCTCAGAGGCGCTCCCGACTACAGCGCGGACACTGCATCAGTTTCACGCATATACGCTGACCAATTGCGAGTGAAGGACTTGTCAAGGTCCCTACGCGGCGACTTGAGGTGGACTCGATCCTGCAAACCCGCCACCCCCGCTGCAAGGTAATGAAAGTACCACTACACCACCGCGCCCCACAAAGAAGTGGATAAAGAACAGATGAAGGGAGAGCAGTGAAGAGGGAAACCTGAGTACAATAGTTATTGTCTTCAAACGAACGACATGAACAATTGACACTGATCGTCTAGATATTGTACGGATAATCCCGAAGAAACGTTTTCAGACTAGGAATCAACTGCAGTCGGTCGACGCTCTGGTTGCCAAGGATACCGTTGATCCTCAGGCGGCACAGATGCTTCAGCGAGAGCGCGCGATTCGCGTACGGCATCCGCAGCAGCACCGGCGTGTCCTTCCGGCCGGAACTTTCCAGAAAGACGAAGTTGTTGCGCAGTCCGCGCCGGCTGAAGGCGGACGCGAGACGGATGTAGTGCTGGATGAGTCGGATGACGCAGTCGAACGTCGGCATGAGGTGGAGCTGTTCCGGTTCGCAGTCCAACCGGAAGTGGCCGGCCTCGTAGACGACGCGGATCGAGGTAGTTCCGCGGGTCGTCTGAACGCTGAGGGAAAAGAGGTAGCGACTGTCTGAGCTGTCACGAAGCAGGAACGTTCCGACCGGATAGCCGCGCAGCAGGACCTTCGCGTCCTCGAAGGTGAGCTTGCCGAGGTAGAAGCGGCAGACGTTGAGGCGGTGGAAAACGAGGGATAGACGCTCGAGGTCCCACGAAGGAAGGAATCTGGAAAAGACGTAATAACACACAGCATTCCTGTATTAAATGCGATGTAGACATGTATAATATGACGCTGTTTCCATGAAATGCCACACATGTACTGCACGGCATGGTATTGTCTTGCAATGCATTGTACAGTGTGTCTTTACGATAAACTGAAAAGATGCAGTATACAGCATCTAATTTAACCAAAATCACAAAATGAAGAGGATATCGTAATCATAAACTACAAACTTCTAAAGTGCCACTCAATAGTCAAGCACAGGGCATCAACTTATTCACAAGCACAGTGCTGATTTAGAGAGGGATGTCCACAATAGTAGTTTGAAAGAGGTCCGAGTCTTGTATAGAGGGGCAGAGCAACTGCAAAGGCTGGTTTCGTCTGGGTTAGGAATAGGGGGAGGTATCAGATGATTCTGGGTAAGAATTCCTGAAAAGGTGGAACTTCAGGTTTGAGTGAGAAGCCAGTGGAAAGCCTGCATTGTGACAGGCAGAGGATTCTACGGCAAGTGGGATGGATGATTGACAATGATGAATGTAGAAAAATTGCAGAATTCAGGAGGAAGATCGCTACAGAGACACATGATGCAAGGTTGGATATGACACGGTCAATAGCAAAACATGTTGTAACATGTTGTATGTATCAATATACATACACAGTATCAATATACATACACAGTATCAATATACATACACAGTTTAGTTGCGTCTTATGAAGATAAACTTAATTACTGTGCAGGCAGAAAAGCATAAAAGAATAAAAATTTATATGTTTAAGTTGACTATTTAAACAGTTGTAGCGTGTTCCATAGGCATCTCTATAGATTCCCAAAGGGGCAGCTCTCCATTCACACCACAAAGGACATCTTCAAGACCATCTCACCAATTTCCATTCTGCCAAAATCTAACGGACTACATTCCAAAATATGCAACCCCCAATATATCTAGGTCAACAGATCCGAGTCTGGCCCCAGTCAAGCCACAAATATACGCAGGTTCACATACGAGGACGACACACCACACACCTGAGAAAGATAACAAATATAAAGATATCTGATATACAAATATATATACAAATATATCTGATATATATACAAATATATATACAAATATATATATATATATATATATATATATATAATATTATATATCCGGAACGATAATGCCTGCAAGACTCTGAGTGGTTTACTTGGTAAAGATAATTCAGAATGTTCAGTGCTTTATCAGTACCAAGTCCTTGAAAGCGGACAGTACTGAATTTTTCCGCTGCTTCAGTCGTCATCATCGTCGTACAGACTGAGGACGACGCAGAGAGACAAAAGCATAACAACAGTTTCCAGCAACTGATTGCCAGAGCCAAAAATGAAATGCCAATCCAATGTTCAAAAGCGCTCTCGTTATATACATGTGTATATATATATATATATATATATATATATATAGTATTATATACACAGTATACACATATATACATGTATATATATATATATAGTGCTATCTTACTATTTATACCATGGACCAAAATAACTATAACTAGGATCAAACGAAGGACCTACTCGGAGCGGGTTAAGATATTTTTTATCTCAGCTGACAAAGAAAATACTGATTATCTTCGTTGCCTGACTTCCCTGAAAAAGACTATAAATGGAATACGGTCAAAAATGATCTTCAGCCCATTAACTGAACTCACAATATACAACATACATACACAGTATTATACACATCCTATCTAGTTGTATCAAATAGGATACTGTATACGGAGCATAATATACTAAATTTGGTATATATTTAAACCGGTACACGCAGTGTCACTGTGTCACACACAACTATTTAAACTCAAATGATATCTCACTGTGTAAGAAATAACTGACAATTAAATACAATGTTGTAGGCCTACACACAGTGGTTAAAGTGGTTTGGGTGAGCAGTGGGAACGCTGAATGTGTGAGCAGTGGGAACGCTGAATGTGTGAGCAGTGGGAACGCTAATCAATGAAGAGTTTTATTGGTACGCAAACTTGTGTTGCCAGAGTTCCATCATGTTGAGCAGTGGGAACGCAAACCAAGAATTTTGAGGGCAGCGGGAACACCATTGCCACCCACTTTAAACCACGTGTACACACATATTACGTATATACACATAGGCTACACATGCTATACGGGCATATGCTATTCGGGCATATGCTATACAGGCATATGCTATACGGGCCTAGGCTATCGATACATTGCATGGAACAGCAAGTGCTCTTTAACATACATCCTCTTTAAAAGCTCACAAGACGCCAGTGTTGTTGAAAGTATCGGGCAAATGTACTTAAGTGAAAGTAAAAGTAAAGTGGATTTTGATTACTTAAGTAAAAGTAAAAGTACTCATCACAAATTTTACTTAAGTAAAAGTAAAAAGTAGCCCCTTCAAATAATACTTTTTAAGTAAAAAGTAAAAGTACCGAGTCTTTCTATAAGCTTAAATTAATCGATTATTAGCCTAACCTTCAAAAATACTAAATTCTCGAAATGGTTATCGTTGAGTCTAGTACGCACGCTTCCGATTCATTGTTAGCAACTTAGCACAATGCACAGCTGAAGAGTCGTTCTGCTGCAGAAATGGTAGTGCATCCAGCGTGCACCACCCATCGAAAATCTATTTTTAGGCAGGGCAAATTTGAATAAGCTGTCTTAGCTTAGGGAAACGAAATGTTAATTAGCGCTTTGAAGTAACGAACATTGTAACGAGTGTCGCATAAATTGTAACGAAGTAAAAGTACTGAAATATGGGTAAAATTTTACTTCGTTGAAAGTAAAAGTATTTCATTTTTTCGATACTTCGTTACATGTGAAAGTACTCAAACTTTTACTTAAGTACAGTAACACGTTACTTTTACTTCGTTACTGTACAACACTGCAAGACGCAACTAAGCACGACCACAATTTATAAAATGGCTTCACTCACTAGAAAAGTAGAGGCAGAGAATGCTGACGGAATTGAAATGGTGCAGATGGACATGGAGTGTTTGTTCCAAAATGCATGGTGGTCAAACTTTGCAGCAGCTTACATGTTGCATTGTGGTGGTAAAAAGCAATGAGGCAACAATCAGGTCACCCTGTGTCTGGCCTAAATCTTAACAAAGCTTTTATTTTAGCAATCAGCAGCTGCTCATGTTTTCTGTATCTGCTGCTTGCTCTATAAAAGATTTTTGTGGATAAAAAATCAGGATTATAATTGAAGCTGCCTAAGTGCAGCTGACCTTAGTAAACCACAAAACCACAAGCCACTTGGACTACTTTATTAAACCGACCACGTATTTAAAAAATGCAATTTCTTTCTAAGCCGTTTTTGACTAAGAGTTCAGCATGTGTACAAAATATAAATGGATAAACTTTTCCAAAGGTCAAGTTCATCCAATATCTATATCTATCGGGCACACCCTCCTGCTGCACACATAAACAAACATAGACAAATGCACAGACATGTACACATGCACATAGACAAATGCAAACACAATGGAATACTTGGAAACCAGCTGAACAACCAACAGGATTCAAAGAACCTCATACAACAGCAACCACAAACACACACGCACACACTCACACACACACACGCGCGCACACACGCGCACACACGCACACACACACACACACTTGAGCAACAAAAACATAATATGCTGCTGTGATGCATCTGCAGTAGTGAAAGCAAATGGGACTAAAAACTGTGAAAGGAAGGAAGGACATGGTTGTGAAAGGGAATTGCATTTCTATGTCTGACTCATTTTCGCAGTTCATTGGGGTATAAAAGCATAATATTGGGGCAAATCTGGAACCGGGCAGCTCAGCTACCCACAAGGTCATTCCTGTCATGATCCTCACTCATGATTCCTGACTCCAATGACTCCATGACCCATTTATACTTCTTTATGATCAGAAGAACTGCATTATTGTTATTATGCCTTCAAAAGCCTTCAGGCACCAATCAGATACTCCTCCCTCCCAGCAGATGACTTTAGGACCTTTTGACGACATGGCTAGGTGGGTCTGCATACAAAACGGGCTGATCTGTCAAAGCCCTGGGGGAGGGGAGAAACTGTGACTGTCAGATCTGCATATTCTTCTCCCATTAATTTAGCAAAGTGGTTGAAGTTTGTAGGTCAGGCCACACAGGGGGTTTTTTAAGGAATTTTCACTGCTGGGGATATTTGGGAAAAGGGCATTTTTGAACAGTTATTTTTGGGTAAAGGCACGTTGACACATTATCAGATAAACTTAGAAGACAACGCATATCCGCTTAAAAGAACAATAACAAATACACGTATAAGAGCATTAATTATACGACTTAAGTTCACTTAACTGAATTTAGATGATGTACCACTACCAATGTAACAGTCTACCAACTAGAAAAAATGGCCTTCTTTTCTGAAAAATTTCTGGACAAAATCTCGCTTTGAAAAACTGTCAACATTTGGTTCACGTTCTCTGCGATTCCTACTTGAAAGGAAATGAACAATGGCCATTCTGGGATCATAGAGTGCAGTTCCCACTCCATTTAATGCGATCTGAAGTCGTGCATTGATTGTGTTGGATTTCATACCAGTTCTATGGTCGTCGACAACCAAGTTGTGATGCGATATTATTCTCTCAGTTTGCATGGAATGGGGTGACAATGTTGCAATTGCTGATAACACCTTCTGCACCAACCCTGTGGTTACTGGTAACAACTGGCGGAGACGAAGTCCAGTGATGTTAATCCTTGTCCTTGTCCTTGTCCTTAAGGACTCCTTAAGGACATTTTTGAAGTCCTTGTCCTGGTCCTGGTCCTTGGGGGTCAGGTCCTTGTCCTTATCCTGGTCCTTGGGGGTCAGGTCCTTGTCCTTATCCTGGTCCTTGGGGTCAGGTCCTTGTCCTTGTCCTTGTCTTTAGTCCTTGCAAGGACTTCTTTCCAATTCCATTATTCCAGTGGTTCTTAAACTTATTCGCATAATATTATATAATTTACAGTGCATTCAAGGCGTCTAAAAATATGGCGTCTATGGTCTTGCGCATTCTTCTATTAATAATAATACGTCGTTGGTCTTCCATCTTGAAACTTGCAGTTGAAAATTGAATTAATTATGGAGTCGAGTGACTCAAATGAGAGTGAGATAGACGAAGAAGAAAAAGATATGTCACAAAACAGTAATAGTTATAGTAATAGTAATAGTGCATCAGTAACAGTAACAGGGCCGACTGGAGTCACCAGACCTCGTGTTATAAAGTTCGGATATAAAGAATTTGCAGTGAAAGGTCAGCGATGGCATGCAGCGTGTAGAAACTGCAACAAGCGCATTCAGGACAAAGTGAACGTCACAAGTGCTTTCACAAAGTAAGTGTCAATAAGTGACCAAGTGTACTAGCCTTGTCTGTCATGCCGTACAGTCGTATTCATTTCAATTCATTGTAAATTAACATCACACTCCTTTTCTGTGAAATTTGGTATTTACACATTCGTAAGTACCTTGTGTGTAAATTAGTTCACTTTTTGGATTATTTTACTCATTACTAATTAAAGGTTGTAACCAACTTTGACATTTCTTTAATTTCAGCAGATCAGATCACTGAAGTGAGCCCAGAACGCCAACTGACCGAGTATTTGCAGCTGATCAATGTGTCACCTGCAGATGAGCTATCACTCACCACTTTGCTGACATCTGATAAATTCACTAAGCTCAAAGAACTATTCAGTCGAGTATTGTGCTCTCCAGCAACATCAGCACCAGTGGAGCGTGTCTTTTCGCAAAGTGGACTGATTCTGCGACCTAATCGTGCACGCATGACCGACAAGCTGCTGGAGACTCTGGTTTATTTAAAATGCAATCAATAAACTTATACTGAGTCAGTACATTACAAGTTACTAATTTTCACTGTCTCGTACTTTCACAGTACAATTAGTCATTACTTCCAAATGCACATTGTGACATTATTATTTATTATTATTTGTCTAGCCCTGTTCCTGGCCCTTGGGGTCAGGTCCTTGTCCTGGTCCTGGTCCTTGGGGTCAGGTCCTTGTCCTGGTCCTTGGGGGTCAGGTCCTTGTCCTGGTCCTGGTCCTTGGGAGTCAAGTCCTTGTCCTGGTCCTGGTCCTTGGGGGTCAGGTCCTTGTCCTGGTCCTGGTCCTTGGGGGTCAGGTCCTTGTTAACATCCCTGAGACGAACTGACAATGAACATCCAAGATCGGATCCGGTAGGAAGGTGTGGTATAGCTGAAATTGTGTTCCATTGTTCACAGGCTTCATCAGCAAAGACTCCGTCTTGCAGTGGGAATAACCTAGCTGAGAGAGTAATGCCTGCGTTCACAAAATCACCAACGACCTGGGCTGAAAGCAGATCTTTCATATTCCCAAGGAGAGAATCTTGCTCTGGGTCCAGTCTTAATTTCAGCTAAGAAGTTGTATGCTGCCTCTATGATTTCAACACGAATTGATTCTGTTCTTCTGCTACCAGTAGTGACGTTCTGATTAGATGCACCCCTTCCAGTTCCAGTTGACAATTCACTCACATCAAAGGGCAACATAGATTCACGTTTCCCTGCAAAACGATTTTTAACAAAATATACTTAAAGTTCTACATCGCCAGGCAAATCTGAACCTTTTTAAACTGCAGGCCACATCAGTATTAAGTAATAAGGTATACATGTACAATAAGGGGGCGAAAAATACACGGATTTCTGCAGTGCCGTCGGCGTTGTCATTTCACGTCTTTTTCGTGAGGGTCGGTTAGGGCTCAGGTTAGGCATCGTGAGGGTCGGTTAGGGTTAGTGTTAGGGTTAGTTTAGCCATTAGAAACTCTGGTGGATTGATGGCAAAAGACACCGTGTATTTTTCGCCCCCTGATTGTACATGTATACCAGTAATAATAATAAGTAGCTAATAATTTATTCATTTCATTACAATATCGAGGCTATATTATTAAAGCGTTTTTTAGTCCTTTCGGTGCTCGGCATGCTTGTAATTTTTCCAATATTGTTTGTTGTGTATTGTTAGGCCTATATCGTAAACTTGCAAAATGCATAGCCATAATTTTATAAGTTAAGCGTCAAATTCGACACGACTCATTGATGACCATTGAAGGGCATTGAAATGTAAATTATTAAGATATCTTCTGTGGTTTATATCAAACATTATCATTGAGTATTATCGATGACGTCACTGGCGTGTTTGTAAGGGTTCCCAAGTTATCAGACTATAACAGTTTATTAAACTTTATTCAGTTAACTGTTAACTGTTCACTACAACTTCAACTTGTGTGATTAAAGATAAAAAGGGCAAAATTCACTGGTGGGGAAAAGGGCAAGGACTGGTGGGGAATGAGAGAGGGCTGGTGGGGATTTTCCCCACCAGTTAACATGCTAAAAAATGCCCTGAGGCCACACCCTCTAACTTCAAGTTTGGCAATAACAGACACTAGTGTTGTTATAATACATTAGATGTTTGTGGTCATAAAACAGCCATCCACCATCAATCTATGGACTCAAAATAAATCCTCTCATTCATGCAAAGATCTTTAAAAAATTAAAGATCTTAAGAATTTCAAGAAGAATGACAAATATATTCCTTTGATCGAAATGGCTTTTGAAGAGAAATGGCTTAGACCAGTGGTTTCCAACCTTTTATTTTACTTTAGTGCTACTTTTTCTTAGTTAGAGGACATGAGGGGTAACAAGGTTAAAATTTATTTTAAATATACTTTAAATAAAATACAATTAAATATAAGGCGTAAAAAAATTGTTGTGTTTCCGGTAACCCGACCGACCCATTTTTACGGCCGCGACCCAAATATTTTTGTAAAAAAATTTTATTAAAAAAAATATTTAAAAAAAAAAAATAATAATAATTCCCAAAAAAATTTAAATTTAATTTTTTTTTCTTTTTTAACATTTGTATTGACATAACATAAGAGACGTCAACAAAATGAAATTAATAGGACTGTTTCTAGTGCAGTTTTAGGTGCAGACAGTCGGGAAATAGGCAGTTTATACTTGCTTAGAACACGTACTTTGTTTCAGCGTGCAAAAAAGACTAGTGGGGTATACTTTTTCGGATAGTCACTGCATAAAAATATTTTACAAAATAAAAATATTTTCCGACCTACCTACCCAATTTTTTTTAGCTCTGTTACCGGAAACACAACATTTTTTTTAGGCCTAATTGTTCATTTTATGCGGTATTTGACTAGTGATTTACTAAAATCATAATAAAATTGTTAAATTTGTATCAAAATAGGGTGTTTAATGCTATTTATTATAAACGTCCAAATAAAATAACTTGTAATTGAAAATGATTATAATTATATGCATTCTATCCTGTCCAAGCTGTCAATTTTTGCATATATTTTATTTATTTATTTATTTCAGAATTTTATATAGCACATCTTTAAGTTAGGCTACTCAGAAGCGCTCCTGGCCCAACCACGGCTAAATAAGAGAGCTTAAAAATAAACAATTATATTTATTTACAGTTTGTTAAATCTTTGAGAGGTTGAGGGCCATTTTTAAGATCTGGCGGGCCACTTTTGGCCTGCTGGCCACGGGTTGGGAATCACTGGCTTAGACGGCCATCCACTAAATTTAGGATCACTGCAGAGCATGAATTTTAGACGCACGCATGCATGCACATACATACACACGACACTGTAATGCGCAGAGTCCCATATCAATAGGTAAAAAAGATTGCCACAGCCTATGGCACTAAGATTGTTATACACTTAAAAGAAATTAAAACTCAAAACTTTCAAAAGAATTACTTTTAGAGCCTTACGCATCTGTAAGATATCTGTTTGAATTCCATGAAGCTATTCAGAAAAGTGCAATAAAGCCATTAAAGATGCAGATGTTGAAACCTGGGATCGAACCCGTTATCTCTCTACCTGAAATATATGGTTCCCGCTTTATTTGCATAGTTAGACATCGTACATAAACAGATACACAAACATACATATAAACATACAAACATGCACAGTGTCAGTTTACATAAACAACACACAGAAGTGTCTGGTTAGAGTGACAGACACTGCCAACAACATCTATTGTCATCCCATTCATACTATAGTGTCTACTTCTGAGACATCAATAAAGTGTCTGATATATCGGTGGAATTCCTGATTTCACAGAACACTCAATGTGTTTGATGTGGCACACTCTTTCTGGGAAACCACGTTAAAGTTAACTTCATCCTGATCCACTGACCTTAGGTCTTTAAAGTCAAACTTGTTTTTCACTTCAGTTTTTGTTACCTAAGACAATACAGATTTTGTGAAAACAAAAGCTAATGATGTAGCTTACTGTAGTGGGTTACAACAGTATAATAATTACCTAAGACAATACAGATTTTGTGAAAACAAAAGCTCATGATGTAGTTTACTGTAGTGGGTTACAACAGTATTATCATATATACACAAAATAAATATATTTAATTATTTATAAGGGCCATAGACAAATGCATGTTTTACATACATGCATATTCAATTATTCATGCATCATACATACTTTTCACTTAAGAAGATTTAGGCAAATACAGACTCTAATTTTTAAGCACTTCAATTAAATATTTCACAGACTTTATCACAGAATTGTGGAAAATGGGTCAGACACTCATTAGCATTTCATCTGTGGTGTAGCACCATCCCACCACCTCATGAAGCCAATGCACTACAACCATTGGATAAGAAGGAACCCATGAGTACCCTAGCAGCAGAAGCACCATCTGAAATCAGAACAGACCAATACTATCTGCATATATTATGTGCATGTGTGTGTGTGCGCGTGTGTGCGTGCATACTATCTCTCAACAGAACAGAACCATTTTATATAAACACAGACTGGCAATACCATTAGAAGCAAGTGTGGATTTTCAAATTACCAGACTGTGCTTAGATATATATATAATATTATATACATATATAATATATATAATTATATATATATAATTACATATATATATATACACTAAGGTGGTGAATACTTATATAACCTGGCAAAACAAACGTGCAATTACAGATACAAACCATTACCTTGTGGTATAAAGACAGCCTACTGAGATGAGAAAATGACAAAGAAACTACACCTCTGAAACTGTCCACTACAATTATCTGCATATTATACTTGCTACAAACAGGGGCGAACCCAGAGTTCCACTTTTCCAGGGGCGCCATCTCAGGTAATATACTGAACCCAAGAGTTCATTTCAAGTCATATATAGATAGATCTGATCCAAAAGTCGTGGATATTTCTCCAGCGATATAGCAGACATGATCAAAAGAAGTAGCTCTGTTTCCTGCATCAGCTTAACCGATTCCTTCCTTGTGACTGAATTGCCGTACATATTGTCAACCTATTTGTCTCATTAAATGAATATATTCCTATCAAGATGGAGTACATGAAAAATCCCTAGAAATTTCACAATCAAGAGAACCCTTATAAAAATGAATTACATTAAGGCAATGCATTTCAGGAAAAAAACGACAGAAGGATTTTGCTACCTCTTCCTGTTTGCAAGTTACGCATTGAAGATGACTCTGGGTGACAACATTTCCCCACAGGTTATGGCGTGAGGAGTAAACAAAAACTGAGAAAAGTTTCAGCA
Organism: Lumbricus rubellus; assembly: GCA_945859605.1. Taxonomy (NCBI): domain Eukaryota; kingdom Metazoa; phylum Annelida; class Clitellata; order Crassiclitellata; family Lumbricidae; genus Lumbricus; species Lumbricus rubellus. The sequence goes on along the minus strand of OX243812.1, from coordinate 25,036,400 downwards.
ACCTCTAAATCATACTCAGTCTAGCTGTAACTTTGCAGGTTATACCAGTTTAGCTAAACGAAACTTTGTGGAGGTCGAATATTGATAATAATTAAAACTTTTACTCATGTGGGACACCCCGAGACATAATTTTTATACATAATTACATATACACATAGAAATTGTCGTTATATTCAAACTTTTATTTTTTGTGGGACATCCTCAGATATATAATATTTTATATATACATAATCACAGCAATTGTCGTCATTATCATTTATTTATTTAGGTGCATTAACATAAAAATATTTTAGTCTCTATTGATAGCGTGGAGTTCTTTAAGCAGATGTAGGATGTGATCTTATTAACGGTTGTGTAAGACTTGATCAGTCTCTCACACAAGGCATGCAGAACAGAGGTCTGTTTACTAATAACACAATCATGAGTCACTCTTCCAAGGTTTACATTGCGTAGTAGGGCAAAGTTATTCCGGATTAAAGATAGGAATATATACTGGCCGTATAATGAAGGACCAGGACTACAGGATATTGCGACTTAGATCCACGAAACCATTGGACGATTCGACATAATAACAATACAATTCAGAGAAAGCCAAAACAATGGTGATTGAAAACACTGAAGAAGCAGCAATAAATATCACAATCTAAGGAGAAGCTAATAATAAGCAAGGAGAACAGTCTGCTCGTTTGGAAGTTAGGCCAATAAATGCAGACAGTAGCAACGAAAAACTACATTCACAGGAGAATTGAGCACATTTTGCAAACTTTTGGAAAATGAACATGGTATAAGGAAAAGCAGAGACTTAAATGATCACAAAAAAGCAAGACTAAAATATGATTTTCCCATAGTTCAATATACCGATTGAAATGCTGGACAATCCAAAGGCAAAATGAGAAAAGTATTCTTAGAGTAGAAATGAGTTGGCAGAAGTAAGCAATACATTGTTTATTATAACCAGTTGCCAAACAGCACTCTGGTAAACACCTATAATCAGCCATTTCGATTTACATATTAAACATAAGAATCTATCTAATACTAGTCAGTTAGATGATACTTAATAAGAGAACATCCTATTATAAATGTTTCCCTCATATGGTTGTCTGCTTTTGCTAAACCTGATCAATGTGATCATGGTGTGTTTTGAGTGATGGCTCAATCCAAGATCGCATGAATTTCAATAACAAATGACCGAGCGCAAACAGTTGAGAACTTGAGATAATTTATTTTTACCCATCGTCAACAAAAGGATTGCTTTAGGCACTGATGATGATGATGATGATGATGATGATGATGATGATGACGATGATGATGATGCTGAATGAAGTGCAGGATTCAGAGCCACAAACCTTTGCCCCCATCTGTACCGAACCCATAAATGCATTATTGAACTCGTTTTCTAGAAGTCAAAGATGACTATATTATACAGAACAACCTTGAACCTAGACTGTATACATACAATCTAAGTGGGTTAGCTTTATTAGAGCAAGAAAAACTTCTAGGCCTATAGTTTACAGCAGCCAGACAATACAAACAGTAAAACAGGACAAATAATATACATAAGCACTGCATGGTAGCGCTTCTGAAAGGCTCTTGCTGCAAGAAGCGCTTTATAAATGGTCAGATAAGATAAGATAAGCACAATTTACAAAAGGTTTTAAAAGTATTCCATCCACTTGAATCTTTTTCCTACTTATCTACTTTCTTAGTTTTACTTACTACCTTTCTATATACCCATTACTACACATATAATAGAACAATATGCGTGCATCCCAGCAGCGTTCTGTCCGTATTTTAGTCGACAAGGAAATCGCCATTATCCATGGTTTCACTCAGTACAGACTTTACGTGCCAATCAACCTCATAAAACTAGGAATGCATACAATCAAACACCCATCCACCCATCCATCCACCCATCCATACACCCACAAAAACCACACCTAAACACCCTCGCACTCGCTCCCTATCCAGACTATGACCAGACCCATCAAGTCCAGCTGCAGTCCTACAACAACAAAGCGTCTTGCTGTTATTGCCCACAATGCATGGCGTTCATGGAGGGCAGTGAAACAGCTCAGAGCGGAGGGTGTGACGCAGAGTGCAAGGAAGGGCAGTTATGTAGGAGGGAGGGAGGATGGTAGACGACTGACCGATGACAAATCATCTTCATACAAAACATCTGGATAAAGACCAATTGATGCCTTTTTTACAAGACGAACCTACACACCTACATATAAATTTACACTGATATGTTATAAATAACTAACATATCTTACTAATATCCGATATATATATATATATATATATACGCAAATAATATAGGCCTGTAGGCCTAACTCACGTGGGCGCAATTCAAAAAATAATATATATATATATAAAATATTATATATATATATATATATATATATATATATATATATATATATATACACATATATAATATATACAAAACAGCTTGCACAACACAAGTAATCTATTGATAAGTGATATTACTCATCACACACCTACTCTGTCTTTCCCCAATTCACACGGTTCCACGACATACACACACACACGCATTTATCGTGCCTTTCTCACCTATTGATAACTTACGTCATTAGGAAATCATATGCCCAAACTTGCTAATAGATGACGAATTATTTTGGGCTTGGTTACCGGCTCATTCACAACCCACACTAACGATATACTCACACAAAACAAACGTATATCTTGGCAGCCGTTTACACATTTACATTTAGACAATAGCTTAACGCAGAACATCATTCACAAACCAGAACAACTGAATACAATGCTCAGCAAAACAATGCCACGCATAATTATGGCTATAGCCACATGCATAATTTATGCAGCATAAATTATAAACAGCTGTGTTGGACGAGCATGGCAGATAAGGTCTGGTTCATAACATGGCAGTTTTTTTCTTCCAACTGAACGCCTGCATTAATTAATATTGACAAGATTATGATTGCAAAAGCAGATTACACCAATAAAACTGCTTTGCAGACGGGAAAATGAATACTAAAAGAAGGATAAATTAGTCGTAAAACAAGAGATGAATTTATGGAGAGAATCAGAAAGATCCAGATGTTCAAATATATTTCATGGTTTTCTTGATAATTACGGCAGATTCATGAACTATAAGCTTTTCATGATAATTATAAAGGAATAAAACTACAATGTCTCTTCCTTGTTTCAATTTCATTGCAAAATTAAATAATAACAATAATAAAAAATTAAATAATAATAATAATAATCTAGGGCCACTCTGGACTGGTTTTTAAACAAGTAGTTAGTAATGAAGTCCATATAAGGGACCCAAATACCATGGTGCATATAAAAATAATAATAAATTTTAAAAAATTATATAGAGTCTAATAATAATTATAACAATAAAATAAAATAAAATAATCGCCTTCATTGTCATCAACGTGTTAAAATATCCAAATCACCGGTATATATTGATGGAACATATCATCCACAGTTTCTCATGTGCACCATCATATGCATGCATGTGTTTCAGCACATGTGTATACAAGTGGCTGCATGTGTTTCAGCAGAGGAAAAGATGCTATATAAATACTTGAATCAATGAACGATTGAATATGTGTGCAAACTGTGCACACGTATTTCTCTGCAAATTTGTGTGCTATATGCACAGGCATGCATGTGTTTCTCTGCACATGTATTACTGTGCATGTGTCTATAGCACCTTCATGAGGTTACTGTAAGGTCCTATATAAATGCCCATATACATACATACATAAATACATACGTACATACATACACACACATACATACATACATATTACACACATACATACATGCAGCCATATATGTATGCATTACATGCATACATACATACATACATTCATACATACATACATACATACATTCATACATACATACATACACATACATACATACACACACATACATACACACACACACACACATACACACACACACATACATGTGCAGATGAATAAGCGTATCATCACATTGCCTACCTGGCCACTCTCATGTACGCATCATGACCTGGCCCTTCGACTGTGAGCAAGCTGCTGACCCTTGAACCAACGTCATTGTCGTCTACTTCTTCCTCTTCGATGGTGTTGTCTACTCCCCTGGCCGCGACGGACGCATGATTCGGATGCTGAGCGGACGATGACGACACGGTCAGCGGTTCGTGAGGAAATTCCACGATGGGCGAAGGTGAAGGTCTACACACGACGACGTTCAGTTCGTTGAGCGTAGGTGCGGAGGAGTTCCTTCGTGGCAGCACCTCGCCGCACCACGTCATCATTCCAATCCCAGAGTCGTCCCTTATCCGCGTTAATACACCGAAGTTGTTGTTGTCCTGCTCGTTTGAATCCTGCGAGCTGATCGACTGCGACCTTGACCCCTCCGTGTCCGTCTCGCTCCCCGACGGGGTCAGAGTCAGCCAGGGGACCGTCGACCGGGGAATGGACGCGTTCGGGGTTCGGGGAGCATGGACGACGGGGAAGAAGAAGCACGCGCTGTTTATTGTCAGTCGGGAGACGCTGTCCACGAGGACGTCGTCTGCACCAGACGATGCATCGTCCAACTGGATTATTCCACCGTTCTGGTAGATGTGCTGGTGGTGGTGGTGGTGGGGATCGTCCGGTGACCTGCAGAAGCGTAATCCCGGAATCCTAAAGTCCGACAGCACTCCAGAATTATCCGTGCGGAATGCCTTCACCTTACAGTCAACCGTCCTTCCTGGAGCCATGGAAGAGGGCGATTGTGGAATGGGTCCCTGGTCGAAGGAGACCAACTCCAGCGTACCACCGTTCCAGTTTCCAGCATCCTCCGATTTCCTTCGCGAGGTGTTTGTCGCTGGAGGTAGGTCGTCAACCGGATACTGATCCACTTCGAGAAAGGATTGATCCCAGTGGTGCCTGGGCAGGTTGCCGGCCAAACCCCGATCAGTCGTCATAGGCAGGCTGGCAGTAAATCGCATCTTAGGCTGTTCCTGGCCCTGCTCCTTCTCCTTCTCCGTCTCCTCCTCTGTCTCCTCCTCCTCCTCCTCCACCGTCTCTTCTATCCAACCACGATTCAGTGCATTGGTCACTCAAGACGGCGGCAAATCTCTCATAGCGCAGCGAACGCTACGAATCGGAACAGACTCCCGGAATATCGAGAAACGGAAACAAACTGGCTTGAAGCTGCATCTGTCGCCAACTTGACGACACTGGTCAAGTCCGAAGTGCGATCGCGACTGAAGAAGTCCAAGTCTACAACAGTTACTGTTGGTAAGTAAGAGAAGTCCGACCCACGACTGGTCTTCGGAACCACGCCTCTCTCAGTCTCCCTCTCTCTTTTGACTAAACTCATCGGACCTCTGCGACCAAGCAGTGCTGTGCCATTTAGTGAAAAGCACGTATATACGATTTCAGAGTAAGACCCAGGCTCTGGTCTCAATTACCGACGACCACAGTCACCGCTGCCGACGCCACAGGGCACAACGAACGAACGCATGCACGCACGCACGCCCATCCGGTTACTATCGAGTAAAGAGACACAGAAACAGACACGCAGACAGAGAGACGGACAGAGAGAAGGACAGCGAGACCTTGGTCGTTCGTCGTATAAGCGGCCACTGGTCGGAGAGCTAGCGCTGCCTGTCCTACTATCCGACAGACGAAGGGACGGACGCTTTAAGCATAAATCGGGCCAGCCTGCGTTTTACTGGGAAAATCGACGCCTCGCTTAAGGTATTTTCCAAGAAAACGCCACCAGCGCAGCGCGGGGGGCCAAGGGGGACGGCGGCCGCCGCGGACGCCAGAAATCCGTCGCAGCCCGATACCAATAATAACAGTCAGTTCTGAGAAGTATCAGGCGCATTGAGCTGCGGCGAATCGGGAGCCAGGCCTTGGGAGCCATCAGGCCTTGGGAGCCAGGAGCCAGGCCTTGGCGCTCGTAGGCCACGCGCAGCCAAGGCAAGACCACGCCACAAGGCTAGCCGGCTGCGCGCACAGGCCGCCTGGCTTCTTCTTCAATGGAAAGCTCCGCCCATTAACCCTCTGTTGACCCCTAGTGGCGGCGTAGTCTGTTTAACTGCCGCGTTTTAAAAACAGACAACAATGACGTCTGCCTCTTGCACGTTTATGTAGCGCTTTTTTAATGCTAACACTGCCGAGATGTAAGATCTAATAAGTAGGCAGACCAGACGTCATAATCATTATACAAGAAAGCATCGAACTTAGACAACTTAGACAACTGCATGTCTAAGTGGTATGGAGAGAAATAGAGTGCGATGGCTTGTGCACCAGTTTGAAAGCATGCAGTGTCATGCGTTGTAGGCTAATCAGCGCAGCAAACCTCGTGTCTGATGACTCTGATTAATGCGAAAGAACCTTAAAGCGTGCGATGACCTTTATCAGATAACCGCAAAATCTTGTTTACATAATAATATTATACGAAGGTTATGATGTGCTCTTCACGCAAGACGTTTTTGACAGGCATGCACACAGATCGCAAAAACACTACAGATTGTATGGCTGCATCTATGTGTGTGTGTCTCTCTCTATGTCTTTGTTTGTGCAGGCGCAGAACAGACAAGCGCAGAGGCATAGGCCATAATTATGTGCGTGCTTATTTGTGTGTGTGTGTGTGTGTTTGCGCGTGAGTGTGCGTGCGTACTTATTTGTGCATGTGTGTGCGAGTGTGTGTGTGTGTGTGTGTGTTGTGTGTGTTGTGTGAGTGTAGCCTATGTGTGTGTGTGCAAGGGCGGATACAGAAATTTTAGAGGAGGGGAGGCAAAATTTTCGCTGATCTTTGCCGGAAAAAATCTCATGACCTTTTTTAAAGTCATCCAGCAGAAATGTGTGAAAAATATACTATTTTCCCTGCCAAAAATCTGATGACCTTTTTTTATTCATCTGGTCGTAATATGCTATAATTATGATCTCTCTAGTCGTGCATTGATTTAAAGGTTCTTGAAGCCAAATGGGGAGACCACGTCCCATGCAATTTTTAAATGGGGGGAGGGGGCATGGCATGATGGCCGGATTGGCCTCTGTATTCGCATATAATTTTGTGTGTGCATGACTATTTGTGAGTGTTCATGTGTGTGTGTGTGTGTGTGTGTGTGTGTGTGTGTGTGTGTGTAGGTGTGTGTGTAGGTGTGTGGGTATGTATGTGTGTGTGTGTGTGTGTGTACGTGTGCATGTGTCGAGTTAATTGTTCGGAGAAAAGCTGCGGGAGGTAAATTCTTAATTGACAATTTCAAATAAAATCTGTTTTTATTGGACAAATAGGACAATTAAATAGAGGTATACAAGGCTTATAATCCAGATGTGCTACATTGCTATCAGTTTCCTATGTCAATGACCTAGGCTATAACTATTTGCATATGCATGCAGCCGACCATCCTGCCAGCATATCCATATGGGACTCATATTCGCATACATTTGGATCCACATATATGACCCATACGAGTCCCATCAAATTTTTATGGACATGCTGCCTGAATATAATATTCATAACAGGTTGATACACAAATATAGACATGTCGCAGGCAGCAGGCACAGACTGTGACAGTAAAGCGTTTGTTAAAGATTATACATCCATGGTTAAGAGTGTACCGACGGTTGCCAATTGCATGCTTGTTTACGAATGCCAAAGACAATAGTAGGCCTATTTTAATTGTGACAAATCCTTCATTGTTTCCTACAACTGGCTCAGCAAGCTATCCAGACAGCCAGCAAGAAAACCAATCAATCCGTCTGAGGTTGAGCCAACAACTGCATGGTTGTATAATAGTCTGCCAACTTTCTAAATTTTAACTCAACGATATCCGTCCCCCCATCTGTCCAGCTATAGCGTCAGTCGCTTCATTCTTCTTAACCTCGGCAGCCATGTATATATGCTTTTGCCATCTGAATATCTACACTGACGGTGCAGATCAACTTAGGCCTTTATTCATGCTGACCTACTCATTTTATGGCGAAGTGGGTTTGAGGGGGAGATTCGAGGAGCAGAAACCTGGACATCTTTCAACTCCTAGTCCAGACTTTTGGGCTGACACTCTGGTGCAACTTCTTTACTGAACGTAAGCGTTGGCGTGTAGGTTACATTTGCCCATTTAGAGGGAGGCACAAAGGACGTGCATTTCGAAATTGCGTTGGTCTGCCTAACCGTTATATCTGCTCCATCACAGACCTTCCGTGGCAAGACTTCTCTTAAATATACACTCCATTTCTCTCTCTCTGTTTCACTCAATCTCTGCGTTTCCTCTCACACTCACACGCATGCATCGCACACGCATACAGATGTAGGCACACAGACACACATCTGAGCACTCACACCAGGGACGTCATTTCAGTTTTTTCCAGGGGGGGGGCAAAACTTAGCTAGCTTATGTTTCGTATTTAGTCGATGCACACACACACACACACACACACACACACACACACACACACACACACACACACACACACACACACACACACACACACACACACACACACACATGTGCATATATAGGGTTGTGTGTGTGTGTGCGTGCGTGCGTGCGTGCGTGCGTGCGTGCGTGCGTGTGTGTGTGTGTGTGTGTAAAAACTGCAAGCAGCACAAGCCAGTGTTGCACGATGTCTGCATAATTATAAGCCTAACGACAGAACGAAACCGGTATACATTTAAAAAATGTACATTTATGCAATTGAAACAGTTCAGCTATATCTCTCTATTTCTGTCTGTCTGTCTGTCTGTCTGTCTGTCTGTCCTGTCTGTCTGTCTGTCTCTCTCTCTCTCTGTTATGCGCAGTTGGAGTTGTGTGTAGCCTACTTGCAATGTTTATCTAGTTCAATCAATCAATATTTATATAGCGCCCTTCAACATCCATACTCAGAGGCGGTCCTATTCAGGCCATGCAACAAAAATAGAGTACTGTTGTACTTACCATCACACCTTTATACAGCTCTTGGCGACTACCGTGATTTGGAAACAAGCAGAACACTCTCTAGGCCTATAGGTTATGACATTTACCAAGTTCACTTAGTCCTATTTGACATTCACTAAGAATCCTCTAGATACTTCAATATCAGGTCTCGAAATGAACTGAGCTTGGTTCTGTGTCTAATTAACATACTATAACTATTCTTATGTGTCTACTCCCACTCCCAAAGCTGATGCAGAATATACTGACGCACATATATAAATATATATAAAGCCTACATAAATACATATCTATATATAATATACAATACCCTGGTACGTTAGATATTCAGCTGTCTTAATCAATTTCCCTGTCCCCTAGCACTTATTATTATAGGATCAAAGTCAGCCTTTCGCCGCAAGTCGATCAGGGCCGATGTACAGTATAGGGACCTCGGTATAGATAGGGGGGAAGTTCCCTTGCTTTCATCATCAAAATTTACGGCCCTGACTTCTACATTGCTGACTTCTTTAGGACACCATGATATAGATATGGGGTAATTAAGTTCCTCCCTTTCATCAACCGGGTTTTACGACTCTTTTGTACATTGTTGACCTCTATACTCTATAGCCTATAGGGGTGCTCTGCCATTTTAGCTATTTTCTAACTTAGCACACGAGATCCATTCAATCTCTTAGGAGGTTTCTATCACTTTAGGAAACCGCTCTGTGCAAAGTTCTGACATCCAGAAATTACCAGATTACAGCACTGACATTGGATACAAGTAGTAATTGGTCTTCTGCTGTCTTAGATTCCAAGCGAAAAATAAAGATACAATGTATCTTATTTTCATCAAATGAGAAAATGCACTGATTTACGTATAAAAAATTGTTTTCCGCCAAATTCAGGGGGGGGCAAATGCCCCCCCCTGCCCCCCCCAAATGACGTGCCTGACTCACACATCTACACACACACACACACACACACACACACACACACACACACACACACACACACACACACCTATAAAGGTCCTATATACGCACCCACCTACACACACGCACACAAACATTACGTATAATTATCGTATAGGTCTTTATAGGGTCAAGTGACGACGAGTCGCCGACGGTTGACCTGCAGACTGCACTTAGTGACCTTCTTCACGAAAGAAGAAATCCTTAGAAACTGTTTTCCAAGGACAAAATAAAGGAATTTTATGGCATTTTATGGAATTGTATTTGGCGAGTTTTCGACACATAGCTTACGTTAAATGGAGACCGCCCATGGCATGAGACCAAGAGATTCAGTCAAAATCATTTTGCTGAATCTTTTAAACACTTCGCTCGTGACGCCCTCGTCACTTCACACGTATAGGCTTAGTATACCTCAAAAATGATGTCGCAAAGTTCTGCCCCAAAACAAATTTTCATTTTGAGAATAAAGTATGTTTCCAATCACATGTATTATCATTAAAGTGTTAATGAATGATCACAGCTGTGGGCGGCGCTTTAGAAATTGCCATTCACATTGTTGTTATTGTAAGAAGTAGCCTAAGTATATTATGTCATTTCATTTCTCTGTTGCATTAAAAGAGATATATTATAGTCGTGTATTTAAGACAGGCGTCAGAAAGGGGAAATTAACAGAAATTAACTTGAAAATATTTATCATACAATAAATTACGCCTATTAGGCCAATAGGTGTTCAGAATAGACCTACTAATATTATAATATTCCGAGCATCTGTTGGGCCTATGCCGCCTATTATTGGTCATAATAGAAGATGAATATTTTCAAGTGAAATGTGATAACCGTTTTAAAAACCGTGAAACTTTGCATTAGAGCAGGGGTCTCAAACTCAAGTCATCGTGTGGGCCAAATTTGAAAATTTACGGTGTCTCGCGAGCCGCAACATGAAGTTAATTCTTGCAAGTGAAACTATAGATTTATATGGAGTGAGGGTTACAATGCTGTAATAATTACATAAGCTTAATGCTGTAAAAATCACCTAAGTTAATATTATACTTTTAGTACACAAAATTGAAAACTCAGAATCACAAAAATAGGGTCCATGAAGAGTATCAATAGCACATTAAATTTAGTAGGCCTAAGCCTAATAGTCCTACCTACAACTGAACTTGTAGCATCTTTAAATGTTAAAGTATTATAGTGAGTATAGTCTCAGAGGTGATTAGGTGTGATTAGCGATGTATAGGGCCTACACATCATCTGACGTTTCCCAACTACGAGAACATCATTGTTTAGTTTTATATTTTGAGATGCGAAGAATCAAAATACAGGCCAACAGCTTCCACATATTTACCCGTAACTGTCAGGCGTAACTGTCATTTGAGATTTATTAAACTTCATAAATTAATGAAAAAGCTGCTCACATACCACATAATCATTATTATGTAGGTAATGCCAAATATCGCCATTAGCGTGTTGTGGTACCGCAGGTGCAGATTTTGGAATGAATTTTTCGTGTAGTGTAAAAAGGGTAGAATACCGGAATATCAACCTCATTGTAGGCATGTTCTGTTTCAGTATGGTATTACATTTAAGGCCCACTATAACTCTATCTGCATAATATGCATATCTGCTGTTGCAGATTGACCATGCAGAGCAAAACTTAGAAGAAAACAGTTTGAAAACAGTTCAAATCGCAAAAGAACAGCAGAATTCGCTTTTTAAAACCAATTTCTTTCTTTAAATACAAAAAAAACAAATGAAAGACCAGATGGCTCTCGCGGGCCGCATTATTCGGGTCCACGGGCCGCATGCGGCCCGCGTGTTTGAGACCCCTGCATTAGAGCAATTAAAGTGAAATGGAAAAGTAATGAGCTGAGAAAAGTAATCACAATAGCCTAGTCTCAATGTCTCATTCATAATTTATTTATTCAACAGAGCGAAAGCTGTGGAGGAATCAAAGATTTAAAAATGTTTAATAACAATTATTCCAAATTCATTCTCTCTTCAGCTTCACGCCACTAGGCCTATACTGCTGCCGCTGCTACATGTAGCCTAAGCTTACATAGCCTAAGACCTAAGTTCTTACGTTTTTGTTTGAAAAACAACCGGTCGTCATAACGCGAAAGTTAGGCGCCAAGAGATAAGCAGGTGAAGTCTATTGATGAAACGTTTTGAACAGCACGCTGCCGCTGGTAGCCTACACCACTACCAATACCACTTTTACTACCAAGGTACCAACACCACTACTATCACTGGTATACCACTATATATACCAATACCACTTTTACTACCAAGGTACCACTACCAGTCTACCACTACTATCAGCAACTCCATGCTGCATTTATAAGCATGAATAACCACATCTTAGGCCTACAATATTAAATTATTGCCTCTAAAAACTTTCAAACCCCATAAGGCTGTTCGGTTTTATTGACACTGGTCTCCACTGGAATTCATTCCAAACCCTCTGCTCTTTCTTTATTAAAACGCCTCCAGGAGCATCAGCGAGAGAAACCTAGCGATTGCACTGTTCTCGACTGCTAATTTTCGCCTTTTGAGTAGCTGTGACGGTTCTGGAGTTATTGTCGAAACACCAAATTTAGGCCGCCATTTTCCAAGATGGCGACTCGAGCGCAGCTCGGATTTATGCGGACTTTGGGTTTTTTCGTCAGTGCGCTGTACTTAACAACTCTGCCAAGTCTCCACTTTGTGCTAATTTGTTGAGTCGATTTTCCTGAAATTCTTCCACACAGACGTAGGCTAGGCTAACATAATGCAAACCACAATAATGTCAGTTTTGGTACCCGTTGGACAATTCATGCGTTTGGCCACATTTCGATTGGGTATAGCCTACGCATCACCACTGAACATTGCAATCCTGCTTAGCATACATGTCTGACCTTTTGCGGAAGCGGTCAAATGTCTGTCCGTCTAGACGTGCCCCACCGTCTCTCCCTCCCCTACTTATTACTGCGAAGACGAGAGGCATGTGAGTGAGGTCGATGTGGGTGTGGATGAGTAGCCTACACGCGTGGTCAATGCTTTCCATTCCCTTGTCCAGTCATTCGCTCTTTTGCCGCCGACGCCTTTACCAACCAAACATCGATGACTGACCGCCACCGCGCATGCGCCATCGCCGCCCGAAAAGTGAGCGATAATACAAGCGTTCGTCATCCGTCTGACTGGCCAGCGTCTGCGCATGCGTGCCTCGTCGTCGTCATCGTCGTCGTCGTCGTGCCATGGGCGCCGTTGTCTCCAATGGACAATAATAGACAGCGACTAATGATTTCGAAGTAAAGAAGCCCCCTCCACCCTGCAGCCGCTGAGAAGACAACGAGGCAAGACTGCATGGTCAGACGGACAGAGCAGAGGAAATGCAATAAATTGAGAAACACTGCAGATCCTCGCTAAGTCGCCATGAGGTTTCCAAGTAAAATCGCAAAAATTTTCGCAGGGGAAGTAGGCGATGAACAATTGAATATGCGTTGAACAATTGAATATGCGTTGAACAATATTATTGAATATGCGTTGAACAATTGAATATGCGTTGAACAATTGAATATGCGTTGAACAAAGCTAAACGATAATTCAACGTCGGCTTCGCTGATAAAATTCGTCATTGAGTGAGCAATGACGTCAACGCTCTATAACATTGCGGCAATGAGGCTGCATGGTTGGAGTAGGATATATATATATATATATACATATATATGTATATATATATAGTTCTTTAATGATCTTAAGAATGGCTATCTTTTAAAAATCATTGTTTTCAACAATTAACATTGTCTCCGTGAGTATAGTCATCGTAGTTTTGGCTGTTTTGTAGCGAGTTTAAGAAATGACTTTTTACCCTGTAGGCCTACATGCAATAATTATGCGTCACTATAATTGTATACCTATTATGTATAGCCTAAAGGCTCATTTTTAAGTGTTGAAACTTGTTGTAGACGGAGATAGAGAAAGAGTGGGCTGTCGGACGGACAGACTTTAAAAAATTGTCATAGACTATGATTCTGCATAGTTCAACCTATGTTCAAAGAAGATGTTGAATCAAATACATATCCAATTATCCATGCATAGAGTCTATAGGATATTATGTAACAATGGCATATTTATTCAAAGCATATATCACGAACACAAGGTCAATGAAGCCTATCTGGAGCGTGGATTTCTGCTAGAGGCCATTGCAAGACGATCGAGTAGTCATGCAGAGATAATGACACTATCATCAGTTAGTCACCTGTGGCGTCGGCGGCTAACGTTGTTTGAGATCGAGCGGCGCGTGCATGGGTCTGACGGGAACGTGCAATAATTCTGTAGGTGGCGTATACATTATTCGCTATTTCAAACTAAAACCACTTATCTGCCATTCGTCTGAAGTCGTAGCAAGCATTTTCATGAACGCAATGCAACGTGTATAATTATAGGCTACTATACAGTACAGGCTATACATGTAGATGATGTAGCCTAATTAAAGGCTATAAGCTGAATACAATCTTAGTCGGTATTTCTTGCATTTTACCAAGTATACCTACGTAGAATCTCAGGTGTAAAGAATTCGAGGTTCCTCTTTATATCTCGCCTTCATGCACCAACGGTGACTCTACGCAATGATCGACGTTAAGCTTCAGAATTAAAAGCCTAACACTTAGAATCCATTCTTCCCACCTTATCACGTTTAAATTGTTAAACTGAGAGGATCATTAGGGCTATCTGCGAACACTCCATACAGTACTGAGTATTGCATTGACACTGTGGTCAAGTTATGAATAATAATAGCCAAATAATAATAATAAGATAACGATGGTAATAACAATAATAATAACCACTTAGGTGAGGAATTCGTGGTTCTATTCGTGGTAAATATCTCAGGGCATAAGAAATAAGCCTAATAATAGCCTAACAATAAGAAGGATAATAACAAAAACAATAATAGGCCTAGTCTTGCTAATAATGATGATGATAATAATAATGGTAAATGATAATGGTAATAACAATATTGATAGCAATAATAATAAACAATGAAATGATGATAAAATCACTTCAAAATAATTACAATAGTTATTATGCAATAGTAATATTTTAACTTGAAATTTATATTACGCCACTTAGGCTATAGCAACGCTTCCTATGCGAGTGGATAGGTCTGCCCCAAAAGAATAAATAGCCTATTAGCAAAATCGTAATACTATAATAATCGTAATAATAGTTATATTAGAGATGATAATAGTAAGTAATAGAAATAATAATTGAAAATATTAATACCAATTGAAAATATTATCAATAATAAAAATTATAAAAAAATTATTATATCAGGCCCAATAATAATAATTATAATAGATCTAATAATAGTGAACATAATAAGGATACTTGTAATAAAAATGATTATAATAATAGGTTAAATAGGAAATAATAATGATAACAATAACAACAATGAAACAATATAAAAGAGGAAGTATTATGTGCCTGTAGAACTGTGGATAAAGAGAAGAGAAAGAAGTGAACCCGAGAGTAGCCTATCCTACGTATAATGAAGAGTACGAAATACGTGAAAGGAAAGGATTTCCTAAAAATAGTGATATCATCAGATCGTGCTTTTAATGCTCAGAATTTCTAAAGATAACAGACAAGGAAACACACAATTCAGAAGCGCTGCCCATGCCTACCCAGTATACCCAATCTGTCTGACGTGTATTATGCCTAGAGCAACTGTGTGTACAGATTTGCTATACTTACACCTGCAATCCTGCATGTGGTTATGTAAAGCCACGTCCGACTGCCTATAAGTCTGGGTTTTGACGAATTGTATTTTTGCTAATAAAAATGTAACCACGGCATTAAAAATAAATGTCTATGGATTCTGACAACGTGGAGATCGTTAACTTGGTATAGCTATACCAACTTTAAATTGCCCAATAAATGAGCTCTGGCTATGCACTATCGTTAAAACTATAGTCTGCAGGCCTGTGGGAAAAAGGTTTAATTGAGGCTTTCCACGAATCTCAGCCCTGGTCCGAGGTTTCGCAGAAATAGTCATTCGCTTTGACTACCACGTATAAAAGACACATCGTGTAGCCAGAAAAATACTAAAATAGCCAGAACAGAGGAAACTAAATTGTAAAATTACAGGCTTATACCAAAATAGGTGACCTAAATACAGCACTGACATGAGTGATTGTGCATGGTAGGCCTATACCAGAAGAAGTAGCGTTACCACATTTTGGCTCAAAGAAATCTCACACGAACCTGCTGTGCTACTTAGCCTCTCCGGATAGGCCATTAGCCTTCGTTTTGTTGCGATACCGGGAGTCTGTAGCTATATAGGCCTAGTTAGAATTAGAAAACCTGTAAGGCTGTAAGACACAGTAAAAGGTAGCGCTTTCATGAAAAATATAATATCCCTATAATATAGGGATATTATATTTTTCATGAAAGCGCTACAAGTTACAATTAAATGATGCCACTCTGTCTCTTTTATTGTTAGGCCTATTTCCAGCGTTGAAACGAAGAGAGAAACTATCCTAACTGTAGCTTTATAGGCCATAGCTAACTTGATTATAATAATGCATCAACAGAGGCCGACCGACCGACAGACATACAGACAGACAGACAATAGGCTATAAAGCAGTTGTATTTTTTCCAAACATTAGCCTAGGCCTAAAGTCATGTTGCAGCCGTTTATTAATATTATAAATAATAGCATATGCAGACGGTAATCAGTATAACTGACTTCTGTTGTTGGCCGATAAGAGCGCTCGTGGATAAACTGGTGCCCTGAAGTAATCAAATTGTACCTATAGCACTTTAGAAATTGGGAGTTTATTATAGGAAGTGCAATCATAGCCCGCCAGAAGACAGCAACTTGATTTAATTTGTTGACCCTGTTCTCCAATGTTTTTGACACGAGTCATTACACTGAATTTATATTCTTGAACTATAGGTTGTTACTACTCCGTTTTACATTTCATATAGGCTAGATCAGTATTTAGGCCTTATCTGGGCATGTCCGGAGAATTGTCAAGGTCAGATATCGAGAGTTTTGCTAACAGACCGATACGAAAAGTTAGTTGATCTGTCCTCAGTGTCCTAAACTATAAATTGGTCAATTCTATAGAGACTGGGACCCTCAGGATGACATTTCATTCCCCATAATATTATGTTGTTTACATGCGAATATGTAATAACCTAAATAATGTTCAATTATAGACCTATAGGCCTACGTAACACTTCACCCTCTCACAAAAATTCGACAGCTCTTGTGTACATGTTGATGTGTAATTCCTAATTTAAACTTGCAAGAGGAGTGTTATTAAGTTTTCTAATCATCTGAAACGATTCAAACGATATCGGTTAAAAACTTAAAATTGCAATTAGGAGGGATGTTATTATACTGACTTCGCTGGAGGATTGAAGATAGCTTAAGCTTACTGCATGGTTGTGTATACAGTATAATACATGAGCGTTATGGTTATACGGAAGTCCGAGTGGTTCTACGAAAACAGGAAGTTGTTGAAATGAGATGTTAATTTCAGATTAAAAGATTATTTAAAACCATAGACGATAATAATTTAAATACACGACAGCGGACTGCAGTTGATCGTGAAAGTAGGCTATAGGCCTATATGCCTAACTATTTATAGCGCCGTGGGTCCGTGGTCAACTAATTCCAGCTATAGCCTATATTACATATTTTACGAGTTACTTTACCAATGGGAAGTCCATGTTCCTACTTTTTTAGTCTATCGACAATAATATTGCTAATTATAAGATCTCAACGCGCAAGGCTGACACGAGATCTGAGACGTCGTGCCCGAAGGTGCATGGCCAGATCTCGAGAGATTTGCTATACAATGTAGAAGACCGAGGCACGAAACTACACTGTGTCCGGAAAATGGACCCATTTTGTAAATATGAAAATAAATAGTAAATATTCATCGATTTTTACAAATCAGACACCGTTTATATCCTAACATATTTGTCTAACAATTGTGAAAATATAAAAGTTTCAATTTCAATAATGGTGAAAGAATGTCATTTTACTTTTAATATAGCCTACGACAAATAGTTCGTTAAATGAATAGTAAATAGCTCGTGTAACGGTGTAATGAATAGCAAATAGCTCGCCTAATGAATAACAAACAATGACGAAGCTTTGTAGGCCTATCATCTGTCTCTGAATTCAATTCTTTCTCAGGTGCTGTTAGGATTAGTCTTATATTGACCTGTACGCGGAATGTACTTCAGGTGGGATAAGCTAAGATTCTGCAGCTGGTGCGAGTCAACAAAACCCATCGGTGGAGGGAGGGACGATCTAGGAAATCAATCGATGACTAGAGGGTTAGGAGTAATAATTAATTTTATGATTGCCTGCAGGTCATTGAGGTCGACTATACAGTGTTAAGGTCAACGAGGTTAATAATAATGGTCAGGATGCGATTTGTGGTTAAAATCAGGGAGTGAGAGGAGTGCATGCATGGGCGAAACCCAAAGCAATGGTAAATATTCGTCTCACTAGAGATGCATGGTAGTCGGAACCAGTGTGTAGGAAGTATAGGCCTACTGTTTATTCCTTATCCCAAGAAATCGCACCCTAGTTATTATTAGAATCCGTGCACATGGGAAAGTGACGATGTTTGAAATTGAAGTAAGTATGTAGATAAATACATTTCAAATCAAATCAAATCAGTTTATTTCATGAATACACACAAAAACAAACAAGGCAGTGAACAGTGGAATTGAACATATTTAGTGGTTATCAAGGGGAGACCCAGAAGGGATGGAAATCCCGCTAATTGGGCCACCCAGTAATCATTGAAATGCAAAGCATTATAGGACATGACAGCCGGTTTATACGATTGCCGGAATGGAAATATAATCAGGACAGAAACTTGTTAATAGAAGATAGATGACACAACTTAACTAACACTTAACTAACACTTAACTAACACTTAACTAGCACTTAACTAACACACCAAATTCAACACAATAATTTAAGTAGCCTAATTATTATTAGTTCTGAGTTTTTCATCTTCTGCATCCATCCAACTCTCAACAATCGTCTGTAGCATTTCCTCTCGAAGGCTAATATCTTTGACTCAATTTCTTTAGTTACTGTCCAGGCCTCGCATCCATACATCATACTGCTGAATACACAGGTTCTCAGTACTTTTAACTTTGTTTGTAGATGTATGGATTTGCTCTTCCAGATTTTATCCAATGCCTTTAGTGCTGTCATTGCTTTCGCGATTCTCGCCCATACTTCTTTCTTGTTGTCTAAGTCGTGTGTTTTGATGCATCCTAAGTATGTGAATTTTTCCAAGTTTTCTATCTGGTTTCCATCTATTTCCATCTTCTTAGACAGTTCTTTTGCTCCAAACACCATCGTTTTGGTCTTCTCAAAATTCATGTCAAGGCCATACCTTTTTCCTTCATCACTTAACTTCTGAGCTGTGCTCTCCAACCTCTGGATGTCATCGTCTATCAGGTCGATGTCGTCCGCAAAACATAGATTGTTGATATTCTCTCCGCTGATCTTTACTCCTCCTTCTTCCTCCCTGGTCTTGTCTAGTATTCTTTCCAAGAGAGTAATGAATATGTCTGGTGATATCGGGTCACCCTGTCTTGTGCCCCTGCCGATGCTGAACCATGGGCCAATCTCACCGCACACCCTTACCGCCGCCTTTGCATTGCTATTAACTTCTCTTAGTAAACGCACCAGCTTGTTGTCTACTCCATATGAGTCCATGGTCGCCCATGTTACACTCTGGTCGATGCTATCAAAAGCTTTTTGGAAGTCGATGAAGCAGTTGTAAATTTTCTTGTCTTTTCTTCTAGCCTTCTCGCCAATCAGCCTCAGTGTTAAGATTTGTTGAGTCGTACTTCTGCCCTTCCTGAATCCGGCCTGTTCGTCTGATCTGAATTCCTCTGTCTGTGCTCTGAGTCTTTCAGTTAGAACCGACATCAGCACTTTCCCCAGATGGCTCATCAATGCAATGGTTCTATAGTTGCTACATTCCTGTGTACTTCCCTTTTTATGCAGCACAATGATGACTGACTTTTTCCATTCTTCCGGCGTGTGACCTTCTCTGTATGCTATCCTGCAGATTTGGTGTAGTTCCTTTATTACCTCTTCTCCACCGTATTTTATCATTTCTCCTACTCCAGGACTATTCCAGGACTTCTGTTGTTCTTTATGCGCTTCACGGCCCTCCTAATTTCCTCTTCTAATATGTCATCATCTTTGTCTTCCTTTGGAGGTGCTATCTCCGCCAGCTCTGCGATTACCTGCCTTGCCGTGTCTTGGTCCAACTGAGTTTGGTACAAACCACTACAGTAT
The DNA here is from genome assembly GCA_945859605.1 of Lumbricus rubellus. NCBI lineage: Eukaryota > Metazoa > Annelida > Clitellata > Crassiclitellata > Lumbricidae > Lumbricus > Lumbricus rubellus. The sequence goes on along the minus strand of OX243812.1, from coordinate 25,016,194 downwards.
TCCGTCCATCTGTATGAGCAAATAGAAGCCACAGAAAATCTTATGCCGATATTAATAACCAGGAAGCTGGAGCTATTTGGTCACATATGTAGAATGAATGAGGACAGAAAAATAAAGAGGGTGGTGTTTGGAAGAATGGAGGGAACCAACAGAAGAGGTAGACCACACAAGGAATGGCTGGACAACATAACCGACTGGTGCGGAGCGCCAATACAAGACCTGACACATGCGGCGATGGAACGACAAAAATGGCGAGGAATAATGAGGATGGCAGCGGGCACCTAGCTACGGGCACTGGTCCCTCGGTTCTTGATGATGATGATGATGAATTATTATTATCTGCAAAACTGCGGTGACGATTAGACTGTCATAGAAGTGAACAGCAGCTGCTGTATAATTATAAGTATAATCTTCCGTTATAATTATATAATTTCTCTCAGCACATTATACTAGGAAGGGCAACGAAACTTCATCCTCCGCCTACCATAAAATTATAATGGGGGTTGTGAACTTGTGACGCCGCCAATGATGAACGATAATTAAAATAACCAATATTGCAATGGTATAGAATTAGATGTCTATGCATACCGTGCGTGAATGAATACACTCTCTTTCTATAGAGACATGCATACATTGCATAGACCAGATTAGTTCGAAACCATTATGATTAAGCGACAAAAGAAACAAGTAAAACTCACAACCGCCAGTCCGCCATACCCTACACGCTGCAGCTTGCGCCAACGAGTAGGGTAGGCCTATACCAGTTGTTCTTAACCAGTGTTCGGCCGAACCCCTGGCGTTCGATGAACCAGTTCCAGGGGTTCGGCAGAGGTCCTCTGAAATATATACATTATATTCAGTGAAGAATCATTTATTTTTCCTTTTCGACTTTTATTAATAAATTTTGTTTGAAATAAATTGCTGTCAGGCTGTAGCCTATAAGGCATATAGTATAGACCTACCCAGTATGAGAATTGTGGAAAAATAACTGGGGGGGTTGGCCTATGATAAACTTGAAATTGGGGTATGAAAAACATACTTTAACATGGGGCTCTAAAAAAGACTGGGGGGGTTGAACCCCCCAACCCCCCGGCAATTCTCACCCTGGGCCTACCTTATGAAATTTAAAGCTGCATGTTCCTGTTAAGCTTAGTTATGTCTTACTGCAACTCTCGATAATTAATTAACACCGGCAACCATCTTTCTATGAAGTAAGACATTAGGCTTACTGATATATATATGTAATTTTTCGTTGTTTTTCTGCAGATAGGCCTAGGGCCTATAGCATCGTACGACGTACCGGTACGCTAAAAGCAACTATTGCCCTTTTCTTATATATTTATACGACAGAGTACGCCGAGCCAAAAAAATTATTGTTCAAACTTGAGGGGCTCGGTGAGTGGTCATAGATACAAATACAGCATGCATGTGACATTACAAGTACGCTACGCTGTCGCTGCCGTGTGGTATGCTTCCCAACAAGCCGAGGCTATGAAATGAAGTCGCTAAAAATTTTTTGCTCGTGTGCTCGTGTGCTGCCCGGTCGGTCAAGCGTTAAGAACTATATATAATCTTCTACATGATTTTTAATTCGCCAGGTTTAACACCTGTGCTTTCGGAATTTTGGTCGAAAATTTGGTCATGGCTAAGGTTATAATTACATAGGCTAATGACAATCGCATCGATTATATGTTTATGATAATGAATTATTATTTTGTTTATGATAATGACATCATCTGGTAATCAATAATGATACATGTAACAATCACGACATTTTATATGGCGCCGTAACACAGTCATGCAGTTACAATGGCGCTTTACAAGCATAGGCGTACGGGACCTTTCAGCAGTGGGGGGGGGGGGCAAAGATTGAGCTTCTGCCCGAAAAATATATCCGGAAAAAAGTTGATGACCTTTTTTTAGTCGTCCAGGACTGTGTTTGCCCGAAAACCAGACTTGCCCGAAAGTTGGGGGTAAGCCCCCTCTGGACCCCCGCCTCGTACGCCTATGTTTACAAGGCAGCTCTTTCAAATCAAAATCAAATCATTTATTTGGCAGATGATTCTACTCCTTGTTTATGATACAATGACATTATTTGTTAGACTTAAACCTATTATAGGTGAATAGATTTGACCAGAGAGTTCTGGCGTACCTATGTGTATACCTACAGCGGGCACTTGAACCAAGCTGCGGGTTTGGTAAGTGTCCGATTCAGTGCAATGATACCAAGATGGCACTGGGTGTTTCTAATGAGATCCGGGCCATTATTATAATTAATGTTTCCAGTCAAGAAGAGATTTTTACTTGTAAGGCCCATTGCACCAGTAGCGCCGTTTCCCAACTAACGCTCACGCTATTCTATGCTGCGCATGCGTGGGAGCATGCAGAGGGGCAGAGGGCAAGTCTTCTTAAACAGAACAGCAGTAATGGCTCTTCTAAGAAGTTTCCTCGAACGACGACATAAATCCCGCATTTACATTACACCCTCACCACTGCTATATTGTAGTCTCCGTTGTAGGATATACGCATGCGGCTGAAAATATTTATATAGCGCCTTCGTGTTGTGAGACATTAACAAAGAGATTCCCCCATTAGAACGTAGGCCTACATGTACACTCTGCGCGCAAATGAATCGATCAGCGAATGGCGGTGGGGGTTGCAGGGGGCAGCTGAGTAGAGGGTGGGTTGGGGGTTTTGTATCGTTGTTCTTCTCGTCGCTACCCTAGAGGACGCTCTACGATTTCGGACAAAGGAAATAAAACTGAAGAAACCGATTTGCAACGTGCATGGACAAGGAATATGTTACGTGGGATGCGTTTGCCAGAGTCAATCCGTATTTTGATGCTCGCTCTCATAGGAGATGGTTTATCATCCTCCTCTTGTTCATCTTCTTTCGCCTTGTACTACTTCTATTATTCCTCTTCTTCTTTTCATGCTCTTCCTCCTCTTAATGTCTTCCACGCCTGCCTCCCAATACTGTACCTCTTTTAATTATCCTCTTCTTCCTTTGCCAAGTACAACTTGCAAAGAAATTGATTGGCATTTAGACAATATCCTAGTCTGTCTGTCACTAAAAATAATTGATAAAAAGAGTCTCAATTGATTTCATTCGCGTCTTATTATTATCATTTATTATTATTATTAAATAAATATTTAACGCGCAAGGTCACACCGAAATGTGAATCTGAGGCGCGGATAGTCAGCCGCCAGAGGAAGATATAGTCAGAAATCCAGTGCTTGAAAGCCAAGGTGAAAAAATATATGTATGTAAAAAGATGTGTATGTAAAAATATGCATGTATCTGTGTATATAATGTGTATGGATGTATGAAAGCCAATGTGACATCGTTAGTTTGAAGTCCAGATTCTGGAATGAAACATTTAACGCGTTCTCTTTTCCGGTATATTCTGTGTCCTCTTGTAAGGCTAGCCAATGCACATGTATGCTTATGAATGCATAATTGTAAATTTATGTATGCATGAGGGTGCATGCATATTTCTGCATGTAAATGTATACAATGATTATTATGCGTGCACCACTGCACCTAGGCTACGTGTAAGCGTACATTCTGTGGTTTCTTTGTCCTTTCCGGATGATAATCACATCACGCCACAATCACCATGTTACTATTATTGCGTATGAAACATGACATGGAATTAATTCTGTGGTCTGTATGTGTGTGGGAGTCGAGTCGATGCGTGAACATCCATTTTAATGATGTATGTATGTATGTATGTATGTATGTGTGTGTGTGTGTATGTATGTATGTATGTATGCATGTATGCCTGTATGTATGTATGTATGTATGTATGTATGTATGTATGTATGTATGTATGTATGTATGTATGTATGTATGTATGTATGTATGTATGTAAGTTTGTATGTATGTATGTATGTATGCCTGCATGTATGTATGTATGTATGTACGGTATGTATGTATGTATGTATGTGTGTATGATTGTATGTATGTATGTATGTATGTATGTATGTATGTATGTATGTATGTATGTATTTATGTATGTATGTATGTATGTATGTATGCATGCATGTATGTATGTATGTATGTATGTATGCATGTATGTATGTATGTATGTATGTATGTATGTATGTATGTATGTATGTATGTATGTATGTATGTATGTATGTATGTGTGTGTATGTATGTATGTATGTATGTATGTATGTATGTATGTATGTATGTATGTATGTATGTATGTATGTATGTATGTATGTATGTATGTGTGAATGTTTGTATGTATGTATGTATGTATGTATGTATGTATGTAGTATGTATGTATGCATGCATGTATGTATGTATGTATGTATGTATGTATGTATGTATGTATGTATGTATGTATGTATGCATGTATGTATGTATGTATGTATGTATGTATGTATGTACGTGTATGTATTAGGGTGGCCCACAAATATAAAATTTGGAAATTCAATTCTCCACAAGGCTGCCCTTGTTCCATATGCTATTAGTGATTTATTTGCCAAGTTTCAAAAAAATTGAGCAATGTTTACTGGTACCAATTTTCTGCAAGATTTTAATTGAGCGTCGAAAAATTGAAAAATATCGCTTTTCGACCATACTCCAAAGAGTCATGCAATTATCAGCTTTAAACAAATATTGTCATCACAAATGTGTCTATTAAATCACTCTGTTAAAGCTATTAAGCTAATGTGGAATCAATGACAGTCTCACAAAAATTGAATATGAAATATAACATGAAACATTTTAAATGTTCTTAATCAATCTTAAAATTTTAGATTTAAGCCTAATGACCACCATGTGAAGACTAATTTTTCAGATTTTTAGTTGTTGATGAAATTATAAAGAATTATTGTTTAATAATATTAAAACAAGGCTAGCATAGCAGTGAGGTATGATTTAAACAAACCAGACTTCCATTCAGATTATTATGCAAAATATGCAGCCTGTTTAGCTTTTTAAAAATTTCACTCAATTCTTAACATGGTTACTAAGGAATTTTGCATTCCAAAAATTATGCAAACTTTGCATTTTTCTTATAGCCAAATTTTAACAGCTGAATCATAATTTGATTCAACCTATAGACAGGAAAATAATAGTGCAATAAAGTTTGTCATTTTAAAGCAGAGACTTTGCAAAGTTTACACTTTAAAACTGTGTATGACACTAAATTTGTAAAAAAAATTGAATTAAACCTGGCTTGTGTTAGAATAGATGGTAATTATTACCAGGCAACGTTTTTTGAAGTCTTTCTGGTAGAAATTTCCGACCAGCATAGTAAATTCATTGCTTTAAAATGTGATTACCTATTTTATTTGGTAAAAATTTCCAACATAGGCCTACATAATAAATACCGTACTTTTAAAGGTGATGACTATTTTAGTACATCAAATGTGCACTCAGCTGCCGGGAAATGTTATATACATGTAAACATACATTTACCTATGTCAGCAAGACCTGTTTTGTATATGGGAGTAAATATTACATTATGTTCATGTAAAAAAACAGCTCCAGATTTTCTGTAGGGGGAATGTCATTCGGAGATGCCTAGATTAAAAACTAATTACCAAGGTAGCAACCATTACTACATTTGTGACATCACCAACTGTTAATTCATTTTCTTAATGAAATTCTTCAGGATTTCTCCATTAATTGTTGTGACTGTCTAGAAAGAATGTTCTTGACATCCATAAGAGCCAACAATGTTGAGAGCTTCTGGATGATGCCATGAATAGCTGCGGTTTTTGTCAAATGAGCCATTAGTACACAGAGTCAAAAGACCAACATTAATCTCATATCATATTCAAGGTGGGCTTAACATTTGAATTACTATAAAAAAATGCTGGAATAACCTAAATTAGCAGTATGAAGAGCAATTATAAATAAGTAAACGATCCAATTGTATTAAAAGCAAATTGCAAGCGAAAAACTTTAGTTTATAAGTTGGCAGCAAAATTTTGAAATTACCTCCAATTCAGCAACAGCTTTCTAACATAAAGAGCTTGAAATAAGCTTCTGTTTGTATATAATCTTATAGTTATCTATTTATTTAAATATACTTGACATCTTGATTATGATTTAGAAAGATGCATGGTCCTTGGAATTCATGAGTGCTACTGTCAATTCATAATGTTACATTAGTATATACCTGCTAAAATTTCAAATGCACAGTTTACGTGAGTCCTAAATAAAAGCTCTCGAAAATTGGTACCTCTAAACATGCTCAGATCTCTTCAATTTTTTCAACACACAGTCTTCTAGTCAAGTGGAACAAGGGCAGCCTTGTGGAGCAGCATATTTTGGAAAAAATATTTTCCCCATGTAAGTTTGGGCCACACTAGTATGTATGTATGTATGTATGTATGTATGTATGTATGTATGTATGTATGTATGTATGTATGTATGTATGTATGTATGTATGTATGTATGTATGTATGTATGTATGTATGTATGTATGTATGTATGTATGTATGTATGTATGTATGTATGTATGTATGTATGTATGTATGTATGTATGTATGTATGTATGTATGTATGTATGTATGTATGTATGTATGTATGTATGTACATGTATGTATGCATGTATGTATGTATGTACGATTACGTCTGTTGCATCTGATGAGGATATAAATAATAAAAATGATGGTGGTGAACTGGTGAACGGATGTTGCGATTGACTGCATCAGATGAGAACAATAATTTTCTCTGATTCCTGTGAATAATAATCAACTCTTCATTGCATCCTCAGCCACGATCATCATCTCTGCACCAATTGAACTCGGTTGGTCATCCGCCTTTCCTGGTAACCACTGCCAAACAGGATAAAAATAAGCATTTTTATGGATTATAATCATTATATGAACAACCTTGGAACAGCATGCCAAGGCTGAGAAAATTAGGTCGTTTACTCTTTGCTTATTTGTATGTATGAGCAACCGCTTTGGCAATGTAAATCTCATATCCTCTGCTCTCCCCTGCTCTCCTCTGCTCTCCTCTTCTGTCCTCTCCTCTGCTCTTCTCTCCTCTGCTCCCCTCTGCTCCCCTCTGGTCTGCTCTCCTCTCCTCTGCTCTCCTCTGCTCTGCTCTGCTCTTCTGTCCTCTGCTCTGCTCTCCTCTGCTCTGCTCTTCTGTCCTCTGCTCTGCTCTTTTGTCCTCTGCTCTGCTCTCCTCTGCTCTGCTCTTCTGTCCTCTGCTCGGCTCTCCTCTGCTCTGCTCTGCTCTGCTCTGCTCTTCTGTCCTCTGCTCTGCTCTGCTCTCCTCTCGTCTCTCCTCTGCTCTGCTCTGCTCTCCTCTGCTCTCCTCTGCTCTGCTCTTCTGTCCTTTGCTCTGCTCTCCTCTGCTCTCCTCTCGTCTCTCCTTTCCTCTCCTTTCCTCTCCTCTTATCTCCTCTCCTTTACTATCCTCTCCTCTCCTCGCCTCTCTATTGCAGTTTCTTAGAAACCCCGATTGCATCTGGCTAATTGCAAACCAAAGGGCGAGCCTGAATGTTTCGCGAAATGCAATTCATGCCAAGTCAAGCGGAACTAGCTGAAACGTTCTACGAAAAGAGCCAATTAGAAGAGAAGACTTAGCGACACACAGCGCTGACAACAACAATAGATGACAGACACAACAATAGACGACTCAAAAGCATGGTAATGTAATCATTATACAAAAAGATAAAAATGGTAATGTAATTATAATAAAGGTGATGGATCGTAATTGTGCGCAGCATGGACATAATCCATAACTATAAAGGCGTTTTGAGTTACTCACAGTGCCTTGAACCATTTGGAAATAAAGTGGAATAGATCTATAGCAATGATGATGATGATGATGATGATGATGATGATGATGATGATGATGATGATGATGATGACGACAACAACGACGATGATGATGATGATGATGATGATGATGATGATGATGATGATGATGATGATGATTGATGATGATGATGATGATGATGATGATGATGATAATAATAATAATAATAATAATAATTTAAGGGTACTTTTCCAACTGGGACCCTGACGATTAGGGTCCATTTCATACAAATCTGCATTTATGGTTAGTGTTGAAGACCCCGATGAATCATGTTTGCCTAGGAGCAATTTAAATAATAATAATAATAATAATAATAATAATAATAATAATACTACTACTACTACTACTACTACTACTACTACTACTACTACTACTAATAATAATAATAATAATAATAATAATAATAACTACTACTGTTTCGGAGGACGAAGCCTGATTTTCTAAACACTCAGAAACAGCTCCAAGCATAATTTTTTGTTTCTGTCCAACTCAATTATAATAATTTATGAGTTCATGTAAATCGTTTCCATTTCCAAATCTTGCGTTTATACTGCCCACGTCCTCGTCTGTTTCCCTTTCCCATGTCGTACGCGGTGGTGTAGTGGGTATGTTTGTCGCCTTGCAGCCGAAGGTTGTAGGTTCGAATCCATCTCAAGTCGCCGCGTATGCACCTTGAGCATTGAGCAAGTCATTGACTCGCAATTGTTTATGTGCGCTTCGGCGTAAAACTCCGATTCATTGTATACGCGCTGTTGTCGGGAGTGCTTCTGAGTAGCAATCGTGAAGGGGTGCTACAATAAATGCACATGCATACATGCATCTCTCTCTGCATGTGGGATTGAGGAATGCCGTTCACAGCATGTCGTCTAAATCCGAGACTAAGGAGGCAAGTTTCTTTGAATACAGTGTGTGGATTGATCTTGCTAAGAAGCAGCTGTGACTCAGAAAGCGAATGTCTCGCTTTATCCGAACTGACCTTTTGACCTATGTACGGGAGTCAAGCAGATGTCCAAATGTTGTTTATAGGTCTACCCCTGGAGTGTGCACTTGCTTTGTGGCAACAATGCTGCAGGTAAATGGGTTGGCCTCCAACCGATAAACTTCCATTCACCGTACAGCATTAATTTTGCTCATTAGTTCACGAATTCTTCTCCTGCTTCAACTCCCCCCTCCTTCTCCTTCCCCTCGTTAGTCTCTTTCTTTCCTCCATTTCTTCTTTTTCGTTCCTTTCGGCCTCTAAAAATTATTTTCTTTATTCTGATCCTCATCCTCCTTCTCGTCCTCCTCTTCTTCTCCGTTTCCGCCTCTTTCTTCGTGTGCACCTATATCTAATTAATTTTCCGATGTATTCTTCTTTATTGTGCTTATTCGAAGAAGCACACCTGCATGCATTCCGAGTAATCGAGATTTGAATCCAGTTCACGAATATGGGATATATAATTAGGACCATAAATTGTATATATTAGCTTATATCCAATACTTCTTTATACAATAACTATTCTTAATAAAGGTGTTTCCTCGGCTGTTGCTATAGATTATTAAAATTGTCTAATATATTAATGTATACGAAATCATTATAATTATGTGTATTTACATCAATTTACATGCATTTACCCACATATACGTGTATATTACATGCATACGTAAATGCGCAGGTATAGGGCCTACACACGTAGGCCTATATCCGCATTATGTGCACGTGAGTCTATGTGTATCAGCATTCGTATGCACACGCACGTCATGCGTATACACATGAGGCACACACACAGACTTCATCAACCCCGCATGCAGACTGCACTGTTTGACCCTATTGTACATGTAATGGCGTCGTCATGGATACAGAGTCGCCATCTTGTGCATCATGCAGAGCAGGTTTCTTCCTTATAATTATATAATAGGACTGAAGCCGTGTTGGTGATGCTGCGGCTGCTGCTGCTGCAGACGTCTGTGGCATTAAATCTCGTGACTTCCTCTTGGATTTATCTGCAGGCATTCTTTACGTATAGAGGCGCCATATAAATATATCCATCGCTCTGCTGCAGGTCACAGGAATCGATCGCAACTGCAGCTGATGCGACGACGGCCGTCTCTGAGGTCCGCGCGCTGAAGCAATGGCTAGAAATTCTGCATATAAACTAAAAATCTGCCAGTCCCAAGAGTGGATAAATGAGGAGGCAATGTTAAAAATGATCTTCGTTTTCAATTATCATACAGTGTCGTTAAAACGTATACAATCATTGCGTTCAACTGAGACATCCTCAATTCAATTCAATTCAATCCTCCGTATAACTAACATGTCTGCCTAAGCTTCCCTGTAGGCTTAATAGGCTAATTGCACAGTACAAGCTCCACCACTGAGCTTATATAGTCGTAGAGTGACAGTCCTAAGACTGGTGTAAGGAGGTGGGCGACACCAATCATCTTTGTCATGATAGGCCTGCAGAGAACTGTAATCGTGCAGCCAACCACATTTATATGGAGGATGGTGGTGATGACGACGACGACGACCGTGATGATAATGATGACGATGAAGATGAAGATGATTATAGGATGCTGCTGCTGCTGATGATGATGATGGTGACGACGAGCACGGTGATGACGGTGATGATGACAATGACGACGACAACGACGACGACGACGACGACGATGATAATGATGTTGATGATGATGACGGTGATGATGATGATGATTATGGAATATTGATTACAATGCCGCTGCCGCTGCATGTTGATGCCGATTACTGCCATTGTTGTTTTTCTATCCTGAATAATTTTATGAAACTTAAAGCTACGTAAACAAATAAACATACTAATTGATTTATTGATTGTTTAATTAATTAATTAATTAAATTGCCATGAATTAAATTACGTTATAACATTTTCTAAGTAAATGAACTCTCGACCCGATGCACTGATGCAGCCTGCAGGTGACGTCTATGCCAGCAAGTCGTCTATATTATTATATATAATATATTACATAATTATATATATATATATATATATACAGTATTACACACATAATTATGCATGCTTTGCAGATATATACGGATGTATGTGTGACTACACGCGTGTCGAACGTCACGTAGGCACAGGAAATGGCGTCATAAACGAAGGGTTTTCGGCGAATTCAACCGAAGATTGCCGAACACAACCGATTAATGAAATCCTTCCTCATATGCCCATCATTCGGCACTACGTCCATGCGACATAATTATAGCCTATACCTGCTTTGGGCAATCCTATTATCTAGGCTACACAATGCATAATGTACACAACTATTATACAGGCGATACAACTGTCGGGGGACAGGGAGGAATGGAGGAGCTGCATTTCCCGATGTGCAGAATTGCACGGGAGGACTGATGATGATACACATACACACATAATATTATGGGCATATATATATATATATATATATATATATATATATATATATATATATATATATATATATAGTCTAAGTATCCAGCTATATATAAATTTCAATGTTTGTAACAGCAATAATTATATGGAACAGAAGTACACGGTGTCCCGATGAAAAGTAGAACACAACAAAGTGTCATGATTCGGTCAAAAAGTTTAGGATTTGTCTGGAATTTTAAACGCAACAGCAGCGGCCCAGCTCTGAAAACCGATTAGAAATGTTCGTGAGTTTGTCAAGTTTATGAGCGTTTAAAATGCAGTACCGCAACATAGAACTTTCCAACATGGTAAAGCGGAAAGGAAGTGAAATTCAGCTATATTTGGTGTTCAAAATGTCATTCTTGTGCACGAACACACGACCGTAGACGTAGTAGTACTAGTTGTCCCGGGAGACACTCGGCTTCATAATTATACCCGCAGTTGTGGCCGCCCGGCAATCCAGACCTCGAATCGGAGTAGGCTACATCATTATGACACTTTTTGTTGTGTTCTACTTTTTATCGGGACACCGTGTATATTTCGACAGAATAGGTCAATGCAGTTTTGTCGTTCAATCAGGATTATGCGGCTTTCAAGCAACAATTGAAACGGTTTCATGCAAAACTCGTTCATACCATCATATAAGCTTAGGTTCATTCGAGATAAGACGCCATACATACATGCATTCATTATCATAGATGCATGTATGCATGGAACAATGGATGGTCTGTAAGGGAATTGCATGTATTGTTGGAGAGAATATTTTGGATATAATGTGACACAATCTCATTCTGAAAACATAGGATCGCACAGTCTGCGAATAGCACGTGTTCTCAAAAACAAACAAGACGCATATATAATATATATGCATGATAAGCCTATATATATATATATATATATATATATATATATATATATATATATATATATATATGTACACATTATATAGGTCCTATTTATATAGGCCTATATCCTTTATTTATATAATATTATGGAGAAACATAAACTTGCGATTCGAAGAATTTTCGCCGCCAGGTGTCATCGTTTGTACGACGTAATTGCACGAATTCATTAGCTGCAGATGTGGCCACATGTGACTGTGGCCATGGTGGTCGGGGTAGGGATGGGGGCGGCTGGATGGGGGGGGGGGGGAGCAAAGGGATGTATCGGCCACTCTCGGCAGGTGGTGTAGCAGCAGACGACCTGCCAAGCTGCCAACACTCACTCAACGATCAAGAAATCCTAAAATTCAGCTGTGATTGATTGATTGATTGAATGATTGATTGATTGATTGATTGATTGATTGACAGTTCACTGTCTGGATGTTTTTGCCTCCATGATGTGAATAGAGTGAGTAAATAAGTAAGTATTTTTTTTATTAGCACGACAGCACAAGAGAGACGCTCACACAACATTAGGCTACACTATAATAGGGGCCTGCAAAATGAAATGTAGAACAATGTCAAGAATTTTGAAGTCTAACTTGATATACAGTTATATTGATCGCTCGCGAAATACCATCTTTAAACTCCACATAGCAATGCGATTGCAATCAAAGTAGGCTAGGCGTAATATAGTTTATATATCGAAGCAACCATTAACCAGGGGCGGATCCAGGATTTCTGGTTAGGGGGGGGCGTAAATACTACCAATCCAATCCCGTAAATATATATAATATATATATATCCAAAAAGGATCATTATAGTTTTGCGTGATATTATATATATATTATATATATAATATCACGCAAAACTATAATGATCCTTTTTATAGAAAATGTTATGGAACTTTAAAAAATATATAGTTTCTCATATAAAACCACTGGTCTCCACTGAAGGTTAACAGTGAAACGATTATAAATCAGTTATCGGTTTTGATCATGCAACCCTTGATCCAAAAAAGAAATAATTAAGTGTCACATGCCAGTGGATTAAGCAGTGTCATTCTCCTTGGATGCTTTCTGGCGTAGGCATTGATAATGTCATCGATGTCTAACTTGATGTCCTTGTCACAATGTTGATGCGCCTCATCCATGGACCGCACGCCGCTGAGCGTTAAGAGAATGCTTATATGAGTAGGCCAGTGCTTAAAGTGTAAAAAAGAAGTGCCAGGACGCTGTATTACAATTGGTCGTCAATGGCGGCGCTGAAGGCGCGAAGTTGCTAGTGCCGAAGGCACGAAGCCCGTCCCGAATAGGGGGTCTGGGGGGAGCGTCGTAAGCTTCCCCAGGGGGGGTCTGGGGCGGAGCCCCAGCGACCAGCGCATTTTTGGCTGTGTCGACCTCAAATGGAGCCATTTTAGGCTCTTGTTTGCCATCAATTTGTGAATGATAAAGTCGCGAAAACTTCAAGAATAAGTCGTTTTTCAGTGTCGCAAGCTACCAGGATAACAATAAAAATAAAAATGTTATTGTAAAAGAGAAAGGTTTTGTTTTGTCTTTACCGTAAGCTGCCCCAGCGGGGTCTGGGGCGGAGCCCCAGCGACCAGCGCATTTTTTGGCTGTGTCGACCTCAAATGGAGCCATTTTTAGGCAGTCATGGCCGGTCGTCCGTAACTGCATGGACGCCGTCCATGCAGTCATGGACAACCGTGCTGGCCAAATAAGTCATAGGACGGCGTCCTGCCTCGAAAATAAGTGCCAGGACGCCGTCCATGACCGTCCCTGCCACACTTTAAGCCCTGGAGTAGGCCTAGTTCTATATCCTTGATTTGCATTTGTCCATAATATCGGCAGCTGAACGCTTTCGGCAGCTATAATCAGCACGACGAATTTCAAAATTATAATGATAATCATATGCCATCTTTTGAGATTTAGGCCTAAGATAGGCTTATGACTTACCAACGGCAGTCGGCTTATTCGCGAATGATAAAACTGCTTATTTAAGCCGTTTTGATGGCGGACCACTCGACATATTTTTTAATTGACCAATTTCTATTTACGTAAATTTTGTCTGTACATGAACTTTGTGAATGACGTCACAGCAAAAGTCATTGGTCACGTAGGTAACGTCTGCTAGCAACTCAGGTAAGTAGGTAAGAGAACTCCGGTAAGAGAGCTCCATTCTGCCGGTCCAGCTACTTCAAGCATCCTATTCCCAAATTGCAATTATATTAGTTTTAGGTCAGTTCGGCAGGTTTAGGGGGGGCGTACGCCGGCTCCGCCCCCTCTAAATCCGCGCCTGTTAACCTTGCAATAATACAAAAACAATAATTTTTGGCAAAGTTAGAATTGCATAAATAGGGTACACAGAGATAGAGGTATAGTGGTACACTGGTACATGTATATACAAAGACACAATTCGTTTGTTTGTTCTTTTCTAAACTTTCTTCTTGTAGGTCTACTGTCTACATCCTTTTTATTAGGCCTATTATCTCTGTTTTCTTTTTAATTATTATTATTACCTCTGTTCCTCTTTACTATTATCTTTGTTTTCCTCTTTATCATTATCATCTCTGCTTCCATCTTCAATATTATGTCTGCTTCATTCTTCTCACTCTTCGTTCCTTCTCGTTGTATAAATTCATCGATTGTCCATAGCCTAAACTTAAAGAGAACACGCGGCCACCTATCGAATAATTAACGTCTTTAAGGTATTCGCTAGATGGCATTACTTCACATAAACCTATTTACAAACGCAGTGGGAGCTGCCAGATGCACTCCTTCTTTTCTTGTACGGTTAATAACTTAATATGGCCTATATGCCAAGGTACAAGGTAGCCTACCTCTTGCTGAAGTTGCTGCAGCAGTATGAAAATATTGTAGACAAAAAACCTAGGCCAGGAATTGATTTATGTGGACTTGGTTCACTTGGGTGTGCAGTGAGAGCTTTAACATGGGTCATAAATAAGAAAGACTAGGGGTTGAACCCTACAATTAATCCCTAGAAATACTCACTCAGTGTTGCAGAGATGCGTTAGAGGCGTTGACTCAATGACTCATCATTCCAGATTGCAGAAGAGACATAATTTATAATAGACTACTGGAGATAACTTCAAGTATAACGCCTTTGTTCTTTTAATCGGAAGAGCTCGTAAAATATGTTTCAAGACTTTGAGGCATGCACAGCAAATTTTCTTGTGGCGTTTTATTGTCCGATCAAAGCTGAAGCTATGTTAATCTGTGTCTATTTAACATTTGCATCCAGGGCTGTTTTAAGGAATTTTTTAAGTGAAACTCAGAATAAGGATCTGTAATGCCTAAATTGACTGCTTCTAAATAGCTAAATAGGTAGGCCTATATGCTAAGCCTTATATGATAGATCAACACCTCTAAGACGTTGTTTTGCAAACCATTTTCTAGAGAGGACGCACCTTGCCCTTCCCAGACCCTTTTTTGTTCAGACTTCTTCAGCACCTCAGCCCTCCATTTGCTGGAAACTATTGCACGCGCTGGCTCGCCATTTAAAAAGTCTGACAGCCCTGATGTAAACTAAGGCAGAAAGAAGAGCTCAAGAGAAAAGATTGAATGAAGACAAGTGAAAATAATAGCAGGATATAGGACGACTGACGGTAGAATCATATTATGAAGTGGCTTAGAGTGTAATATCCTTGGTCCACATTGATCTGTCTATACTGTCTTGCTGAGAGCTATACTGCGCTTCGCCCGTCGCCATTAAGCCAATTGCATCCGGGAACATGCAGGAGGAAGAAGGGTATAGTAGCAGGTAGGAGAAGAAGCGCATGGCATACACGAGGAGCAGAGGTGAGGAGGAGGGATAGAACGCAGAGGAAGAGAAGGGGAGAATTATCATGTACATGTACATAGGCGTAGGGGACATTTCAGTGTTGGGGGGGGGGGCAAAAATGAGACTTTTGCCCGAAATTTTTTTTCATCCGGCCGAAATCTTAAGAAAAATTTCCGTTACGTTTGCCCGAAAATTCTGACAACCTTTTTAAAGTCATCCGGCCGAAATCTTCTGAAATTTCCCGTGACTTTTTGCCCGAAATGTCTGACGACCTTTTTTTGTTCGGGCAAGTCTGATTTTTCGGGCAAGAAGACCCGAAAAAATAAAAAAAGTAAAAAAATGTAATACTTTTTTATATTTTTTCGGGTCTGCTTGCCCGAAAAATCAGACTTGCCCGAAATTTGGGGGGCATTTGCCCCCTCTGGACCCCCGTCTCCTACGCCTATGTACATGTATATAGCAATTGTGTTAGTCGATATACATTAGTGATGCATGCACAAACCCTATATTAGTAAACATGTATGTATATTGTATAGGACATGTATTTATGTAGACCTAAATAGTATTGTGCGACCATTTGAATCGATCATGAGCGCTGAGTAGGTGGGAGCGGAGAATAGGGGAAGAAGGCGCAAGCCCCTAGAAGGGGGAGGAGGAGTTGGAGGAGGAGAAGGAGAAGTTGGAGGAGCGTGAGGATGCAGAATCAGAATGGGAATGAGGAGGCGGATGTATATGGCGCCAGTCAATGAATACTTATCCCTGCGTAGAAAATGTTTACTGTTCATTACCAAATGGTTATTCAAACATGCATATTATTATACATGTATACATACATGTACATTCTCTTAAGATTTACTCTCTAGTTATCTTTCTGTCTTTCTGTCTGTCTGTCTGTCTGTTTCTATTTAGCAGAGGCGTAGCGACCGCCCTCCGTACCCTCCGACCGAAGGGGCCCCCGGCAAGGAAGAGGCCCCTAAAAGTGCCAAAAAATGAATGAAATGACAAAAAATAAATAAAAAAGGTCACCAAATGTTTGGGGCTGCGAATATGAAATTTTTCCGAGATTTTAGCCAAAAAGGTCAACTTTTTCGGACGGCGAATTGATGAATTTTTTCCGACATTTTGGCCGGATGACTAAAAAAGGTCGTCAGAAATTTCGGAGATTATGCTCGGAGGGGGCCACGTTCGTTGTTGCTACGGCCCTGCTATTTAGACTGTGTGCCCACATGCGACTGGCCATGATTTATGTATAGGCCTATATATATTTATTTGTCAAGAAGACAATTATATATATAGGTTATATAATTATGTAATTATATATAAATCGTTGGTTGTCTGTCTGAGTTATCTTCTTCCGTCCATGCATAAGATCAATTGCCTGCATGATCAGCATGCGACTCAAGGACAATAATTATATTCGAAAGATGGCGGATCCACTTCTGTTTCAAATTAATCTAATTGACACTATAACGCCTCGTCGCAAAATGTCTTCCGGAAATTGCAAGAAAAAATGGCGCTATATAATCTCACGCATCATGCAGCGTCGACCAGTTATAGTTGTGCTACCATCAGCCGAAGAACTTCGTGTTTAATATAGGCTAATCATAATTATTATGATGTAATGTCATTGCTACTTAAAACAGCAAAATAATCATAATTAGTTTATTAGGCTACACCAGACAGCAATGAAGTCTGAATAGAGTGCTCTTCCAGCATCTAAGGATAAAGACGACGCCGATTTGAAGTCTGTGTGAAATAGAATTTCAGACGTAAACTAGATAAAAGAAACGAGTAGGCCTAAAGTTAAACGAAAAAGGAATTACCATCCTCGAAAGTTCACTATAGGAAGAAGAGAGCGTTGTCATACAACTTTTCTTTCGACGTTATCTTCCGCGGTCGTCATCCCTCAGTCATCCATCGGTCATCCATATCGGTCATCCATGGGTCTTCAGAGTCATCCGCTGCTCGTAGCAGCTGTTCTCAGTTCGTTCTGCTTGACTGCTTTCGTCACGGCAGCGGGTCAGAGTCTGTTCTTCAGTGGAAACGACTCCGATCCGGTGATCCGTGTCAATCCAGGTCAGAACGCCGTCATCGAGTGTCAGGCAGATGGAATACCGAGTCCAGTCATTCACTGGCTCCATAACGGAGCAAGAATTGTTCAGGTAGGAGGGTCGCACACACACACATAGCCTATAACATTTTATTATGCCCTGAGATTGCTATAGTCTACTTATCACCATAATGGTTCGAAAATTTTTGTCTTTCGACTTGACTTTCGATTTGAAAATTCACTTTAAAAATTGTTAGCAGTTCGTTTAGGCAAATATTAAATTGTTGGGACCTTCTACACTGACAGTAAAATGCCACTTCTATTAGGCATAGACTATAATAAGCTGCATGAAACGTATCGTTTGTTTGAAACGCATTGTTTGCTTGAATTTCCAGGCTGGTTCAAGTGAATTGGAGAGCATTGAAGACAAGTATTACGAGAACCTGTTCAACTCGAACGAGATGCCACTCCTGAAGCTGAGTTCGACGAGGTCTCGGTTGTTCGTCGACTGCGTCTCTGAGAATTCCGTCGGAGATTACATCTGCGTCGCTGAGACCCCAGACAATCGCAGGATAAGAAAAACATTCACCATACAACTCCAGCAGCAACCACAACAACCGCAGGAACAGGGTAGACAACCAAATTGTATTGATCGACTCCGCTCTTAAACTCGTCGCACTATTAATAGAATAAGAAAAACACATATGTCATGAGAACCTTTCCAAGAGAAGAGCCGTATAGGCTACATTTTCAGGTGTGCTGGCCAAATAAGTGGCAGGACGGCATAGAGATTTGAAAACAAGTGCCCAGGACGCCGTCCATGACCGTCCTGCCTGATGATAACTCACCACTGCTCGTACTTTAAAAGCAGAAAGTAGGAGGTCGAAGCTAATCCTTGATATTATAGACAGTGTCGTAAAAAACCCACAAAACATCAACAAATCTAAATGTCATGAACAGTGAATATTCCTTTTTTTCCGCAACTGGTTGTTCTCTGCCAGTGCCAGTCCCAAGCCTGGATAAAGAAGGAGGGCGACACTAGTCATCCTTGATATGGCAATGTCGTTAAACACTTAACAATGCAAGCCTTGTTTTTGTTTAGACGAGGAAGTGGCGCCAATAAATCATCATCACACCGGTTGTCTGAAGAGACTTCCATCCATAGGTCAGTGCTTCTTCTTCCATCCTCCATCCATCCATCCATCCATCCATCCAATCGGAACTTTCATCAAACTATAGCTTGTATTTCGTAATCGAGAATTTAATACGTTTAAAAACTCTCTGCTATATGGACGATCGATAGCAATGTTTTCACGCTGTACAGGTCATAAAATGTAGACTGGATAAGCTTGTTCCTTCACAATTCCGCGTTTAGAGGATTAATTAATAGATCTATGCTTAATCATCGTTCATTATAATAATTAGCAAGATCTCAGAGATCATGCAATATTAAACATGGACTTAACTACCATTGAAACGCATATATATATTTATATGCTCCGGTCTACGCACGTATACAAACATACAAACACACAAATATGCACATACATGCAGACATACACACATGTAAAAATATACACACATACAAACACATTACCACACACACACACAGACAGACAGACAGACAGACAGACTGGCATGCACAAATAAAAACATAGATATACACACAAACACTCTATACAATATACACAGAGACGCATGCAAGCATGCATATAGGCCTAATAATAAGCACAGAGATCATTCAGTTGCTGTATAAACTTTCGTTGCATAATTAAAAATTGCTAGCGAACGTTCCCGCCCGAATCTACATGTGGACGGACTACCGTTTGGAGTTCGAGGGCGCCACTATACAGCTGTTCTGTCGATCGACCGGCAACCCTCCGCCAGTCGTATTCTGGACGGACAGGAACAACCAACCGATCCGACCAGGACACTCGCATAAATACAAGGTACGTCATCATCATCATCATCATAGTCGTCGTCATCGTCGTCGTCGTCATCGTCGTCGTCGTCGTCATTATTGTCGTCGTCATCGTCATCGTCATCGTCAGCGTCATCGTCATCGTCATCGTCATCGCCATCACCATCGCCATCGTCGTCGTCGTCGTCGTCATCGTCGTCATCGTCATCATCATCATCCACAGCATCAACAGCAGCAACAACAGCAGCAACAGCAGCAGCAACGACATCAGCAACAACATCAGCCGCAGCATCAACAGCAACAGCAGTGGCAGCAACAACAGCAGCAACGGCAGCACATAAAACATCAAAACTATTATAATCATAATCTCTTCACAATAATCATAACTTCACCTTTTGCGGCAGCAGCAGCAGCAGCAGCAGCAGCAGCAGCAGCAGCAGCAACAGCAGCAGCAACAGCAGCAGCAGCAGCAGCAGCAGCAGTTCCCTGCATCCAGCAAGACATCACTGTGTCGGCGTCATTTCATCTGTTTTTCTTTGTTTAGATTTTGGAGAACGGTGACCTGATGATATTCAACGTTCGCTGGTCAACTGACATGGGTCAGTATTCGTGCGCTGCCAAGAATGACAATGGTCAAGACGCAGTGGACATCTTCATTTATCCGGTACGTCTATAACTCCGTTCCTTTGTACTCAACCTAGACCTACGCCAATTATTACCAACCATAGGCCTACTACAAAGCGTGTTTATTGCGCAATTAAGGCCTAAAATTTAATGTGAAAAAGAGTGCAGATGCCAAAGCATGGGTGATACCTGGTATAGTTGTTCTGCCTGTATATCGATGCAGGCTGTTACGCTTTATTTATTGTAAAACTATAATATTTATGTATACGTTGCCCAAGTTGCACAACGTAGCCTTAAGAGAGCCATAGGCAGTGATGTAGTCGAGTCCACCTGGGCCGAGTCCGAGTCCGAGTCCGAGTCCTGCTAAGCCGAGTCCGAGTCGAGTCCGAGTCCAAGGGAGTTCGAGTCCGAGTCCGAGTCCGAGTCACTAAGGATCGAGTCCGAGTCCGAGTCCAGTAACATCAAGATACACTGAAACACTCAACATAATGACATAGAAAAAATATCAACACTAATTATGCTAATGGTATTTTTAAGTGTAATTTATCAAAATTGAACTTTAAAAATACTGAATTAGATAACGTTTTTTGATAATCTGGCGGAATGAAATAGATATAAATATCCTTACACTGACAAAACACAATTAAGTTCAACAGCGCATCTTGTGAAGTCTCTTATGTTGAGATTTGGGACCAAAAACTGCCACCCATCAGCAATGCCTCTAGGCCTACTCTGTTCCGAATGTTCTGAATCTGTGGTTTTGGGAAATGGCGTCTATTCACTGTGATTATATCAGCTACTCCAATACCCCAACACAGACCAACTAAGTGCTACGACCTTGCCTGCACGTTGCAATCCTCCAATTATGTAGTAGCCTATCTGATCTATTAATGGAGATGTAGGCCTAAGTAGGCCTAAACCTCTGTGCCCGATTCCAAGATGAGAGAAGTTCTATATAGCCACCAGCCGCAAGTAGCCAGTAGACCCCTCCAACCTCCTATCCTCATTTGTTATAAACATTTCGATAGACTAGAAGTCTATGTTCGTTCGATCAGATCAGCATATTAATGCCAAGTCAATTGAGGTGTCAAAATATCAAACTCGATATAGACCTTTGCATGCCATGAATGCCTGGTATTGTTTGTGCAGGTCTATTAGGCTATATGTAAGGTTATTATAAGCTCATGTTCAAATATTTCAACTAGCCCCTCCCATAACCCAACACCGACTATACATCAAATAAACCTGTAATTACCTTCCCTCGTCTATATTCAGCGGTGCCCAGCCATCCGTGACATAATTCCAATGTCAGGTTGTTTCATTACGAACTTAGCCTAAAACCGCAGGCTACAAGGGTTCCTTTGTTTGAGATGAGTCACTTGATTGATCAAGAAAGCAGACGAAATGTCTTAATTGGTGTGTCAATACAGGTTGTCGCCTGTTCCACGGAATATCCGTGACTCGGAAACCGAGTCACCGAGTCAAATTTCGAGTCCAGGGCTTCGAGTCCGAGTCCGAGTCCGAGTCCTGACAGCCCGAGTCCGAGTCCGAGTCCGAGTCCACAGAAAATCGGTCTCGAGTCGGACTCGAGTCTTTTGCCGGACTCGAGTCCTACATCACTGGCCATAGGCCCATATAGACTTAGAGTCTTAGATTATGGCACCGCATTGACTTTCATTAGAAGCTGTGATATTATGAGACTACAGTTGTTTCGTGTTCTTTTGTATAGACCCGGCTCTGAAGCAAAGAGCAACAAGAGTCATGCGCAATGGAGATGTTAAAAGTCAACTTACTTTCACACCGGACATCTCGACCCACCCGCTCGTTTCGACATTGAGCCTCGGCATTAACTTAAACTGACACTGTAGACCTACGTAATAGGCTTTTAGTGAACTTTTGTAATGACTATAGACAGTCAATATATACTAGGTGTAAACAATCGACGGGCAACGAAGAAGAAATTATCAGGCCCAAGCTAGAGCCTTTCAGGCTATTAAACCCAAGCAAAGTTATCAGCTCTGTATGGACATCTTTTGTTTCCTGCACTTAATTTGTCTTAAATCATTATTCACATTATTTAAATTAATTAATTATGTTATACTTGAATGAACAAATGGATAATACGGGTCTATACCTAGGCCTAGGTAGTCTGATAAACTAACCTAACTACACCTATAGCCTACCATATTAATAGGCATGTAGGATACGGTCTATAGTCTGAATAACCTAATTAGCCTATAGACCTAGGTCTTCTGTAGGCCTAATCTGAACTAATATCAGGATGCCATTTTATTTAGGTCTAGAGTAGGCCTAGGTCTATTAATAAATCATAATTCGTAGACATAATTATAGTACCTAGGCCTATTAGGCTATACCTAGCTAAAGTCTACAAAATTGGCGTGCACCAAAATAGGCTACAAGCCACGAGGTTCGCATGCTAGGCCTATCTGACGTTATTATTATCCTATGCAAAATGATAGATCTACCAGATATAGAAATAGCACGCAGTAGTTCAGGGCTGTTAACAATACTGGAAAAAAGTATTGGCAATACCAATACCAATACTTACTAATAAAAGTATTGGCAATACCAATACCAATACTATTTCTTAAAAGTATTGCAATACCAATACTTTTACCAATACTTTTCGATAAGTTTTAAAGTTTAATGACTACAAAAGCACATGCCATTGTCCGTTAAACAGATTAAGCAGCACAAGCAGTGTAACTACTAATCTATATAAGCTTACATGCTCTCCATAAGTCTACCACTTAGCCATACTAACTACTAATTTATATGTTTTCCATAAGTCTAGCCTACCACTTAGCCATACGTTAAAAAAACATCATTTCTAATTGTAGGCTGCTTATTGATGTGCGCAGAGGTGTAGCCTAAATACTCGGCCTCCTAAAGAAAGTCTTTCCACAGCTGCACTAGCAGGCAAACCAGTGTTCAAAATAATATACAATTTCTGGACGTGTGGACATGCAGCTAGAGAACTCAAGATATATCTGCAGCGTCCGATAAATATCTGTCCACTTCCTCACACACATTTTCTGTACCAAAATCCTTATGTCTCCGATTTGAAAGACTAGAGAAAAAATTGGGCTTATATTAGTATTTGAATCTAAGTTAACGACACGTTTCCGGTCATTTGACTTTTTATAGATCTCGATTTCCGTCCATTCGGGTCAAAGATCACAGATCGGTGAGATCGCACCAAAGAGTCACTTATTCAAGCCGATGAGAAACCATAAATTATATAAATATTATTGTGAAAAAAGTATTGGTATCGAGTATCGCTTTAATATATACATGCTAAAAAAGTATCGGCGATACGCATACGATACCAACAAAATTAAACTATCGCGATACTCGCCGCGATACTGAAAAAAGTATCGGCGATACCAAGTATTGCGATACTTTATCGCGATATTAACAGCCCTGCAGTAGTTTTAGACCTACATTAAAACTTAGGCCTAATTTGGCAAACGTGTCGCCTAAGCTTATTGTTAGCGTGGTAAATTATTTGCCATTTAATGGGTTTCAACTTGTTGAGAGTCAAGTCTCTGGCCTCTGGGTGCATGGTAAAATCTTTGGTATTAAAATAGATGAGTAGGCTTAGGTCTAGACTCTAGAGAGGAATCAAGAGCAGGTATAGCCTACGCCAGGGCTGTTTTAAAGGAATTTTTAGAACTGCACAACTCCTTTGCTTTCCCATCCTCCATTGTAGGCCTAGACCTAAATTAGGCTACTCCCAGTCGGAGGAAAATGGCCTTTTTCAACTAGTTTTAATTGCACAGAAGAGCTTCTACAACTGCCCAAATCCATTTTGAATTGCACATTTTGTGTAGGCCTACAACTGCACGTTAAAAAAAGCCCTGGTATACGCCTAGAAGTTGATAGGCCTAGGCCTATAGGATAGGCCTATATTTGGGATAAATTTATGTGCTATATAGAGAAGAGGAGCTTAGATTTTAAATGCAATATGGTGTGAGCTTTCGAATCAGGATTAAATAATTTAAATTCAATTAGCCAGTACGTACTGTTTTAGATTTGTTCTGAAATTTCCAGAGAGATCATCATTCAAGTGGGAAGTGTAAGCTTATAGCAGATGGCGCTTAATATTAAAGTTTGTCAGCGAGAATCCTTGTTCTTGTTCTTTACTATGTCCACAACATGACGTCATCATTTTGTTGCGAATACGCATTAAGCAATCAAATTAATGTTTATATTCTAATGGCTAAGATTTACTAAGTTTCAGTTATGCACTTTCTGTGTTTACGATACGACAATAGCCCAGTCATCATAATTATCTAACTTAATTCTACAGTAGAACGATATAATAATGGGCCTAATGTAGCCCAATACGTAAGAGTTCGTTACGCAACGCTTTAAATTTTGACCAGAATTGGTTGAGTGGTAGGCCTACTGGCTGGTCAGCAAGGAAAGAGATTTTGTTTTTCACGGCTTTGGATAATACAGAGGAAGTTTTAACGGGACGAAAAGACCGCCTGTAATTTAATTTTAATTTAACGTTAAGACATTTGGACACTTATCGACGGTACTCCATAACCAGCAACTTTTCAGGCAGTTTCAAAGTTGGCGTTTGGTTGGTCATGTAAATTCTTATGGATTCCTGATTACGATAAGTCATAGCCTACTTGCCTTTCTGACAATGACCACCATCGATAACAGCGATAAGAAGGTTGATGCGGCAGCGGCGTATCTAAAGAAAAACAAGAAGTTTTTACGAGCATATGTGGTGGATAATATAAATTCTGAGGTGCTGGACTTCTGGATACACGAAAAAGAGCTAAAGGGAAAAAAGAATTCAGATGTGTTACGAAACTCCGTTACTGCTAACATCTATGATGATATTGTGAAAGGCCAGAGAAAACATACGGCGCCTATAGCTCGGGATGCTCTGCGTAAGCTTGATGAGTCACAATTGTTTATGGAGCTCTTGCGTGACATTGCTAATGAACTTGATGTATCACAGCTCTGTCACAAGATTCTCATAAATGTCTTGACATTGACACAGAGCGATCGAGGCAGTCTGTTTCTTGTTCGAGGAAAATCAGCAGCCGACTTTCATCTTGTGTCGAGGTTGTTCGACGTGCAGAAAGAAACGACGCTTGTAGAGGCCATCCACAGCGATGAAAACATGCTTATTATGCCATTTGGAAAAGGTATCGTGGGAACAGTGGCTCTTACAAAAAAGCCGATCAAATTGCAGGATGTCTATCTGGTCAGTGTCTTCCTCTCTCAAAATTTTATCGCAGTTAACAGGCCATTTTAAGCCAATTTTTCTGTAAAAATAGCTCTGCTCACTTACATAGAGAAGGGTTACAGCACTTGGCCTATCCAGAGTTTGCACATAGATCATTATGGGAGCACCTCTGATTGACGTTACATAAATTAATGGATGCAATGAAACACTACGATGCTTACTTTAAATTTCTATGACCATTTTCAGTATTCACCATCTTCAATTTTTTGTTTATCAGATTGTTACTGGCTTGCTTTAGCTGTTTCTTAGTTTCCAAGATTTTGCTGACTTCCCAATTATTTTTCTTTCCTTTTCAATTAATTACCAAGGTATTTGCCTTTAAAAATAGTCCCTCTGGATACTTAAAATTTAAAGTAATGACTACCTGTAGTTTTGACAAGACAAGCAAAATGGATCATGATACGATTTTGTACTGGAACTACCCCGTGCAGTGCCATACATGTTGATGCATATCTGCTGCCTTGGGTCACTATAGCCATATTTTTTATTAAAGGGTAAGATACGTAATAGTATTTTATAATCATTAGTAGTTTAAAGTGTTCATTGTTGATGTAGACCTCAACTGAAAAGCTTCATTGTAATCTGAAAATAGAAATTTGATAGTCTGTATATATTATATACAACGCTGAGGTATTGTTGTTTTGAATACGTATTTATGAAAGTATGAAGAAATAATGGAAACATCAAGAGACACAAAGATTCTGAAGAGAGGGGTGGCCAGGTCTGTTAAACAGGAGGTTGAAAAGGCAATTTAGAGGAAGTAGAGAATGGAAAGTGTGAATTTATAGATGATTATGACAGCTTTAAAAAAGTAATTGTAAAGGCCACATTGTCAGCATGCGCTTGACGGAGGAGAAGTTGGAATGCCAGCCTAAATGTTTTAGAGTCTAGTAGGAAAAGCCCAAGTGGGATTGATGGCAATATTCCAACAGAGATATGCTCCTGTAGGGTGGTCAAGGGATTTCCACACAAACACCAATCAGGGGTGCTCCCATAATGATCTGTGTGTGCATGTGTGCACGTGTACATGTACGTACACATAGGAGGGACACATATTTTGCAGGACAATCGATTCAACAAGGAGGTGGACCAGAAGACGGGTTATCGTACCAAAAGCTTACTCTGCATGCCGATCCTGAACGCAGAGGATCATGTCATCGGAGTGGCTCAGATTATGAACAAGGCAGAAGGACAAGAATTCTCTGAAGCAGATGAAGAGGTATGGCAGATTAGCAGAGCTGTGTGGCTTTTAATATTTGAATTTGGTGGCACTCTGCTCTCCTACAGGTGTGTATGTGATCTCCTATGCCATGATATCATATTACCTGTAGTCTCAGTTTGTTTTGAGCATATTTTGTCTTCTAACATGCTTAGATCCCTTTGTTTTGTCTTCTTAGAACCCATTTTATCTTGTCATCTTAGAGTTCAAGTTTAGGTCAACAGCTACTGAGAAGATGACTTGTGATGGATGTGAGCACGTTGTGCTGATGCAGTTGTCACTGTGTGATCATGTAATTCAATCTTTTTGTGTCATTGAAAAGTCGACAATTGTGTGGCCAGTACTACAATGCAGTGGTCCATTGTCCAGGATTTCAGGGTTCATCTCTACCCAGCACAGGAAAGAAATTAAATCTATGTCTGCTTAGCATCACATTTTATACTTTGAGAGCCGTTGCATAGTCGTTTCTAGCTTAAATTTATTTTTATTCCTAAGCTTTGGTCGTGAAACTAACAGAAGGCCTGTTGATTGCTTCAGAAATTTCGGAGATACCTGGCATTTGCTGGAGTTGGGTTGACCAATGCTCAGCTGTTTGAGATGTCAATCAGTGAATGCAAGCAGAACGAGGTATGTGTCACAGAATTAAGTGTTAGGTATTGCTTAGCAAAAATCAGATGCATTAATTTTTGATTCATTTGCAGATTATTATTATAAAGCATTACTTATAATTATTAGTGGAATGAGGGTGCTAACGCAGATTGGAGTAATATTAGAAAACATCTTAGAGGAATGGTATGCATGAAATATGAATTGATCAGGAAAATGTATGTGTTACATATTCATGAGCAACTTCTGGTGTGTATGAAGGTTTGGGGTAATGAAGTGAACACCAGAATTCATTATAGCAAAGCTTTGGAGCCAAGTTAACTATATTTTATGACCTTTGTGTACACTCTATTTTATTCTTTAGCTACATCTTGGATACTCTACAGTACATTGTCTGGTGTTAGTGCAAATGCTAAAGAGTTGTGCAGCACAGTGATTTTAAACTGCTTTTTAAACTCAAAGGCTTTTGGCTCCTGAATAGGTGCAGGAAGATTATCCCAGGCATGTGGACTAGCGACCCGAGTTTTTTGTATTGTTACTCATGTCCAACACATGTCCAGCAGTATTCAGTGCATTTATCCATTATGTATTTACAGTATATACCGTTCAGATGTAATTATGCCCTTTATCAAGGTTCTTTAACTCTCTTAAGTATATATGCAGATATTGAAGGGGGCATTGAAATAGAACTTGTTGAAATCATTCAGAATGATTTTATTAAATTTTTGTAACATTTTGCTCATTTTCAATGACTGGACGTTTTCTGAACTTGGTTTTGGTGACATTTTCAGATGCTGCTGACCCTGGCCAGGGGCATCTTTGTTGACCAGACAAACCTCGAACGCCTTGTTCTTCGCATCTTGACGGATGCTCAGGGCCTCGTCAAATGCCAGCGCTGTATCCTCTACCTCGTCAATCCAGGGTCTAAGGTCAGTCCCTATAGTAGACATGGCAGGGGTTCTGGTAGATCTAGTAGTTTAGCTATAGCAGGACTATGGATTTATTGTATGCAGTATGACATAATAGAAAACCAGACTTCAAAAAGTACTTCTTATTTAGCCATGTATGATTATATGTATGAAATGACACAACATCGTTATCAGTATCACTCGTTTCCAGAGACCATTATAAGATAGTCTTCATAAAAGCTCTAATGACTAAATGAGGCCTTAAAAATGTTTTACCACAGTTCAGTGAATTCTTGCTTGCTTGACCCCTTTGATGAATCTTTGAACCATTCTCGTTTCTGCCTGGCTGCCAAGCATTCCTTGTTGGATTACCTTGTTAACCATGTGCTCTACCCTCACCATAAACCAATAAAGATGATATTAATGTGAGCCCTGGTATACCTGAACTTACATGCTAACTCTTCAATTCACCTGCTCTCGATTATGGACTAGTCTGTGATAGGTGTGCTATATAAATGCTGCACTTTGTTGTAGCACATCAAGATTCTTGTGGTTCTTGTTATTCCAAGTGGTGTGATACTGCAGTTTAAGGAATGTTGGATGTATCAGTTTGTCTGATTGTTGTATGGTCTGTAGGCAGACATTTCTCATCCATTATAAGACGTCGTCCCCTTGTGCTCTGCTGAAAAGGGAGTCCTCTTTTGATCCTTTTGCTTGTACTGCACCCATGGAGAATCGAACCTTCTCTGTGGTTGGCCCAGCGGTCTGGAATTGAGTTCTTTTAGAACTTCGTCTACACCATTGAACTCTACCAGAATCCTTCCTCACTAAACTTAACACTGTTCTCTTTGGCCATGCTGGACCGGGAGTGCCTCTGAGTAGTTTCCTTGAATGGGTGCTATATAAATTTCCAAATGAATGAATGCGCACACGATGTGACTTTGGTCTCAAGCAGGAGTGTGGTATTTACGCTGATGTTTTTCTGTTTACAGCCTGTGCAATTTGTCAAGGTGTTTGACATGCACTGTGATAAAAGCAACATCATCTATAGGCCTCGGTAAGCACACCAGAATTTTCTCATGAATTAAAAAAGCACAACCCAGCCGCAACCCAACTAGGCATGTTTGTTTGTTTGTTTGTTTGTATGTGCACTTGTTATAGCGCCCCTTCAAGCTCTCTCTACTCAGAGGCGCTCCCGAATGCAGAGCGGACACTGCATCGGAGTTTCACGCCGAAGCACTGAGCAATTGTGAGTGAAGAACTTGCCCAAGGTTCTTACGCGGCAAGGTGGATTCGAACCTCGAACCTTCCGGCTCTAAGGCAACGACGCCACCACTACACCACCGCGCCCCACATGTATGATGTGGTCAGAAGGCATTAAAACATTACACACTGTTATAGTTATTAATATATACTGGTCATTCCAGAACCTCAGTTGTAGACTTTAAAACAAAAAACCGTCTCCTCTGTTTCTTCCATTTCTCCAGTGTTGTATGTCCACATCTCTTTTCAACCTTTCTTCACGTTCCAAATCCTTGTTACCCCATATAATTTTTGTGGCTCTTTTTTGCACTTTCTGCAGTTTTCCACGATATGGATTTCATACCTGGATGTAGTATTCCAAGGATTGTGATCTATTGAAAAATTTCATATAGAAATAAGAGCTTCAAAATTAAATTCCCTTTTGATTCTTACATCTTGTGTTAGTAAATGCATTATTTTCGTTTTTACATTATTTCATTGGGGGGTGGTGGTGTTTAAACACCCAAAACATTCCTCTAAATATGACTTTGGCTTAATGTCATACAACGTGGGTTTTGTTTTTGACTTTCAGGATTGCATCAATTCTCAACACTATGACAGCAAACTACGCAGTTAAAGTGGCTTTGACGAATGCAGTAGGTGTCAGAAAACAGCTTGTTCAGATTTCTGGTTTTTATGTTAATTTTTTTATAGGTGTCATCCCATGGATTGATGGTTATTTTCCATCCCTTGACAGACATTTTATGCTGAACAATTTCTTTACCACTATGGTTCTGTATCAAACTGGGCTAGAAAATGAGTGCCTTTTTAGACTGATAAGATGATGCAGGAAGTAGTAGATTTGGGAGAGGGCTGGAATCCCATTCTGATATGCAAATTCTAAGAAATGTAGTTGCTAATACTTGAAGGTTCATGCTTATGGATGCTTCTTTGGATAACAGGTCCATGAATGTAATTCCAATTAGTATGAATTATTATAAGAGAGCTATAAAATCATTGAATTGGATTAGATTAGATTTATTCTTTCCATCCTTCTATTCTGTCTCTGTTAAACAATTTCCTCCTTTCATTTATTAATTAATTAATTCCTTAATCCCTTGATCTGTTCTCACACAGAGAGAACAGTCTTTAAAAATGTTTATCGCAGAAGCGAGTGGTGGTGCTGGCCAGAAAAATTACAACAGCCATGTCGTTGCAAGAACCTCTTACAAACATGCGGGATAAGCTCTGGCGAACAAGTATGTTGTAGCATGGATTAAGAGGCAAAGACGAAACATCTGATTTGGTTGAATTGTTGAAACTGTTGCTGCAGCGGCTGTTATTTTGTTGAAATTCAGTTGGTGTTGATCTATAGAGTGATTGTTGTTTTTGTTGAAATGATCTGAATGATTGATTGGTCATGTGATTGATTTACTGACTTACTGATTGGTTGATTGCTAGGTTCAAATGATGGATGCTTCACAAGACCGTTCGACTGCACACAAACCGGTAGATATTGGTTCTTTTGATTCTATTTCAATTTAAAGAAAACGGTGATGAAGAATTTAACGCTTTCTCTAAAAAACTTTTATCAGCAAATGAATCAGCTGATGTCTTCATCCTTATCGCTGTAGCATTATTTTTATTATTTGTTATTGGTTATAGAGAGCGATATAATTTTTTATTATAATTATGAATGTCAGTGTATTTCTCTTCTAGTTAGCTAGTGGTTACTGTTTGAAATCGTTGAATTTTTCTGATGATTTTCCTGCACCTGTCGCCTGCAGGTCATCGATCCGAGTGGTTTCCCTCTGCGCAACATGTTGAGTGTTCCGATCTTAAATAGTGAAGAAAAGGTCATTGCAGTAGTCCAGATAATCAACAAAGCCAGCAATAAAGACTTCAACGAGATGGATGTCAACTCTCTCCTGGTCAGTTGGTTGCTCTGCCAGTTAGTCATTTTGTCTGAATCAGTCAGTCGGTCGGTCAGTCAGTGAGTCAGTCAGTCAGTCAGTCAATCAGTCAGACAGTCAGTCAATCAGTTAGATAGTCAGTCAGTGTCTTTTGGTGCAGACTAAAATTTATGAATATTCAGTTGACGGAACATTTAAGTCTATCTATTGTTTACTGATGTTTGAATTGATTTGGTTAAGTGTATCAGTCAGTTAACAGTCATCTGATTGGTGGATTGATTTGCCATACATCTTAGAACTATCGTCATTGAAGGGTTAAAGGGTTAAATGGAACAGTGCCTGATAATTAATTTACAATTATCTGCCGTAACTTTGTACTGTCTTGACTTTTTTGCTGCTAGACGCTGGCAATCTACTGTGGCCTGTGTATTCACAATTGCCAAATGTACGAAGAGGTTTCGTCGCTCATGTCTCGGCAAAAGGTTCATCTCGAGACGCTGTCATATCATGTGATTGAGTCCCCAGAGGAGACGACCAAACTTATGGTACGATCCGTATTTGCAGTTTTCTTTTTTGCTCTAATGTTAGCAAGATAGTAATAGAAGTAAAGTAAAGCTATACTTAGTTATACGTGATTTGATTGTTTATTACGTGAAAGTAAAAGATTGTTTCGCTGTGGCTAGAGTTTTGTTTTTCAAAATAAGTGTATCGTAAGGTTTTGCTTTGCCAGTCCAGTGTTACTTATAGTTCTCGTGAATTGTCAATTTCAATAATTTTTTTTGGATTTATTTCTCGCATTTGTTATAGCACCCCTTCAGTTCACTACTTGGAGACGCTCCTGACTACAGTGTGAACACTGCATCAGAGTTTTACGCCAATTGCGAATTAAGGACTTGCTCAGGGTCTTTCTGCGGCAGCTTGAGGTGGATTCAAACCTGGAACCCTTCGACTCCAAGGCACCGAACTCCCCACTACACCACCGTGCCCCGCAATTGCCCTGATGTAGCGGTTTAAAATGATTTGACGAAAATATGAGAAGAATAAGCGAGCATCCTGCAGGCCCACCTTCACGAAAATCTGGTTGCTGCGCTAGTACATGGGTAAAATCACCCGATTAAACTTAGAGCACTGTTAATTATTGTGTTGTGTATGTTGTCGTTGACAGAAGTCGGCCATTTTAAAAGCCGGTCAATACCGGCTGTACAGCTGGGACTTCAATGATCTGCTGTACGATGATTTTGATTCATGTAAAGTCGCCCTTCGCATGTTCCTCGAGATGGACGTCGTTAGGAAGTTCTCCGTCGATTATGAGGTACGATACAGTTCTGTAATTTAGCAATGATACAGTTCTATAATAGCAATGATACAGTTCTATAATAGCAATGATACAGTTCTGTAATTTAGCAATGATACAGTTCTATAATAGCAATGATACAGTTCTATAATAGCAATGATACAGTTCTGTAATTTAGCAATGATACAGTTCTGTAATAGCAATGATACAGTTCTGTAATAGCAATGATACAGTTCTGTAATAGCAATGATACAGTTCTGTTATTTAGCAATGATACAGTTCTGTAATTTAGCAATTATACAGTTCTGCTGGTATAAGAAGCTCTGTTTTTTAATACAATAGTACAATTAAAGGTTCAGAAGTCCACGTTCTTAAGCCTCTGAAGGGTGTCTGTCCAAATCAATTGTTTTCCACCTTCGTGAACTGTACACCATGTGCCTTGCATATGTGGTACGGTTGTTAGCTGCTGTGAAGGTTTAGACTTCACTACCCAATAATATTGGTCTGTCAGTTCTTTAACGCTTTAACAATGATTGTGTAATAAAAAAATTTGCAAAACCAATGAGACTTTTCATTAGATACCTACATTTCTTTTTGTTGGATTGTGACTGAACTTCTGGGATCAATGAATGCAGATTATGCTGTTGAAACTGCTTCACTGGTTGCAGATCCCTGAGCAGTGAGCACCTCCACTTTATTTACTTATCCCTAACCTACTGTTCACGAGTAAGCCGATCTATGATACCCTCAGCTCAAAGCCTTCACGATTACTGATCGACTTTAGACATTGCTACTTTGTGCTTCAGGTTTTCATTCTAGCCTAAGTTGCCAGGTATTGTCTGTGGGGAGTAGCATGCACTCCAAACCATCAGTGAGAATCCCATGTGCAATGCATCATTATCAGTCAACACATGACCTCTGTGTTGTACTGAGCTGGTCTCTTTTGATTCCTGTTTACTAGACTTTATGCCGCTGGACGTTGAGTGTAAAGAAGAATTATCGTCCTGTGACATATCACAACTGGAGACATGGACTCAATGTGGCACAGGCAATGTTTACGATGATCTATGTACGTATTACGTCGTATATCTATGTACGTATAACGTCGTATATCTATGTACGTATAATGTCGTATATCGACACCAAAGGTCTAATTTTTCACAGAAACTCTTTGAAGAGGCACTTATTTTCTATATGTCTTGAGTACGAATGAAATAGCATACAGTACAGATTCTAAAGTTATGAATGCTGGTTTCAATGCACTGCATGACTTGTTCAAAATGATGCTACCATCAGACGTTGTTACAAATTCATGAATTGGTGAATTTTGCAGTAGTGCTTACTCTTTTATTAAGATATTCATTAGATCTATTTGAGTCCTGTAGTTGATAATTTACAAGAATAGCACCAATTGGTTTCATGCAATTCACTGGCCGTTGTATTTTGATATTTTTGAAGTTATTACGTTGAATTGTTTGTAGATGGGTGAAGATTTCTGATTGTTTTGTTTAGACAGGTGAGATGATGATCTACCTGAGTGACTTGTCGAGATTTGCTCTCGTCGTTGCTTGTCTCTGTCATGATCTCGATCACAGAGGCACAAACAATGCCTTCCAGACTGAGTAAGAATCAACAGAACATGTGCATTTATATAATGCCATAAAATTATAAAATTCCTTATAACTGCTCCTTGCTTTTCTTAATGGGCCAGTAAATCCATGTCTCCCCGTGAGCGAGTGTGTGTGGAAAATTGTGGAAAGAAATTGTTATTCCTTTCCATATAAGTAAATTTTTATGATCAGTAGACTCTACACTGAGACAAATAGATCTATGGCAAGTGGTGGATAAAGCTGGTTGAAAGAGGTAAGCCTTGACTGAACAGCATGAGACTGAACCATTAGAACGAATAATTGACTTAGAAAGTAGAAATTTGTTGTTTGGTGAATTTGAAGGTGAATTTTCACTGCTGTAAATCCAGTAAACGTGGACAATTTAGACAATCTGTGGCTTTTTGTATTTGTTTTCATCTGTATGCTTAACAATTTCTAACACCTCAAGGAACTACGTATACATGTGTAGTAGGGTGTCTCTTAAAATTGAAAGTTAGAAATTTTAATCTATCACCCCTTCCAGTTGTGCGGTTGATGGAGAAAAAATTTATAAAAAAATTTCAAGGCAATCGGAGAATATTTAGAGGTCGCCCTTTGATGTCAAAGTTTTAACACATGTAGTTTTTATTGTCTAAAAATATGCCACATCGTTCGCTTTTGCTAGAGAAGTCCTAGATTGACTTATTGAGTATCTAATTTCAATATGTAGAAAGAGTAAATCAGGTTATTACCTTCTGTTCACTTTTATTCATTCCGATGATTTATATGGCGCCTTTTCAAGCGACCTACGCATAGGCACTCTCAACCCAGCAACAGCTAATGGAATGAGATTTGTGCGACATATAGAAATCAGACGAGTTTTACCTAGCCATCATCGCAAGTCTAATTCATTCATTCATTCATTCATTCATTCGATGCATTTATACAGCACCCCTTCAGGGGCTACTCAGAGGCGCTCCCAACCTCAGTGCGGCCAAATAAAACTGTCTTAAGGTGAGAGAGAGGAAAGCCTGAGAAGTATTTTTACAAAGAGGCGGAGGGTCAGTGGAAGACCATTCCAGGATGAGGGTCCTACCACCCAGAAAGCATGGTTCTGCATAGTGGAAGTACGAGCAAAATGGACTGAGAGCATGCAGACTTTGTTCAGTTGAACGAAGGGAGTGGAAATGGTGAGAACTAAGTGTAGGGCTACAGAGATCACAAAGGTAGGCAGGAACAAGGCCTAGCATGTAGCACCAGACTAGAGAAGATATCCTATACTCAATTCGCTTCTTGAGTGGGAGCCAGTGGTGGCCATTCCAGATGCATGGACTCACAATCGGAATAGCTCAACGCTTCTAATAGAAGTGTGAGCTCGCAGAACCCACAGCTCTCCATGGCCATTGCAGAAGAACAAAGGTTATGCAATCTTTGTCGGCCAGAGAGACAGGTCAACAAAGATCAGACACAATGAGATACGATGAGGCGTAAATAAGAACGCCAAACAAGAGCTGCTCGGAAGATGCCCTGTGAAACAGGAAGCCAGTGAAGAACGTCACGCATATAGGCAAAGGCATATTTAGGAAGGCAAGTGACATATACAGGGTGCGCCAAAAAAAAAGACCCCCCCTAAGATTTTTGTCAATATCTTGACCAAAAGTAAGAATTTCCAAATGAAATTTTACAGGCTTATAGACAATTCATATTTACACATGATGGCCAGATTTCATCAAAATATTTCAAACAGAACAAAAGTTATGTCGCTTTTAGGGAGGTCACCCACCGTTTTTTGACGATTCAAAAACGCGACGCAGCAAAAAGTCACGAAAAAACAATCTCATTATTTTGGCCAATATTTTAGCCAAAAGTAAGAATATCAAAATGAAATTTCACAGACGTCAAGACCATTCATATCTGCACATGATGGTCTAATTTCATCAAACTATTTTTAACAGAACAAAAGTTATTCCACTTTGAGGGAGGCCACCCCCCATTTTTTGACGTTTCAAGGACGTAACACAGCAAAAACACAATTTTATTAAGTCTTATCTCAAATAATTGTTATCAATTAGCCTTGATATTGCCAGATTATCATTATTACTACTATTTAAAAAAGAAACAGGGTACCAGCGTAGCTGCACGTCACCGAGAAGTCACGTAGCAAGATGATAATCATATTGATAAATAACGAATCTGTCAGATTAATCAGAGGTCCATCAAGAACTGTGGAAAGAGGCTCAAAAGAAGTTTTGGCACTGGTGTTGGGCACATTGAACACAAGTTGTGAAGCACTACCAAGTTCATTTGGCAACAGTTATTTGAGATGAGACTTAATAAAATCGTGTTTTTGTTACTTTTTGTTGCGTTTCGTCTTTGAATCATTAAAAAACGGTGGGTGGTCTCACTAAAAGTGGCATAACTTTTGTTCTGTTTGAAGTATTGCGATGCAATCTGGCCACCATGTGTAGATATGAATTGTCTATAAGACTGTGTAATTTCATTTCGATATTCTTATTTTTGGTCAAGATATTGTCAAAAAACCTTTAAAATATTGCGTTTCGTTTTTGAAACGTCAAAAAACGGGGGGTGACCTCCCTAAAACTGGCATAAGTTTTGTTCTGTTTGAAATATTTTGATGAAATCTGGCCATCATATGTAAATATGAATTGCCTTTAAGACTGTAAAATTTCATTTGAAAATTCTTACTTTTGGCCAAGATATTGGCAAAAAACCTAGGGGGGTCTTTTTTTTTGGCGCACCCTGTATGGTCCAGTATCACCTCAAACAGAGTGCACAAGAGTGATTAGGTGCAATTTGAACGCTTTTTGTGATCACAAAAAGACATCAAAGCATCGACCAGTCGGGCTGTGCTAGACTCTGACTTATCAAATGGTGTTGCCAAAAAGAGGGGAGATTACCATCCTGCCTGTGCTTACAGCAAAGGTTCAACTCCAAAGAGAACACGGTTAAACATAAAGTCTCGTAGACACTATCTATGTTCGACAGAACCAATGTCTCATCCAGAAATGCCACCGTTATTGTCAGTGAAGTTGCATGTATCCTTGGGCATGTCATTATATATTTGAATATCAACAACAGGCTACAATAATTCATCGTGCCAGCGCCAATAACCGTATAACACAACCTAAAATCAGAGTTCGCTGTAGGCTGTTCCTTTGGCACTATTGGCAGCACATTGGGATGGGAAGCCAAAGGAAGACCCAACTTCCACACAGCATAATGAGTATTAACGACCATCTTGAAATCCTTATATAAAGTGCTGGAGTGCAAGATGGCACCTTTTGCAGTTATAATCCATCTAAAGACCTGTCAGAGTTGAATTCCTTTGAAAGACTTGACTCATGGCCGAACTCCAAAATGCCACCAAATGCTCATGCGCTTTGGTGTGAATCTCAGATTCAGTGTCCGCGCCCTAGTAGGGAGCACTTCTGAGTAGTATTCTTGAATAGGCCATATATCAAGTGCACATACATACAAGTATGTCATATAAACAAGGCAAATTGATTAGTGCTAGAAATGATGATTAATCATTATGCGACATTGGACTACATGATTTCCCATTGTCGAAGTGAACCTGTTACATGCAAAACTTTGAGGCTAGAGGGCGACCTCTAAATTTTACCCAATTTTAATGAAATTTTTTGTAGAATTTTATTTAAATAAACCTAACAACTTTTGAGGGTGATATGAAAAAAAATCCCCCAAATTTTTTTCCCCATTGTGCTAAGAGACACCCTAATGTGTAGTTGTGTTTACAGTTGTAATTGTTTTGATGTAATTGAAGAGTGGAACACCCTCTGGCACAGCTCTACTGCACCTCCACACTCGAGCATCACCACTTTGACCAGTGTGTCCTTCTACTCAACAGTGAGGTTAGTCTTTTTAGCGTCCAATCATGTGGCATATAATTATGTTGAGACTCATGGATGCACTTTGTCTTAACTGATATGACAAAATATGATGATGGTTTCAATGTGTCTGCAAATTTTGAGTTTCTTCTTTCGGTTCAAACAAGCAGACAATATTCATTAATTGTAGAAATGTGGGGCGTGTTTGCATTAATTCGGATAGGCTTTGTTACAGTTCATGAGGTTCAACCTACTTTTTAAACCAGTTCCATGATTAAAAAACGAGATTCAGTCACAGTGGCTGTGGTGTATTGTAAGCTACATGTCTAACTACGTGTATGTGTTCACACGATCACTGTGGTTATGGAAAGACGTTGGTATTGTAATGTACCTGAATATTCGATGTCTTCTTATTTCGATTACATTTTGTTTTACAACTGGACTTTTGTAATATTGGATTTATTATAATATTAATTGATTTATTCAAACTGACAAGAAGTAAGATTGTATATTACGTGACTTAGCTGTACATAGCAAAACAAGTTGGCAAGTTTGACAGGCATCGAATTTAACTGTATTGTAGCCAACGGGGCAACACACGTGTTTCTGCCCATTTCGTAGTCACCTCTAGGTTGTGTAAGACCCACGCCCCTTGATCTTCGTGCCAGCATATTACGATTCAGCCAACGATTGTTGACTTCAGTTTCCCTTTGATGCTGTGTGTATTATCATTATAGTCATCGAGTTCATCTGGTCACCTGGTGCCGTCAGCTCTTGGAGCTCTGGCGACAGTTACGATGTATCCTCTCCAGTGTTTCCTCTCTCTTGTTGCCTCTCTTAGCGTCTCCAAGCTCATACCAGACTTCTCGTGTATTTCATCCATCCATTTCTTCCTTGGTCTTCCTTGTCTTTTTGTTCCCTCTTCGCATGCCATCAATTCTTTTTCCAAACCGTTTGATCTCATCACGTGGCCGAAGTAGCTTCATTTCCTCTTAGTTGCTGTTTGCTGCAGTGTCTCATCCTTCTCGATTCCCAGCTCCCCGCGCACCGACTCGTTATTTCTCCTTTCCGTCCATGAGATCCTCAGCATCTTTCTCCAAATCCACATCTTGTACGCGTTGATTTTCTTTTCCATAACCCGTGTCTTCGTCCACGTCTCGCATCCATAAAGGACCACTGGAAAGATCAGTGCTCTTACCAGTCTTTTCTTTGTTTCCCTACTCACATGTTTATCCTTCCATATCCTTTTATATATTGAGCTACAATGGGTATTTATATAGCATCTTCAGTCCGTCATACTGCAAGCCTGTTATGCTGCAGTTCAGTAAGAATGACAGTTCATCTGATTATTAGAATTATCATTGTAATGTCAAGACAGCGCGAGTCACTGGAACCATCTTATTCGCAGACATTTGACTAAAACAAAAGCAATTGGTAGGTACCAGGATCAAAATTGGTCAAGATCTAAAGGGGCAGCACAACAGAAACATGATTGAAGTCAATATGAATTATGGTTAAGTATTTGAAGTTCAATTCTTAAAGATAAAAGTTCTATTGATTAGGTTTTGTTAATTTTGTTGTTGATCTGTTAGAATACGGCCATCTTGCAGTCGCTGGCAAACGACGATTACAAGCTGGTGCTCAATACGATCGAGAGCGCCATTCTAGCGACAGATTTGGCTCTGTACTTCAAGTATGGACCAGAATCACTACTCACTTTCAGTTTAACTGCTGTGCAGATTTCGTGCTTCATTACATGCATGCTAAGGATTCTTCTCTCACGTTTTCCCCATCTCTGCCATATAATTATGTTCCTATTATGTTTCTGTGGAAAACAGAGCTGAATGACGTAGAGTAGGTGGATCATTGAAAACCTAAGAGATACCATGTCATTGTTTGTGTCTTAATCTTCTGTTGGGCATTCTGTACGTCTGGATAGTAAAATATGGATAGTAAAATAGTAAACTGTACGAGGACCTTGAGCCAATCCTTCATGCACAATAATTATTCAGTGCTGTAGATGTTTTATCTTATGGTCATTTAGGCACTTCTGAAGTTTGATAGGAGGCAATTTCAGATGCAGTTCTGTTATTATGTTCAATGATACAACTGCTAGAATTCCCTAGTTAATGGTATTATAGTCTTTGGTGAGTTTGAGGCTATGTTGTAATCATTTGACAGACTTTTTGGTCTGGTTATAATTTAAGTAAGATTATTTCAAAATAGGTCAAGTTCGTTTCCTGGTACGATGTGCGCACATCAGATTTTGAGAAGTTGAAATGGGTAATGTAACTAATGTTTAAAGGTTTACTTTTATTTTATATGAAAGTCAGCATAAGTTTGGGCTCACATTAGAAAACTATTTGGTTGGTTAGACTTTGAGGCGATTCTGCAATTGCATATAAAAAGATTTGTTTGATGTTATTTTCTGTGTAATTGACAGTATAACTGTGCAATATTTGTCTTTTGTATATTAGGAGAAGGGGAAAATTTATGGAATTTGCTGCAAAAAAGGATACAAACTGGCTGGAACCGGCAAAAAATGAATTACTCAGGTTGCCACCTATCTATGGTTTTTAATGTATAAATATGTTTATTAATTATTTGACTCAGCTTACAAATATTAGGTAAGGATTCCTTGTCAGAATTACTCGTAAATGGGCAATGGATTCAGGAAATGCGTGTAATGGAGCAGATGTGACACTTTAATGACGAGAAGCATATGTTGGTTCCTTGACAGTCATACCACAAAATGTCATAGACAAACTGGCATGGTCAAAATGTCATAATGAAAAACGTCATAGTTGAAATTAATGTCATAAGCATAAAAGAGTAAATAAGTGTTTAATTTAAAATCAAATTCCCATTTTACCATTGGAAAAGAGACATTGCAAGAGTTCTTAATATCAGTTTAAAATGTTGCTTCGATAACGTACAACCACTATAAACATTTGAAAACAGCTTTATTCAGCATTGTTATAGTACTAAGTAGTGAAATAGTTAGATTGTGCTTTCTTCCTAAAATTTACCATCCAAAATGTTTTGTTACTATTGCTTTTCAGTCAATTCTGAGATTATCAAGTATTAAAATGAACATTTATTTACTCTTTCTGTTTTACACTTAGGACATTTTGTCGGTGACACTTTGTCGGGTGACATTTTGTTGCCTGACATTTTTGTCAGGCCACCACATTTGTTTTGCAGTTACTTTTAATTGGCTCCTGTGTTTAATTGTTAATGAATTGACCTGAACTGGAGGTGCAACATTTTCCACGATTAATTACAGGCAATAAGAACATCACTTGATTATCTTGGGTAGGCTAAGCAAAAGAACCATGTATCTTAAGTATCTTATCTTATCTTAATCGGCAAGTCACTCGACTCTAAAAACTCAGTTGTAACTATCTGGCCTCTGACAAGAACTGTTTTGCTTGGTG
This sequence comes from Lumbricus rubellus, assembly GCA_945859605.1. Lineage (NCBI taxonomy): Eukaryota > Metazoa > Annelida > Clitellata > Crassiclitellata > Lumbricidae > Lumbricus > Lumbricus rubellus. The sequence goes on along the minus strand of OX243812.1, from coordinate 24,974,343 downwards.
AAGAGTATGATAAGTCATTTTACATCAAGATAGTTCATCCCACCACAAACTTATTCAACAGTTTTAAATTGCTGTCACCATATTTGCACTTCATCCGTACTATCCAACTACAATTCCATGACCTCTATTTCAGGTGTTCAAACACTCTGTGGCAAGTGAAAGTGGATGATGAAACATAGTTGCCTTACATTTACTAAACGTTATCACTGTTGCAAGCTTTATTTGTTAGTTTTGCTGCGATGAACTGAATGGAAAGGTTCCGTAGAATAATTTTATTTGTTAGTTTTGCTGCGATGAACTGAATGGAAAGGTTCCTTAAAATAATTTTTTGGTCATAGGTCGATGATGATGACGTCCTGTGATGTTGCTGCCATCACAAAGCCTTGGGAGATGCAGTACAAGACAGCTCATCTGGTTGCTAGCGAGTTCTTTGAGCAGGGAGATTTCGAACGATCTCAACTTGGCCTTGAACCCATCGTAAGTCAACCACTAGCGGACTACTGTGTCTTGTATTCTAGGCATCTAGTGAAAACCAAAATAATTTCTGCCATAGAATCAATGTGTGTAATTATATACTTATTTTCGTTTCGTCAATCAGTTCTTGCAATAATGCACCAAGTTACATATGATAAGATTATGGTTATTGATTATATTGTAGAAACATGGTTTGAGCACATTGGACGTCTATGGCTATTTAAATTAATACATAATTTGTACATCATTCATGCTACTTTCAAAGTTGATATTAAAGTGTAATTGCTAATATTGATTTTTGAAAAGGTAAATGCCCAAACATGTAAGTTACCATAAACTTTTCAACATGTGAAATTTCTGTACATAATTAATAGTGTATAAATAAAACGATATCATAACAGTGATATTGAGAAATTACATAGGTTATATCAAATATGTGACGTCGGGGTTTTGTCTCTTCCTAGATATTGCGCTAGATGCCGAAATAGGCGAAAGGGGTCAAGAATGCAGTTTATTCTTCAGTTCAGCATATGACTGTGAATTCGCCCTAATTTTCGAAGTAGTGAACTGATTTTGATGCCGTTTGCGTTATCTGATTCAGAATATATGCCTCTAATGCACAGAACAATTGCAGAAAAATAACTTAGTAGGTTCAGTAGACTTGGATTACACGAATATTCAGTAACCTTTTGTTTGGTTTTCTCACTATAAACTAATGAATCATACGAGCATAACTTCAGTTAGAAAAAAGATATTTTCATTCTGTTAAAAGCATTTTAGAGCTTGTTCATTGTAGCATATGACTATATGAAAAGGTCAAAAATCGACATGTGACGGGTTTTGAGCCTCTGTTTCACATATATCAGTTTGCGGGTGATTTACATGATGTTGGTGTATAAAGTGTATAAATATTATATCAATACAATAGCAATATAGTGATGTCAATAATACTGTAGTTGTATATGTTGTAGGCACTGATGGATAGGCAGCGCCAGAATGAACTCCCAAAGATGCAGCTCGGATTCATCGATGCTGTGTGCACACCAGTCTACAAGGTAATTTAGTTTGTAGAGAATTTTTAACACTTTTCTTAATAAGCCTTATGAACATTTTACCTCCATGCCGTTTGATCGACTCACGACCAGAAACAGCTAAAAACAACCTTTAGAAGATGTTTGGAGCTGACAAGGGATGAGGCGGAGGAACTGGCGATGGATAGAGGGGAGCAGAAGAGATGCGTCGCCCGATGTGCAGACATGCACAGGAAGGACTAAGTACTAAGTAAGATTTTCCAACAAAGAAACCAATTTTTTTAAGATATCTTATTTTAACCCCAGCCTTTGATAATTAGCATTGCAGGACCTGCAATGCAGGTCATGATCTATAATAATTATGTGCTCGTTTGCTTCTAGTTATTTCTTAGATACTTAACACATTCACCGCCTACACGCCATGTTAAATGACTGGTTTAACTACGAGATATCTCGTAGCTGGCGGTCAATGTGTTAAAATGAAGAACAGCCACCGTGTTTCTATATTTGTCTTCTCGTCTCTTCCTGTGTATTTGTAGACGCTTGCACAGATCAATATTAAGATGGAGCCAATGCTCAACGGTTGTCTTTCGAACCGTGCCAACTGGCAAGCCCTTTCAGACACGGGGCAACAGGGCAAGTCTAAACACCTTTGACACATCCCACGCCTAAGACACGTTATTTCTATTCTACTTTCTAGGCACTTCAGTTATAATTTTAAACTCCCAACCCTATGTAACTCAAACAAACTATTAAGGTTACCTCATTGAACTTTTTTCCCCCAGCAGTTCATTGAATTAACCATTCTGGAAAATGTATTAGTGTTTACAGGTTAATTGTGTATAGGGTCATCATTCAAAAGGCATCCATGCACGAATTACCGTCACCCTACCCCACTTGACTCTAGGCCGTGAAAAGCTCTTCCAACATCTACCTTTTACAACTTCCTGTTTCTGATTCCAACTTTCAGTCTTTAGCATTCGATGCACCGTTTATTTTATGCTAATTGACTTCTTCATAGGTAAAACTGGAATTAAATTGATTTCATGAACAAAAACTAAACTAAAGTTAAGATGATTATCAGAAAAATGATTAAACAAAACAGAAATAGCTGTAAAAACTAAACTAGATATGATTTTCTGAACTGAAATGACACTGGTTTGTCTCTGTTATTAAGCTGGTGGTGCTCCACCCCTGTCACCAACGGTTGTCCCGCCACCAGTCGCCGTTGCACCGGCTGTTGCACCGGCCACCAGCGCTCCTCCGACTGCTACAAAGACTCCAGCTGCCGACCCTCCAAAGACCACCGATGCGAATCCATCAACCAGCAAAGATGACAAAAATGCTGACAAGACATCACCGAAAGCAGAGTCCAAGCAGACTCCAAAGAAAAATTCTCCCTGCAAACTATCTTGACCAAACACTTAGGAACACATGCTTCATGCATGAATGCAGACATACGTTTGCCCCTCCCCCTCCTCAGTGGCTCCACGTGGAGTGCGGTTGCAAACTGCTTGGTTTTTTCTTTAAAAGAAGGAACATACTAATCAGTTTAGACCGGAACGAGTCAGAAAAGGGCATGTGACTTCCCATTTGTTCAATTGGTTTTTACGCAAGAAATATACAAATATTATTATCTCAATTGTCGGAAATGATATACAACGCCCAACACTGTCAACCAGATTCACAAATTGCTACAGTTCGAGATGTACAAATCCATCACAATCCTTAGCTTTATCAATGCACCATTCAAATAATCTGAAAATTGTCGTCTTTAAATATCAGAGTAGGCCTGGCCTATCTTGAAGTATGTTCCAATGTTTAAAAAAAAATTTGCATGCTTGCTGCTACTTTATACCTTGACGATTAAGTACTGCCCAACAGGCTACAGAATCTGGCACAAAGATTGTTAAGGGGATGTCCATATTTTATGTACACAAGGAGGCAATTTGCATACAGGGGGTTAGAGGGAAGGGTAAAAAATATATACATAAGCAAAATAAATGTCTAAATATGACGTCCATATTTGTCTATTTATAACTCTTTTTTTATTATCCTATAGTCATCTGATGGCATTTGATTATATTATAATTAAATTTGATTATATTATAATTAAATTTGATTATATTATAATTAAATTCTGTTCAGATCTAAACAGTGAACCATAACAGTTAACAAATTGGTCAAATTTGAGCAAGCAAATATGATGTTTAACAACTTAGACAAATAGTAGCCAACAGTAAAATAAATATTTTATAGATGACTTTTGCTAATTAACTTTTTTAAACAAGAGGATTGAGCTTATTTGTACGTACAGATGGGGTACCTCAAAAAAGTATGAGTTGCAACAGAGGGGGGGGGGGGGTAGAAAATATTTTTTGGCATACATAACAAACCTTCTAACAAGTGTTTCACTGAAACCTTCATTAAACAGACCACGATATGTATGGCAAAAACAGATGTTGATTTAACATAAAGTTGATGATGTTTATTTGGCCTGGAATAATTTAGTAGAACTTCCTTTCCAGGCAATCACATACTTTAGTAAGCATTAAAATAAACTGTCACCTTCAACACACATGCCTCACAAACAGTTTTGTTATACTTAGGCAATTACATTAATTACAACCAATGCCGTTATTCTTATGCAGTTCTATTAAGCCTAGTTATGTACAGCCCCAACATTTACCAGTACGGCAGCACCATGCCATGCAAACCAGCACTAATTAACATAGATCGCATATTACGGTTATCTGCCAACGGTTTATTAGAGTCAGTTCATTGAATATTTTCACAATTGTACTCAGTAATTACAGTTTTCCAAAATGTTACATTATTGCATAGGCAGCATACAGGCTCTGTTTGTATCTGAAATTCTGCAATATTACAACCATAATGCAGTTTTTTTTAAATATGGCCTTACCAGTACTATCCACATTATAAGAAAGAAATCTAATGAGAAAATCAAGCAGAATATAAGAAGAAACTCTGACTTTTAGAATCTTGTAACACTGATTAGACTGCATAACAATTTCGCCCATGCAATGCTTCCATAGATAAAAATAGGTTTCAAACAGGATAAAATGTTCACATGCGTTAAACAGAACCACAGTACAGGACATTTTTTGGCACATGCGCTACTGTACACAGTGGGTCAAATTCAGTGATATGCTTGTCAAAAATTACATACAACATTGATCTTGTCATGAACTTAATGTAATGCACATAGGCCAATGTACTAACATATTGCTTCATCTACAGAACAACACATAGCATAGAACAAATAAATTTTACAATTCAAATAACTTGTGGAAGGTGACCTGATAAACTGAGGTTATATGTTCAATTATATCAGCAGTAGGAAATACTAATGCACCACTGGTGAATAGAGTACAATGAACAAACTTTTAGCCATATAGTTTATATAATTGTGATAGTAAGCCTACACCATGGAGCATGGTGGTGTAGCGGGTATGTTCGCTGCCTGGCAGCTGGAGTATTACAGATTCGAATCCACCTCAAGCTGCCATGTAGGGACCCTGAGCAAGTTCGTCACTCACAATTGCTCATGCGCTTCAGCATGAAACTCAGATTCAGTGTCCACGCTGTAGTCGGGAGGACTTCCGAGTAGAAATCTTGAAGGGGCGCTATAACAAGTGCACATATATACCGTTACTAAAACTAGTGGGACAGAAGCATAGTTTGTCATGGCAATTGTTCATGAGACTTTTACAATTGAATCGGATATATCAGTCTGTACTTTATCTTACAACATCTATTCAATTTTCACCAAGACACAACTGATTCACATAACACCAAGTCTCAAAATTTTTAAGACATTTCTAAGAAAATTGGTTTATCCTAATAAAAATACATTCTACAAAAACAGTCAGTACTTGCAAATTCTTTTTTGAAAATGCAAATGTAGCCTCTTTAAACACTGTCGTACATCATTATTTGAATTTAAACAATCTTTCTACCATTTGATAATATGGAATGCATTAAAGAGGTCCCTTGATGTAAAAGTGACAAAAGTTGAAGATAATTGCTCACAATTTATACGAAAATATGATTTGTCAGTCCTTTAATACCTCTACAGCGTCATCAACTTCCATTTCTTGAATACTAAGCACCTGTCATGTAGTAAAAAAGTAAAGCAGGGTTCACTACACAACCTTTGTGCTTACAACAGTTCTCGCCCTACGACTTCCTGACCTCCACCTAAGTCACACCATGGTGTGGTGGCTTACAGTAACAGTACTTGAACCCTTCTGTTGCATTGTTATGGTGATAACCCAGGTTCATTAAGTGTTTTTTACATCTCACAGTCTGCAGGGTAACATAACCCAGATGAAAGTACTGCAAAGTATTCATGACTGTGTCCATCACACACAAGCTATTTTACTGAATAAGATTAAACACTAATATGGCTGTAAGTGTTGTATTACCTATAATACACAATTTTCTTTTAATTCTATTAATTTCTTTGATAGAGAACAATGCAACAGAAAAATGCTCTTACTTAGAACAAGTTTTCTTCCATGCTAGCAAAAAATTAGTAAACAGTCAAAACTACACAGTCAAAACTTCAGAAACATTAAAATACAGCCGAATCTAGCCACTGTCAAGAAAAATAGGTTAAGAATACAAGAAATTCTGGCACGTAATGTGTAAAACCATAGTTTCTAAAGTCAAAGCCTAGATTAACAGACACCAAATCATTAGTTTGCCAGATTGTGATAACAAATTTGTACACAGTCAAGGGACAAATCATATACAACTTTTTGCACAATTATTTGCCTGTATTGCATCTATCACAAAGTCACATGATAAAGTAGACAATGTTCAGTAAATTGTGACTGCTATGCAGAAATTTGGGCTCCAGGTCTTGGATGCAAAGCCCACAAACACAGGCCATTCCAGCAATGTTGTATTTCCCTTTACCCATTATGAGGTACCATCACCTATCTCATTATGCCTTTTTCATCCATATAAGTCCCATGGAATAATTGTGCACTGTTAGAAAGAAAGAATAGCTTTTTGTTGATCACCTACACATGAGATTCTGGGTCAAGAAAATATATGCAGAGGTTATGATCACGAACATCTCCCCATCCTCCATTCGGTCTTGGCAATTTGCGCGGGATAGTTGGATATCCACCAACGTAGATCCTGTGCGGAAAGAGAGCGTCTTCGTTGCTCTTCAGCAGATTCTCTATGTGGGAAACACGGTCCAACGGGTTGCAGTTCCTACCCTTCGCATGGAGTCCACTAGTAACACAAAAAGCAACATCGACTTTGAACTGTACAGAAAGAATATATGATAATGTTACTGTATGCAGCAAAAAATAATAATCACAAGAAATAAATTCATGAACTATATCATTTGAAACCAAAAATACACAATAAAATTGTTGACTTTCTTCTGTTGTCATCAATGGTAGGCAAATAGATTCAGAATAAATATTATTTCTCCAGAAAGGCATTGTTCTGGTGGTTTTACTAGTTTGCCTTTCGCCTCCTCTTCAGTCAGTAACTAACTACGAGCTCTTCAGCTAGATTTACATCAACCAATTCAACAGATTTCTTTGTTCAGATAAATTAATATTTCTGTAATTAAGATTTGTCGTGTTCAATTTTGCATTGTTCTGCCTTTAGTAATAATTAATAGGATAGCTTGATGACCGTCAAAATAAATGAAGACCTGTGAGCATGCAGAAAATTAAGTGGTGTTTGTAGTTACATATTATGCTAAATTACAAGAAACTCCACCTCTGTGATGCAAGGTATTTTAAAAGCACTGTATCAACTATCTAGATAAATGCATATATACATTTCATAGGCTAGGTAATTATTATACATACCATTCGCCAATGTGGTATATTCTGGGTGATTTCATGACCATAACTTTAAACTTGGATTCGGTGCATGAAGTTGCAATATGATTGATCGACCAATCCCAATTATAGTCATCATACCGACAGAATTCCTGTAATGCAAAATCTAATTTATAAATTTATCCATAAAGATGTCTTTGGGTCAAACAAGGTCTGATAAATAGATGTTCCAAGTCCTTCAGATTACTAAAGAAGCCTTATATATCACTTTTCTTTGGTAAAACCAAATCTATTTGGCTCATAATATCAGAAGGTCAAGATCAAAAATACTTTGGTCTTTCCTGGCAATAGATATAAATTCAGTTCCTAGAATGTGTGAAATAAGATCAATCATGTCATTTTCAAGTGATGCAACGTAAGGCAAAGTTACTCTTTTCGTAAATTGTTTATATAATTTCAGCACATTTATTAACAGAACCTTTTTCTCTTTCTCTAATTATTATCAATAACGATGGCAAATTTATAATAAATATATATAAAAAAATACTTATAACCAATGCTGGTAAAATGTATTGTTGGTTTCTTCCTCACCTCTCCACACTTTTTAATTTCATTCCACAGTTCACGTGTCAGCGACATCCCCATGTTGTGCTTCGATGAAAGAAAACGTACGACATCAACCTGTTTTACAACCAAAACCATGAATAATAATTTTTTTAAACCATCTATGTGAGGCAACGACAATAAAAAAAACCAGGGACACCAGAAATCTGTGCCAAAATTTTTCTTTTAAATTTGCACCAAAAATGAAAAATTAGAACGAGTTTGCGCAAATAAAAAAATGGTAAAGTAGGTTATTTTGCATGAATAAGTGTATCTAGCAGTGTGTTTGTTATTTAGTGTATAGCTTTGGAATGCTAGAAATTAGACAATTAAGCAATAAATGCAGCTATAACCATGAAATTAATATATGCAGAGGATTGCAGGAATTTAAATTTTTTATAGCTCTATGCCAACGCATGTTACAAGCACAGCTTCAAGATAGCAAAGGCCTCTGATCAATCACCATGATGCACAATGTGCAGGATAAAGTAGCCGTCCATCTGCATGTGTAAACGTAACGCCTACAAAATTTTGCAAATTTTGTGCGAAAATTGCACACATTGCTAATTTCTGCACTGTTGCACAATATTTGGATATTTGTGTGAAAATTGTGCGACACAAGATCACAAGTTTCTTGACAGCCTAAAAGATTCGCCATTTGACGTTTTCTTTGACCATGACGCTTTCATATTTTTACACCTATTCATTCGCTCAGAGTCAATCATTAGTCTATCAATCAACGACCAAAATGACAAAATGTTAGTAGTGAAATGTACCTGAGCAGAGAGATGACCATATGCTGGCTTCTTGTCATAATTCCCGAGAGTCATAATGTTACATTCAGTGCAAACTCTAAAAAGTTACACAAAATACACAGCATTAATTAATATTATATTACAGCAAATTTGAATAAGTTTTTCCTTAATAATAACAACATATTAATAAAATTGCATTATTTTATCATTTAACAACAGTTTTCAAGCACCAATGTAGAATTACCTGTATTCCTAAATGAGCTACAAAAACTTTTGGTGTTCAAATGCATCAAATTAGATTAAACGTCATTCCAATGTCACACCACAACATTTGATCTAGTCATGTCAGTAACCTACTAAGGTGCATGCGCCAACCAGAAATGCACACTTCTCTAGTAAAAGCTGCTTAAACGCACATTTTCCCAGTTTAAAGCTGCTGATATTAACGCAATGTCTGGATGTATGTTTGTTATTTATGAACACTTACGTAGCACCACAAAAAAGAATTCTCACAAGACAAGAGAATCCCTAAAACGTGTTTGGCTACTTACTCACTCACAAGCAATATTGGGACAACTGATGAAAGAAGTAGGAGATTAAAATGCCATCTGCAGCTCTGCATATAAGGTGAGCAGTGAGCACACATTCAGAAATAAGCATACAATTCATAGAGCTTACGTCTGAACTAAGTAAACAACCACACCTGTCAATGTCATCCCAAATGATCCAAGCTTGCAAACTGCTGACAGCACACTCAGTAGATTCATAATAAAACTGACAAGACCATAGAAGTCACCGAGACTACTAAGCAGTTCTGTCAATTTAAGCAGAATCACGGCTCCTGCAGGCCTGTATGCATGCTGGTATGTGTCCAAGAAGCACCTTTGTAATTTTGATCAAATAAGCCAACTTGTACGCATGCAGGGTGTTGGCTCTAGGTTTTCAGACAGGGGCTAAGTATTAGACTCAGAAGTTTTGATTGGGGAATCAAGGAAAGATGGTGCTAATTTCTACACCCATAAATTTTTCATACAGGTCTTTAAGCCAAAAGGCAAACTAACAATTTTTTTAATTTTGTGTAATATCGAAGAATGCCAAAGCATATCTGCTCCAGATTAGCAGTGGGAATGCTTAGTACCCACACTCTGCGCCAATGTATGCACTTGTATGTGCCACACAAGCAAACTGGAATTCCGAAAATTCGACATGACCTACATTATGAATTTGGTCCTTTTAACCCTTTACCCATTTGCCCCGAGAATATCCGCTGAAAACACGGGCTTAACGGGAAAAATGAACGGGTAAAAGGTTAATGAATGGACATTAAATGACTACAATAATTTCTATCAACTCTTACACGAATAAATTCCTAAGCCTTTCGCCTGCTCTATCAGTCTGGTTGAAGTCATTAATAATTTACCTTGTTCTCAGTCGATGCATCTTGAGGAGAATGGGAACAAAGTCCTCTACGAGGTAGTGGTCCTCTTCGAGAAACAGAACCGGACCTTCGTAGTTCCTTGTTGCATCCAGGTAGTCAAAGACGTGGTTGATCTGCAATCCCATCACAGACATCTCATGTAAGCAAAATGTTCATTGAATGGCAACTGTTATAAGCCTTTCTACGATCAAGAGTGCTGAGCAGCATCCATAGATAGGCCTCTCATGTGTGCATTACTGATCAACTGATTTATTGTAGAGATGCTACAGAATGTCCTAGATATTTTCATGAAACCTGGGAATTTGAATAATGATTTTAGCCTGATCCAAAGACATGCATAAGAGTCTACATAGCCTTTCATCTTCCATATGATTATTGCGTTCATCACTAGAGCCTGAAGTGGTAAGCCCTCAGTGGAAAATTGTTCCATATGATCTGCCAAATCACACCTTTTACAAAGGACATACAAATCCAGGTCTTTCGCTGAAGACAGTGAAGAGCCTATCCCATTCATTCTCCTCACACTCTCTTACCAACCACAAATCATACTCAGTTTCACCGTGACTCTCAGTTTGAAATCATATTTTATCGATGAAATAAACGTTACAATGACTAAGGAAATAAATGGATTACATTTCAGCATTTAGTAACAGAATTTGGTAACTGGAAACATTTCGGAAGACAGATATTTGAGAGCCTATCATAAATAATTTGGAATATCTGTCTAACAGTCATCTGCTTTAACCCTTTAAGCACCAACCTTCCAGAACCAGTGGTGCTTTGTCTGGCAGTACTTGGCTTCCCGGTAGTGACCATAGCGATCAGGAAAGTCCTTATTTGTACAGTTGCGTTCCATGGCTCTATAAGCAAAATATTAATCACCTTCATTAAATAAAAGGTTCAGACTGTGTATGTATGTGTACTAACTTCTCCACTTGTCTGAGCAGTGCTAACAGATGAACTTTATGAACTCTAAACTTTATACCACTTAGGCTAGCAAGCACAGCCCTTCTGAACAGTACTTACAGCACTTTATATAATAAATCTGAGTTCTTACATACATACATCCACATATATACATATACATTGGGGACATGACAGTCAAGCAAGATAGGCTAAGACCTGCCACTAAAACTCTTGATGGTAACACCCAGACTGTTCTGACAGCAAACCTGCTGTGGTGACTATGCTTTGCCCTTGCACGCATGAGACTCTAAAACTTTCCGCTAATCCTTGCTAGTCCAGTTTTTAAAACCCTTTAGATTCTGATTTTTAATATTAATCAATTTATTACAATTTCACAATTTACAATTTAAGACTTCAACAGTAAATATAATAACAAAAATTACATGTTGAAAACATCAAATAAGCACCAATACCTTCCAAGGTTACCACTGGTCAATTCGACCATTATCAAAAAAATATATTCACATCATGAACAAACTGTTAGAAGACATTTACAGAACTATAAATTAAAAATAAACTAAAATGCATTTATCCCCGTAAAAAATTTACAATTCGTTCTTATAATCAAAATGTGTCAAAAATGTCACGAGTATCAATGAAGAAAGTAAATATATTAACTAATATGAATGTGGAACCAATATATTGACAAACTTTATGAATACTTACTGTTCTCGAGTGACATTTCGTGGACAGTCACGTGGGTCTTCGCCAGGAAAGACGGTTCGATGAAGTTGCATTGAGAACGGGTAATAGATCTGCATGATCTATCAATGTACAACAACAACACATTCTGTGTTTGAGCACTCCCATTAGTTCTCAGACATAGATCTATATAAAGTCACAATTACAATATATATAAACAATCAAAAACAAGGAAGTTAGTTGATATGGGTCAGGTGTTACACAGAACACAAAGCCTTGCAATCTCCACACAAACAATAGAACATAGAACTTGTGTCACCTAGGTAATCTTAAAGAATGGATATTGCCAATTGATCAAAGACAAAACAATTCAAACATCACCTGTGCGAATCAGCACATGTCAAACAGGCCTGTTCAGTGCAACATTTTTCTAAATTTATTTTGATCAAAAGCTGTAATATATGTAATCGACAAGTTGATGCTGAGCATGATTTGTCAGAGATTTCGCACATTGATAAAATGCAGCTGCATCATTGCACTAAAGAAGAAAATTCTTTACCGGTAACTGTTTTTTCTTCTTCAAAAAGACCACATAGAATACTGCACAAATTCATTCATTGGGAATTTATATGGTGCCTCTTCGAGAGACCTACTCAGAGGCTCTCAAATACACCAATGCCTTACCAAATTTACTGTGTATGTAAGGTATATCATTAAACAACCAAACTAGGCAATTCCAAACATGGTCCAAGGAGTAAAAAATCTTCAACTTTCATGCAAAAATGACAACAGATCAAATAATACGTTTTACATGATTTTTACTACAAATTGAACAGAAACTTTTTCCAGTCAGTTTACGAATGATAAATAACAACGTTTCAAGTTGTCTGGTTTCAATGTGCACATTTCAACAGCTACAGAGGATGATTGTATTACTTTGTATTGGAAAGAATTCATTAATTACCCATCAGGCCACTTAAAAGATGCAATGCCCGCTGCAATAAAATTGTACGCTTCAAAGCATTTCGGTAGAAGCCACTCAAAAGGCATCAAAACATATTTTAACAAGAACAGCCAATAAGAAATTCTTTAGAAAATCTGCGAAAATCTTACAGGACAGAAATCAATCGACGTCACAATCTTGTTGAGTTCGTCGGAGTAGAAGTCGTGACTAAATATCACCAACGTCTTCTCGATGTCTCTCGCTCTGCTCAGCGACTTCACTAAGTGACGCAAGTACGCCGGCCGATTGTGGACCTGAACAACAATCACGACGGTCGACTCGCTAACCACGAGATCAAACTGGTCGAGATTGCGAATGCGTTGCTCGCGGTTTTTCTCCCAGACGAGGCTCTGAACGTCGGATAGGGTCAGGTTTCCCGGCAGGTCAAACACGTCCTGTCGACTTCCATTTCCCACTTTTTCATTCTTGAGGTACAGCTGATCCATCATGATTTGTCGTTCCGCTTCCTCTCGATCCAAGCGAAACAGTTCGTCTTCATCTGCGTCCGAGTCCTCGAGATGCGACTCAACGTTGTCGTTATCGTAGCCGTTAGGGTCCTGGTTCATGAAAATCTGAATGTCGTCATCGTCGCTTCGCATCAGAAAATTCAGGCTGGTAATCAGGAAGCTCAGAGTGGATATCATAAAAACTGCCTTCAAGACTCGATACGGACTCGTCCGCATTCTGCCGCTTAGTCAAGTCCTGAAAAGAAGAAGAGAAATAAGCGTCCTGCACAAAACTTGCATTTTGTTGCAAACAATTTGTTCCACAAACACGTCGAACAGGACAACAAAGAAATCAGAAGATGTATTAAGCAGCACAGTTTGCACTATTAGGTTCAGAGTTTACTTCATGCACAGTTCAACTAGTACTCAAATGGTGCACATATGGCTGACAAGTACAACTAGAATCTGCTGATAATGATGTCGTATTAAGCAACCTTCGTAATGAAAGCTACATAATTTATTATTCTACGAAAGTCTGCTAAAGAATTACAAGCAAGGTGTGTGGTTTGTGCTCGGCAGCACAGGAAGCAAAACACCCATGGCAAACAACATAATATTTTTCTTCTTCTTAAAAGAATCGTTTTTCTTGGTTTTGCAAAAGTGGACATAGAACTGTATTGTTCCAGGGACATGACAAGCAATATAATTGATGGGAATGCACTACTGGGCTAATCATCAACACTGGCTGGCTCAGAGCTCACTTCCTGTGTGACTGTGTCCGTGTGGGTGGCTCAGTGGTGTTCATTTTGGAGAATTGAATCTCAGGCTAGCACAGTCCGCACACCAACTTTAACTGGTGCGGCACCCATTAAAACGAACAGCAGTGGTGAAAGACCTCACCTAATCAATTAAAATTGAAAATGAGCAGAGTTAAAGTTGAAGTCAATACGCATTTATGCGTAAAATTACGACTAATTTTAGTCTCCAAACTTATAAAGCGCCACTCAAAAGCCAAGTGTTGGACATCAGTTTATTGGGTGTGGCCTGAATCCCGAAACTTGAATCCTCAAAACGAATATCGGCCGGATCCCCGAAATCGATTTTCTAAGTGCAACCCGAATTTTTGGACACTAAACTGTGTTATCAGCAACACTAGCAGGACTATGTCATGCATTTAATTTAACTCTGAGTAGTTTCTCGAGAGTTCCGCCGCTTTCTATAAAACTGTTTTCTCGAAATCGGCTTTGTGTATTTTCAGCGTTTTCGGAAATTCCGGTTTTGGGCATTCTAGCTGAACCCAGCTCATTCACGACCGCTCCATACAACTAAAAAGAATCGATCGAATTTCATTATTTGCTGTGTGGGTGCGGTGTAGCAATCGTTCTAAAAGGTTTCTGGCTCTTCAAATTTTCAACAGAACTGATAGACGAAATGGTAATCGTGTATTTTAGTATGGTAAACTATTCGCCATTGCATGGGTTTCAGTATTAGTCGAGTACCAGTCGGATTGACGAAAAGAGTTCTTTCCAAATAGAAGTCGGATTGATGAAATTAATTTTTACTCAAATCGAAGTGGGATTTATGAAAACGATCTCGCTGAAATCGAAGCTGGAGTGACGAGCAATAATTTTAAATTAAATAAAAGTTATATTGATGAAAAATATTTGCCGACGAAATAGAAGCGGGATTTATCTAACTACTAATTGGTAAACGTCAAGACTGGCTGCCCGTACTCCAAACAATATGGCCGTTAACGAATGCAATAAAATTAGAGCGCGTGAGGGTCGGTTAGGGCTCAGGTTAGGCGTCGTGAGGGTCGGTTAGGGCTCAGGTTAGGCATCGTGAGGGTCGGTTAGGGTTAGTTTTACGGTTAGTGCAGTAATTGTGCTGAAATTGAAGCTGAATTGATGAACAATGTCGTCGATGGTCGCGCTCTATTTTATCGCATTCGTTAACGGCCATATTGTTTGGAGTACGGGCAGCTAGTCTTGACGTTTACCAACTAATTCTTGCCTAAACGGAAGCTGGATCGATGAAAAAAATTCTCGCCAAACTAGAAGTTGGATTGATTAAAAATAGCGTGAAGCTTCTGCGGCGGAACCTTCCGCCAGATAATGCCTTCCGAAACTGCTTATACGGCGGAAGTTTCCGCCATCGTTATTGTATGGCGGAAGAAAAATACACGGTGTCTTTTGCCATCAATCCGCCGGAGTTTCTAATGGCTAAACTAACCCTAACACTAACCCTAACCGACCCTCACGATGCCTAGCCTGAGCCCTAACCGACCCTCACGAAAAAGACGTGCAATGACAAGGTATCAAACGTTTGTCCAACGAATAATAATTCTGCCATTTTCCAACTCTTTATGTTAACAATAACTTCGCAGCGCGTTCGAATGCTGCGCGTGCGCGATGGAGTTCGCGTACTTCGCATGCGCGCGGTATACATTTGGCGCATGCGCAGATCCTTCCGCCGTATAAGCAGTTTCGGAAGGCATTATCTGGCGGAAGGTTCCGCCGCAGAAGATTTATCCTTAAAAATAACAATGCTGCAGCGAGCGAAGATGAGCGAATAATTTACCATACTAAAATACACGTTTATCGACGAAAGGTTGTGACAAATTACTTAACGTTAGGAATAGCAAACAACCATCTGCCAATGATGTCGTACCAAAGTCTTACAGTAGTCAACAAGAAAACACTGACCAGTCACCAAAAATCAATAGGTTATAACTATCCCTACCTAGTCATGATGCACGACCAATCTACAATAATTGCATACTGCGAAATTACACGCAGTCTTTTACAATAAAATTAATTACACTAAAATCATGGAAATTTATAAAATAAGAGAGTTTTTAAGTTATCGCTTAGATTTTTGAGACATAATTTGCACCTCAATGGTAAACCATAGATACAGGGTAAATTTGAAACAGTATGATCACAATTTCTAGTTTGAGTGGATGATAACGAGTTATTTACAAGATCTAATTTTGATTTCACGTCGGCAGCCAAGCAAGGGGTCTTCACGTTCTAGGTCAGCGGTTCTCAACCTTTTCAGACTCACGGACCCCTTTTTAATTTTGGGTCCCGGTCACGGCCCCCCAATAAAATTTGGCGTGTTGGGCGTATTTTCTCCTATAGGCCTATAGGCCTAATAGTAGGTAGACCTGGGAGTGACTTTGGTCAACTAATCTGACCCCACTTGACCCTAAAGTGACTTGAGGTCGACTTGAAGTCGACTTCTTGGAGTCAAAACGACTTGACCCGACTTGGCAGAAAAACAACCGACTTTCGACTTGAAGTCGACTTCTGACATTGCAATAGCCATTAGCCTAGGTCTACGTACGGCTACTAGGCCTAATGCAAGAAGTTAAGCCAATTTTTCCTGACAAGCATTAGGCCTAATTTCATATAGGCCTACCAATGAGTAATGATCGAGGCCTCAACACTTATTAAGCTCCATTTGCGGCTGTTTGTATTTCAGTTTGAATAGTCTTGTGATGCTTTGGGCCCAGGGTGAGAATTGCCGGGGGGGTTGGGGGGTTCAACCCCCCCAGTCTTTTTTAGAGCCCCATGTTAAAGTATGTTTTTCATACCCCAATTTCAAGTTTATCATAGGCCAACCCCCCCAGTTATTTTTCCACAATTCTCATACTGTTTGGGCCACCTAGTAGCCTATAGGCCCTAGGCAATGCGATGGCAAATTATTAGGCCTATGAATTTTAGCTTGCCCATTGTCTGTGATTATTCAGAATACACTCATTGTTTGCTATTTAAAAAAAATTAATATTGGATAAATTTGTAAAGCGAGCAAGCACGAAGATAAAATGGAGACCGCGGACTAATTGCACTGAAAGGCATGTTATAGGCCTAATGCTATTAGACCTATTTGTAAGTCCGTTGTCATAATTGACCGCGGCCACTAACATCATTTCGCAACTTAGCAAATAGCATTGCAAGCGCATCATTCATCCTACAGTAAGCGTAACTATTGGTAGGCCTACTCACTAACAGTAAAGTCTTTCATTATCCGTCTGCAGACAACTGCAGATGCAGCGTAGGCTAACCAAAGTAGCTCCAAACCATCGATTTATTATAGGCCTTGTAGATCCATTTTTCTTTGCGCTGAATTCATTGACCACTATGGAAGTTCACCGATTTACTCATTACCATGTTCATGTCTCGATAAGCATAATTACGTGCTAATATTTTAGCATTTTGCTTCACCATTTTAATTAAGCGCATGCCTATCTAGGCCCTATAGTCTGTGCTATACATGTAAGCGTGAAGTTTTAGCATAGATTAACAAATTTTAATGAATAGATCGGCAGACGGCAGTCTGCAGGATAGCCTAACGGTAAAATAATCAGCATAGGCACAGTCTCGGTTTAGCCAAGGGATAATTAATTCTTGTAAACACACTACAAAAGCTGCTCAAATGTTGTTCTGGTCTCACGATAATTGGTTTGAAGTGACAAATTTAACTATGTTTGTGTCTCAAGTCGGTTTAAGTCGACTTGTGATAAAAACAACTTGAAGTGACTTCTCTCTACAAAATTCGACTTGGGGTCAGTTGCGGTGAGCAGAATCGACCCGACCCGACTTGGGATGACCAAGTCGACTGGGGTCGACTTATTGGGGTCGACTCCCAGGTCTAATAGTAGGCCTACATGTGTGTTATAATATAGCCTGTAGCCTATGCCTCTTCACATCTGTAGTACAAATTTATATAACTGATAAAAGTAGGCCCGTTGAAAAGGGGAAATATTGAAAAATTGACAACAAATTATGTTTCTATGTTTTTAACTACGAAATATATAATTTTCAGTACTTGGGGTCCACGGACCCCCGGTTGAGAACCGAAGTTCTAGGTTAGGCTACTGCTCATTTTTATCGACGCTATCTATCGAATGCAATTGAGGTTGAGTGGACATAATATGGAAGTGTAGCGGGAATTCAGTGACCCGCGTCCGCGAGCATATGTTTTTCGGGACTCGCTATACGCGGTTAGGCCTATAGGCTATTTTTATGATAAGGACCACTGCTACTTTAGGAGCAATTGCGGTCGAATTTTGGTTTGACTATACAGGCATAATATGGTCTAGATGTATGTAAGTCTTTTTGTCCATCTGCTTGGTCCTCTGCCTACTGGCTTGTCTGTTTGCGTGCAGTAGGCTAGTAGCCTACGTAGCGTATACGTCGCTGCCTAAAAGAAAAAA
This sequence comes from Lumbricus rubellus, assembly GCA_945859605.1. Taxonomy (NCBI): domain Eukaryota; kingdom Metazoa; phylum Annelida; class Clitellata; order Crassiclitellata; family Lumbricidae; genus Lumbricus; species Lumbricus rubellus. The sequence continues at coordinate 24,955,927 of OX243812.1, read as the reverse complement.
GCGAATGATTTTTACCATCATGGGCAAAATCTTAGAAATTTTTTGATGCGTCAAATCTAAGGATCACAAAAATTTTATAAAATAAATTTTTGCTGCGATGTTTTTTTTATAATTTTAAATCTAAGAGTTTGTCTTCAACGTGAATAGACTAGGCTATAGGCCTACTTTTGAATTTATAATCGAACTAGCGGTACCCGGTAACCCGGCCACGCGTTGTTGTGGCTGAAAAGACCGTTCAACCATCCCTCCCTGCCTTCCTTCCCCTGCCTCCCACCCTCCCTTCCTCTGTCCCTCTCTACCTCTATTCCCATACCTCCCTCTCCTCACCTCCCTTATACCTCCCCTACCCGGCCTCCCTCTGCCCTCCTTCCCCTAGCTCCCTCACACCTTCCCCTACCCCTTCTCCTCCTCCAATACCATCCCCCTCATTCCCCTTCCCACCCATCTCCTCCCCTTAATCCAACCCCTACCCCTCCACCTCCTCTACCTTCCTCCTCCACCTCTCTTTATATGGCTAAGGGACATTGTTCGATGACCTATAATTATCGGTTGCCTATAGCCTAATAGCCCACTACGATTTGTGGAGTCTGCATGGTCGACTCTAACCCCACATTGTCTTAATTCTCTCTGCATGACTCTTGGTCTGTCTTGAATAAATTTTGAAAAGGGCCGCTATAGGCCTATGCACTGTCTCCACCGAACAGCTAAAAGCAAGGTGAGAATTGCCGTGAGGTTTAACCTAGAGGTTTAATTCCCTGAGAATTGCCGTGAGGTTTAGGGGTTTAATCCCCTAGTGGCCAAGTCTTTCTTTGAACCCCACAACGCCCACAGAAAAGTCATCTCTACGCCCCCCCGCCCCAACTCCACGTGATTCGTAGTATGACCCTCAGTTATTTTTCTGCAATCCTCAAACGGTTATATATAATAGGCCTAGGCCTAATTATTAACTGTCAATTCTGATTATTGTAACCTATCTTACATGTTGCCCACATGATCTCATTGTCCTCCAAGAAACCTGGCTATCCACTTCCTCTTCAAACACCCATAATTAGTCCTACAGGCTTTACAAGTTTACAGATAATTGCTAACCAACTGGCTACTATCTCGATCGCTTCCCTCGTTTTAAAACCTTTTCCTCGAGTCCTAAAAAATCTCTGCTGCGGTTCGTAAACCGACTGTCGTTCTAAATTTCTTCTCACCACACTTTCGAATGTTCGTCCACAACACTCCGACTTGCCTCAGATCTCCATTCCTCCCATGCAGGGGCGGATACAGAAATTTTCGAGGGGGGCAAAATTTTCGATCATACTTCCCGAAAAATCTGATGACCTTTTTTGGTCGTCTGGTCATAATTTCTTCAGAATATACTATGATCTCTCTGCTTTTTCTCAAATGGGGAGGGGGCACGTCCCATGCAATTTTTTTATGGGAGGCATGGCCGGATTGACCCCCCTGGGATCCGCCCCTACTCCCTCCTCACCGCCAATTCCATCTCCTCTGTGGCTGATACATTCTGTTCATTCTCCTCGGACAAAATTTCCTTCATATACTTCTCCATTGCAGTCTCTTCTCGACTCACACTCCTCCAGCACTGATTAACTTCGAAGTCCTACTTACTCCTCCCGTCTCTTTGTCGTTACAGCCAATTCTCCATCCCGCCTCTTAAGCAGTAGTGTCACGTCTCCTGTCAAATTCTCTTCCCAACAAACAATGTAAATTAGATTCTATTCCCACTTCCAACGCCGTGGCTAAGTGTGTTTTGGGTGTTTTAAACCCCCAATTAAAAAATAATAATGCATGTAACAATGCATTTATCCTACCAGGGCCGTAGCAACAATGAACGTGGCCCCCTCCGAGCATAATGTCCTGGCCGGCGGGCCCCTTACAAAGTAGACACCGGAATGCAGCATTCCCCCCCCCGAAATTTCTGTTGACCTTTTTATTCATCAGGCAAAAATCTCGGGAAAATTCATCAATTCGCCGTCTGAAAAAGTTTAGGAATTTTTTTAGTCATTTCATTCATTTTTTGGCACTTTTGGGGGCCCCTTCCTTGTGGGGGGCCCCTTCGGTCGGAGGGTACGGAGGGCGGTCGCTACGCCTCTGTATCCTACTAGTAGCCTACTCGATGTATCATGTTGGTATAGGCCTATAAAAACTAAGTGGAACTAACTTTGAAGCTCCTATTTCTTTGTGAAATTTTACAATAGATTAGACTTTTAGAGCATGATTAGGAGCTAATCATGATGATAATGTGGAAGCTGCTGAAGTTCAGAATAATTATATTGCAGCCTATAGTGACTATCCCTTCATCTCTTACCTTTACATCTGAGGATTCTAAACGTAGGCCTAATATTGATGTTACTTTTGATTGTCACATCGCCTTCTCTAAGGAAACTTCTAATCTGTAGGCCTATTACCGACGTTAGTAACCATCATTATTAATTATCATCATAATAATTAGGCCTATTATAATATTATTCATCGTTAGGCCTATTGGGCCTACACAGCAAAAATAGCCCATCATGACAAAATTAATGTTCAAGATTACTAAAGTAAAAATATTAGCCTCGAGCAATATATCTTTGAAACATCATCAATCAATCATATCAATCAATCATATCAATCATGATTTTATGACTAGATTTATGACTAGATTTTTAAACTTTTTAATTCATAAAAACTTATTCTAGCATATGTTGCCTCGAAGATATTCATTTTTAACGTCTCTCGATGAGCTCAGTGAATTGTTGCCTGCTTGAAAGAGCCTATAAATATCCACCACGGACGATGGTAAGTTTATGCAGTGGAGTGATTTAATCGATTCTCAAAGGTATGGTGCATGTTAGATGTTTCAAATTCAGATACAGATACAGCACGGCATGTCCTATGCGCGGCGTACGTTGTTGGCATCATGTAAAATTGCGCAATGCATCGGTCGTCAGTCGAAAAAGCTGATGCAAACAACTTGCCACATTAGGCATCATCATGGGCGGAGTTTATCAGGGGCTAGGGGGAGCTAAGCCCCCCCCCCCCAAGAAGGCCCAGATTCAGCTTTTTTACCATGAAAATTATATCTTTCTCCGGGCTTAGCCCCCCCCCCCCCTAAGAAGGGATTAGCCCCTCCAAGAACGAAAACCAAACTCCGCCCATGGGCATCATTACTGATTAGGCTAACTCTGGATATAGGCCTATTGAATCAATATTCTAGTAATTTTTGCAACAACAAAGCGATTGATATCGTGAGAGTTAACAAATTGTTCTCATGCATCAATTTTAGTGTCTGAGATCGACTTATACGTAGTCAGTCTTTTGTGTTTTTTAAAGACATCTAGCTCTAAAGCATTTGACAATGATGCGCTTCTCAATCGTCATCCTATTCGTCACAATATCTGTGTTGAACAGTATATTATCGAATCCAGGGTTATCAGCAGACGCAGCAGCAGCAACAGCAGGTAGAGACATTGACTTGGATTCAGTTATTGAATGCAATACTTCATTATTAAAAAGTGATGGCACTAATCATGACTAACGTCATCATGATTAAAATATAGCCTACACCGTTCATCATCATCGTCATCGTTGTCTCGTCGATGTCTTCAGCGTCGTAGTCGCAAGCTGTCATCGTCATCGCTGACGTCATCATGAGCTAGAACCGCAGCGTGTCAACTCCTATAAACCCGAACAATATAGGGCATTATAGGCCTTAGGTTCGGCGTTTTTTAGATTGCAAAATAGGCTACTTAACGCCAAAATTTCAGTCGATCTATATAATGGACTAAACTTGTTCAAAATAAATTTTCTTCGGAGGCATTGACTAACTACGTAGACTGCAATTACATGTCCCTTTTCATGTTCGGGCCATTTCTTTCCTAAATGATCGTAAAATCACCTCCACAGGCACTATAGCCTTTCCCTATACAACCTACATTGTAAATAACAATTATCTTGCGTTTGCTAAGAATACGTCACTGAGCTCACTGAGCTCAAAGAATAATTATGGTTAAGCGCTATTTTTGTTGCAGATGCGAAATGTGGTGTATCGGATGTTAAAGTAGGCCTAAACGAACGTATCATTGGAGGGAAGATGGCTAAACCGCATGACTGGCCCTGGCAAGTTCAACTTGTCTGCAACAGAACAGGACGTCGTGACCCATACTATTGTGGAGGCAGTCTTATAAACAATAGATGGATTATCACTTCCGCAGGTTGCTTGTAAGTGCTAATTAAATGTTAATCTACTATGAATAATTCATATAGGCCTAGTCAGAACAATTCTTTGGCATACGATTTCAAAATTGACGGGCATTAGGGCCTAGGCCTATGTTTGCGGATTTGCTGAAACCAGACGTCTGCAGAATGGCAAATTTTAAAGAACCAATTATTTACTGTTATGCTCACACTTAATGCTGGTCATTTGACCGGCAGTAAATTTTGAAATGTCTTTGGCATTTACTAATTATTTTGCTTTTATGTAGGTCTAAGTTTAAGTTTGCAACTTCAACAAGGCGCTGGCTACAATCATTCTTTCGCAGCCAACTTTTTCTCCAAATTTCCTTTTAGATTTGCCCAGATAAGCGTTGCATGGTTGTATAAATATGCTGAATACAATTACTGTGCTGAAATGAGCCTAATAAATGTCCCGATGCATGCACACATTGACCTGGGTTACATTGACCTATACGCCGTGTATATTGACCAAAACCCGCAGTGATGAGCAGGCCTGCAGCGCCTGCAGGATAGGCTCTTTTTAAATGCAGGTCACTCGGGGTTTATAATTTAGATGCGGTCAGAAACTGTGAATTATAGTCGATACTTACTGGCTTATAATTTACTATTTAAATTCACCATAACGCGAGAATTTGGACTTGGAACATCAAGACTCTTGCACGACTTACTATCAAAAACCGCGTGCACAAAACCACGCCGTTAATAAAATACCTCCGCTGTTTCTTCAATTGACCTCTCAACGCGATAGAACAGTCCGAGATTTGATTTAATCCGTCACCCGACAAACTGCTGGATTCGCACAAGCGATATTGACAATAGAAATAAAGGGCTTCTCTCGCTGCGTTCTTAATTGGCTGTGCTCCATTTCTTACTTGTGTGATCTTTGCCGCCCAGTGTCCGACGTTGCAGCGTGTCGGGCACGTCGCTCTACAGCAAGGGGTGAGCCTCGGTAGGCTACGCATTGTACTTCCTGACAATTACTTGTCGTTTCAAGGCAACATACTTGCTAGATTACCTGGCATTGACCACGCTGCTTCGGCCATGTTTAACGATGTCTTTAATATTACACAGAAATGAAGCTAAAAGTAATGCTCATCAATGTCAGCTCCGAACATTTAAAAGAATACAACTTAGTGAGGCTAATTATTATTGCATCCGAAAGAATATAGCTGAACTAATGCTATGTCTTCCGCATCAACACAAAACAGTTTTATACAGGCGCTATATCAACAGTTTTCAGCTATCACCGACCATGCCAATCCAGATCAAATGGTGTAGGCTGTGTCATCTATTAATATTGCGCTGACCGTCTGTATGACGTCCTCCCTCTCCTGTTTTATTCTTGCCAGTTTACCAGAAAAGTTGCTTTTCAGACTTATTAGACACTAATAAAAGTTGTTAAAACTTTCACAGAGAATTCAAACAATACCCAATCGACATAAGCACATGTGTGGTTTTTCTGGGCAAACATTATTCTTCAACCACCAACATGCTCGAACCTTCACAAGTAATTGCCGGCATCCAGAAACATTTTATCCATGAAAGATACCAGCCCTATTATCATCATGACTATGACATCGCTCTTGTGAAACTGAACAAGACTATAAAGATCAACAAGAATGTCACAAACATTTGTCTTCCGTTTGATCTATCGAAACTGAAGGACACTGCCGATTGTTATGCAACCGGATGGGGTTGGAAGGTGTATGATCTAAGTAAGTATAGCGTGGGAAGTCTATTTTTTGCAGAATAGGCCTATATAAATTTTTATCTGACGAGTGGTAGGGATTAGGCTAGTGTAGGCTATTCCGACTAACTTATTTTTCATAATATTACGTAGAAACAATTTTGGTTGTCATTGCTTTCGATGTCTTGCTATTATAGTGTGTTCGTCAACATGCAAGGTAATTCTGTCAATTTTTAGCTAATTTCTTTTGACGTCGTTCCAAATGATGAGCATATCATTAACGCTTATGGCATATAGGCCTAGGCTACTTCGCCTCGCTTCGGCAGAGCGCCATTTTTAATTGACTTATAACGTCTCCTAATAGCCTAGTAGAATATTTTAGGAGATATAAACATCATTCGACTCAACAAATTAGTAGAAAGTAGAGAGTAGAGACTCGGCAGAGTTGTTAAGTGGCCTACACCGTAGGCCTACTGATTAAAATACCAATAGTTCCCATAAATCCAGGCTGTTCTCGAGTCGCCATCTTTGAAAATGACGGTCCAAATTCGGTTTCTCGACAGTGACTCAAGAACCGACACAGCTACTAAGACATTTAGAATGGCAAAATAATCCTCATTAAAAAGAAATACGTTTGGTATTTGTTTCTAGGACTAAAAATAAAAATTATAGGGCTATGGTTAGGTTGATCTTAAGTCATCATCATTCGCAGCAGAGCAAGGCCGTAGCCAGGGGTGTTTTGGGTGTTTGAACACCCCCCGAAATGGGAAATGTAAAAAATAATATAATGCATTTACTAGCAATTGATGTAAAAAACCATGAAATAAAAGCATGAAAACACCCCCGAAATTAAAACTGTATAAAATAATAGAATGCATTCACTAGCACATAATGGAAAAAAACATGAAATTAGGCAAAAAATGGTAAGAAAGCCGTTTCTGATGACTAAAAAAGGTCGTCAGAAATTCTCCGCCGACGAAACACCCCCCGAAATCAAATCCTGGCTACGGCCTTGCAGCAGAGCATTCCCATAAGCATTAGCATATTAAACAAACTAAATGAAATAAAAGACCTGTTGTCACTTTTACCTGTCACCGTGCTGGCTCTCACGGAGACCTGGTTAACGGAAAACCAAGAGGATCTAAATCATCTAATTAATGTGCCAGGCTATCGATTTATAGGTAAATCTAGAGGCGATGAGACGGGGGGGTGACGGTGTGGGGTTCTTAATAAAACAGGAAGCTTCCTTTGAGGTCCTTACGGATATATGGGAAGCTTCTTCCTCCCGTTCGTTTAAATGATTATTTATCCGTTTACCACTAAACCGAGGATCGTCGATAATAATAGGCGTAATATACAGACCTCCTGATCAAAACTTAGATGACTTTACCACTGAGATAGAACCTGTCATAAGTAAAATATCTAAAAAATCTAAGGATTTGTTCATCGTCGGAGACTTCAATGCAGACCTATTAAAAGTCAATCTCCACAAACCCACGGGCCACTGAAGGCCTGTATAACTGTATGTTATCACACCATTTCCTCCCAATAATAACCAAACCAACCAGAATTACGGATCATTCCGCCACTATAATTGACAATATTTATACCAATGCATGGCGTAAATTATCTTGTTCCTCAATTGTAATTAGCGACATATCCGACCATCTTCCTATTTTGGCTCAGTTCGAATATGAACTAAAACTCCCAAACAAGCCCCAAACTCGAACCCACAGGTTGATTACCCAGGAATCCTTAACCGCTTTCCATGACTCAGTAGCAAAAATTAACTGGTCGCCAGTTTTAGTTGCCTGTCGGGATCTGGATACGAATAAGGCTTATGATACTTTCCTCAATGAGTTTAAACAGGAATACGACAAAGCATTTCCAATGTCTCAAAGTAAAACTACCAGAAGAAATTCTCCCAAAACCCCATGGATGCACAAGGTCTACTTAACTCGTGTAAAAAGAAATCCAGACTGTATCGAAAATTTATCAAAAACCCAACCCCGCAAAACAAAAACGCATTTGTATCCTATAGGAACAAGTTTAAATCAATCCGTATACAGGCTGAATCAAATTTTTACGCAGCCGAATTTTGTAGATATAGCAATAACCTCAAAGAAACCTGGAAAATCTTAAAACATTTGATAGGGACCACAAATGGGGGAGACAGAGATATTTTATCGCTAAAAGTAAATAACATCTCTACGACAGACCCGATAAAAATTGCGACGGAACTCAATAATTACTTTACAGGCATTGCACATTCCTTGGCTAAAAATATTCCAAATTCCAACTCTACTTTTGAGCAATATATGATTCCCTCAAAAATGGACTCATTTGGACTCACAGAAGTCTCAAAGGAGGAGCTGATCCTACTAAGCCATACTATTCATCCATCTCATGCCAAAGGAGTCGATGACATAGATCCTGCTATAGCTCTGCCAAGCCTACCCAATATCGTTCATCCACTAGCAGAAATTATAAACTGTTCCTTTAAAACTGGAATATACCCACAATCTCTGAAATTAGCTAAGGTAGTTCCAATTTTCAAAAAAGGGCCGAGAGACGAAGCCTGCAATTATCGCCCTATATCTGTTCTTCCTTTTTTCTCAAAATTTTTTGAAAAGGTCATGCATGAGCGCCTCAATAAGTATATTTCAAAGACCAACATTCTCTTCTCCTCTCAACATGGCTTTCAAACTGGCCATTCTACATTCATGCCCATATTAAATATGCAAGACAAATTTTCTGATGCTATGGATAAAAATCAATTCTCCATAGGAATTTTTCTAGACTTGGCTAAAGCCTTTGATACCATCAACCATGGCATACTGCTAAAAAAAAGCTGTCCATCTATGGCATTCGAAACACCCAGCTAAAATGGTTTGAAAGTTATTTAGAAAACAGAATGCAGCTAGTTAACTGCAATGGTAGTAAATCACCTCTAAAAGAAATTAACTACGGAGTTCCACAAGGCTCTATCCTTGGCCCACTGCTGTTTATCTTATACATAAACGACCTGCCTACTGTAGCTCCTGATCTATTTTTTCTATTGTTTGCAGACGACACTAATATTTTTAACTCTCATTCCTCACTTGAAGCATTAATTAATCATACTAACTCCGACCTAGAAAATATAGCAGAATGGTTTCGCTCTAATAAGTTAACCCTCAATCTCGATAAAACTAATTACATCATTTTTAGGTCACATAAAAAAGCACTTCCAACGTCTTATCCTAATTTATGTATTTTCGGTACACCTATCACTCTAGTGCAATCATCGAAATTTTTAGGAGTTTACGTAGACCAACACCTGTTCTGGAAAGAACACGTGTCGAATATCGCAACAAAAATAACAAAGAACCTAGGAATTTTATCACGCATATCCAGATTTCTCCCACCACAGACCAGAACCTCACTCTATTATACACTCATACATCCATACATATCTTACTGTAACATTGTTTGGGCTTCTGCATATAAGTCAAACCTCTCGAAAATTCTTGTCCTCCAAAAAAGGGCAATACGATTTGTTGCAAAAATCCCTTATGGAGCCCACACGAAAGCAGAATTTTTAGGTCTAAAAATACTGCAACCAGATCAAATAAGGCAACTACAAATTGGAATATTTATGTATCGATATATCCATAATCAACTACCAGCTACCTATAAAGATCACTTCAAATTCAGAATTGATATTCAAGAGCGTGGCTTGAGAAATACTAACCCTTTCTATATTCCCTTTGCCCGCACTAATACAAGGCTTGCATCTATTAAATGTATTGGACCAAGAACATGGAATAGTATTCCTCTTGATATTCGCTCCCTGCCGTCTCTTCGTCTCTTTAAACGGGATCTTTCTACCTTCATCCAACAAGGAATGTAGACCTCTACCAATCTGGGGAATTACTGTTAATTCACCTTCATACGGGAGTGTGCACTTGTTTTTCGTGTATATGACTGCACTGACTTTATTCCACTTTTCTAACTCACCTTTTGTTTTGTATTAGTATGCTAGTTAAGATATTTTGTTCATAAAGCTTCATTATTTTTTCAGTCGGCCGTGATGAATTTTTCTAAACCAATTCTCTCAGGTGACCCTGGCTAGCGGGACCTTTGGCCCCTTTTGGGTCTCCTGTGCGATCCGACATAAGACATATAGCCTATGATGTAGAATTACAGTATCTATAAAGTTTGTGTTGGTTGCCGAATAAAAAATGTTATGTTATGTTATATGTTCTTCCCGCCATAAAACTCTATAGGCCTAATTATGTCGCATTAAAATTCATAGTGATGACTACTTTATCGTATGTAACATTTTTATTTTTAATCCTAAACTTGTTTCTCATAATAGTATATATTTATTCTATTATTTGGCAGGCATATACAGTAGCCTATGCTTCCGAATTATATGTCACTTATAGTCTCAGAGGTAAACGTTAGGCCTATACAAAAAGGTCCAGTGACATTGAAGTACAAAGTCAATAAGTCATGATTTTGACGGTCTTGGTTTTGATCTAAAAAGCTGTATATTAGTGCAATATATATATGTAGGCCTAACCAGTTATAGACACTTTACTGGGTTTGGCAGTCAATATAACTGTGTAAACGGCAGAAACATTTTTTATGTATTTTGGTATAGGCCCTATCATAGTGGCCATCTGATATTTTTGTCCGTAGACCAAGAAACGCCTGCTAAAACTTTAAGACAGTTACGTATGCCAATTCACAACGATTACCTCTATTGCAAGTTTGGCCCATATGCGATGGATGGAAAAATTTGTGCTGGCAGCTTGGACAGTAAGAATGATGTCTGTAAGGGTGACTCCGGAGGTCCTCTGGCTTGCATAGAAGCAGACGGGAAATGGTACCTACGTGGTGTGACAACGTTTCCACAGGATGGATGTCTCTCAGTGGCGAGTTTTACTAACGTCACGTTTTTTCAAGAGTGGATTACTGAGACAATTAGAAGTAAGTGTGCTTTGAGTCAATTTCACTGACCAGTATAGCGGCTAGATTATTATTATTATATATATATACATTATATACACGCATAGGCCTACATAAGACATGTACATGGGCCCATGCATAGTCCTATATATAGACCTAGGCTAGGCCTACATGTAGCCTACATATTTAAATTAGACGCAAAGATTGCTGAAGAAGAATAGATAGCGCATAGAATCTGGATAGTGGAGCAAATTTTATCCAAATGATAAATAGTTCGAGAGCCTATAATTTGTATATGGCCGAAACTTTCTTAAACTTTTAAGCATGTCATAAAATATATGAGTGCGATAACATGCTAACTAAAATAATAATCTCGCTATACCATTCTCGCCATTAATCGGCCTCCACTGCACCGTTCAGTGAATTAACTTCATTCATTCATTCGTTCGTTCGTTCGTTCGTTCGTTTGTTTGTTTGTTCATTCATTAATTCATTCATTTATTGAAAAAATCTGAATAGTGGCTCTTCAAGAGGCGCTCCCGGCCCAGGACAGTAAAATATAACTGCTTTCAGATGAGAGATCAATATTGGTTTTCCAAAATTCATTACTCAGTGCCCAAAGATTCGAAGTCTTCTAAAATTCGATCATCTCAAAGACTTGTCCAGGGAGCCTAAAGGTCTAGAAATTCGGCATTTGTGATAAAAGCTTAGGCCTACTCAGTGTATGGCACTGGTAGGAATCGTCTCGGATAGCCCTACCATTGTTAGTAGAGATCCAACTTCTTCCTTATGGCCGCTTTGAGCACCCAGATCTCAGTCCACAAAATGACATTCGTGTATTATGTGAGATGCAAACAGACGGTTTTTAGTGTGTCATTTAAGCCAGTTCAAAACAGTCGCGACTCGCGAGCAGTTGCTATCGACGTGATGTCTAGCTTCTTGTTGTAATAAACCAATATGGGTTTGTCCGTAGGCCTACTTCTACCAGTCCCACCGTACATACCAGACTGTTTCCCATCAGGGCTTTTTAACATGCAGTTGTACACAAAATGTGCAGTTCTAAATGGATTTGTGCAGTTGTAGAAGCACTTCTGTACAGTTAAAACTAGCAAAAAAGGTCAGGGTCCTCCGATTGGAAGTAATTTACCATGAAAAATGGGAAAGGAAAGAAGGGGCTGTGCAGTTCTAAAAATTCCTTTAAAACAGCCCTGTTTCCCATTCGAAATCTGAACAGCGTTTGACATTGTGTGGATTGTTTCTGGCTCGGTAATCTCTATTGAAATGCGTTTACATAGCCTAAGCCTGTAGAAAACTGAGTTTTTACAGCAGATGCATTAGCACAATTGCGATAATTAGGCTATGGTGTTTCCAAAGAACCTGATGGAGGATTTTCATGATGCTTAGCCTACTATGTGCTATTTATTTTTCAGTGAACTGAACGCGATCAAGAGAATTTTCACGATCGATAAAGACATCTGAGATATTAACCTGTTCTGAAATTTTAAACATTTCTCCGTCGTTGACAATTAGGCCTATAATTATGTGCCGAAAATAAAACTTATGTTCATTCAATGTCTATAATAATTTGCTTCAATAGTTACAGTTCATAATAACGACATGCATCAATATTGCTCAGTTTATTAAATCTAAATGGTGGATTATAAGGATCATAATTATGATGTCTTTTTAACATAACGTAGGCCCTATTAGGCTATGAGTTTATGACATACATAGGTCTAACATGTTTCATTCGGCAGACTACATAATTGCAAGGCCGTTGCCAGAATTTTGTTTCGGGTGGTGTTTACTCAGTTTTGATCAAACTGAAAAGCAACAGAATAAACTGACTAAGCTCACTAAGGTGTTTGGAGAAGCGTCGTCCTATGAAGTCTTTTTCAGAACTTCAGCAGCTTCCACCTCATCATCATCATCATGATTAGATCATCGTCGTCGTTATCATCATCATCATCATCATCATCATCATCATCATCATCATCATCATCATCATCATCATCATCATCATCATCATCATCATCATCATCATCATCATCATCACCATCACCATGATTAGATCATCGTCGTTATCTAATCTACTGCTAAATGTCACACAGAAATAAGAGGTTCAAATAAATCCCCTCTTGCATCGTGTATTAGTGAATGCATCATTTCATGTTTACATTATTTCATATAGGTGTAGTTCAAACACCCCAAACACTTCCCTAAATACAGCCTTGGCAACACCAAGCACATGCATAGGCTATACCTAAAGCGGAAAAGTGATCATTTAACAAAGATATTAAGTAATTTAAGTCATAAGCCTAATCTAATCCAATAAATTGTAATAATATATCGCCGATATAATTAATTATTTACAAAGACATAACACAATGCTCGATTCAAGTCGAATCACAGTTTAAACTCCTATAAGCTTAATCAAAATACGGAAGTCAAGAAAACCTCAACAGATGGAAGAAAACAATAAGGCATGCTACCGTGATGAAGCATGCAAGTATATAAAAGAGATCAGGCCGGCTAAAGTTAAAACAGTGACATATAGAAGGATAAATATAGGCCTAGGGCCTACATAAAAAAACAGTCCAGTAAAGGTGAGCAAACAGAACTAGAAGAAGAGGAGGAGAAAATGATGAATAGAAATATTCGTCTGATCGATATCATGAACTGCATCTCATATCAATACTTAGCATCCTCACACGACATGATGATCTTACCAGAGCTCATGCAATAATAGGCCGCCGCCTACATCGGATACGTAGCACATTCATAGAAACTCGAACAAACCTATAGTTGCTTCCACGAGAGTCGGTCAACTGGATTGTCTTTGTCGCTCCGAACCGGTATTACAATTATCCTCCGAGTAAAGAGCTTTGTTCTTCCAAACGGTCGATACTGCCGGAAATAAGTTGCGACCAACAGCCAGCAAGCCATGAGTAGCGGTATACAATGTCAGTGGTGACGGTGCCAGAGGTAATGGTTAGGCTACTTAATGCTACAAGGTCATAACAGTCCCAAAACTACACAAAATCTATCGCCTATGAAACTAATACTGACAACGACCGCCAATCCCTGACAAGAGGCTGGTGCCTCGTGTCAGGGATTGACGGTGCCACATCTGACAGAGCTGACAGAGCTAGCGCCAAGTCAGATGCCAGAGTAGCGGGGTGTCAGTGTCGACGTCGCCAGAGCTAATAGTCACTTAAAGTCACAATGTCCTAACGGTACTAAAAACTACCAGAGTCCTATCATCTATATTTTGCTGACGACGCCATGTGCTGGCTGGCGCATTGTGTCAGAGAGACGGTGCCAGAGCCGACAGAGTTGACAGGCGGCCAGGACGGACGGTGCCAAAACTGCCGGTTTGTGTCTCTGGCCACCATGACGGACGGTGCCAAAACTGCCGGACAAGTCTCTGGCCTCTAGCTGTAATTTATCAACACGCTCACGTTACATAACTTATGTGCAATCAAGAAACGTCTTAACAGAGCTCTTTGGGTAGATAAAACGGAATACGGAATGCAATGTCTAGATAAAAAAGTCGAATAATTATTTTCGCATATACTTCTCGAGAATCCTAGTGACTATACATTGTCGATCTATTTTTACAATGAAATGATGAGAAACTCTCAGGATGTGAATAATGGAAAAATCTCTAAAACATTATAAGTGGGGCGCGGTGGTGTAGTGGGTATGTCCGTCGCCAGCGAATTATTGACTCGGCGGTGCGTGAATGACGCAAGCGACTTCGCGCATGCGTAGAAGCTAAAGGCGGACAGTAAATTGCAAAAACTTTAATTTTTTACATTGCTTGTTACTTAGCTATAATTTTCCTGAATTTCATTGACATTGTTTGAAAATTGTTACAATAATAACGATTATTCTAGGGGCTTCCTTTTTTATGCCTCATGGTGTATATTAGGCCTATAACCCTGTCGGTTAAAGATTCTAAAGCTAGCTAGGCTAAAGGCTTGGGCTAAGCTTTCCTTTGAAAAAATTCGAATAGTTATCCGGTATACCTCTGCTAACTGTCTAAGAAGATGGAAATAGATGGAAACCAGATAGAAAACTTGGAAAAATTCACATAGGCCTACTTAGGATGCATCAAAACACACTACTTAGACAACAAGAAAGAGGTATGGGCGAGAATCGCGAAGGCAAGGACAGCACTAAAGGTATTGGATAAAATCTGGAAGAGCAAATCCATACATCTACAAACAAAATTAAAAGTACTGAGAACCTGCGTGTTCAGCACTGTCAGCAGTACTATGTATGGATGCGAGGCCTGGACAGTAACTAAAGAAATGGAGTCAAAGATATTAGCCTTCGAGAGGAAATGCTACAGAAGATTGTTGAGAGTTGGATGGATGCAGAAGATGACAAACTCAGAACTGTATACGAGCAAATAGAAGCCACAGTAAATCTTATGCAGATATTACTAACCAGGAAGCTGGAGCTATTTGGTCACATATGTAGAATGAATGAGGACAGAAAAATAAAGAGGGTGGTGTTTGGAAGAATGGAGGGAGCCAACAGAAGAGGTAGACCACACAAGGAATGGCTGGACAACATAACCGACTGGTGCGGAGCGCCAATACAAGACCTGACACATGCGGCGATGGAACGACAAAAATGGCGAGGAATAATGAGGATGGCAGCGGGCACTTACGGGCACTGGTCCCTCGGTTCTTGATGCTGATGACGATACCTCTGGATGAGAGATTTAATCAGTTGCTTTCAAAATGAACGGATGAAAAGAATAAAGCAAATAAGTCGTTCGTCTAGTGCTCAGCAGATTCTGTGTGTTCAGAACAGTCCAAATAGTTTAAAACCAAAGATAAAAATGCTCTGTTCGTAATTATTGTCCGACTGGTTAGATGGAAATGTACCATGACGTATAAACAATCTATAAGCTTATAGGCCTACGTTGATTCCCATAATGATGCACGTGCCTTCCGAATAACAAGTAGGCTAATGAACTATAAGGACATAATTATACATGTATAAAACGGCAATAACATAATTATAGAAAACAACAATGCATCGCGTAGGCCCAATAATGTTATTGCAAGCAAGAAGGACTGAAAGCTGTGAAAGAATCGATTCATTGCTAATAGCCTACTTTTCTGATTTCAGTTGGTACCACAAAATTTCCATCAAACTGCCGCGGAACCCCGGTTGAAAATCACTGGTCTAGGACGATTTAAGCTATATGGTAGGCCTACAATTAAATCATTTAAAAACCTGTGTAGTGTGTAGGGATAATATCATGCAGCTATCACCATTCTTATACGCTTCTCCTATACTTCCAGTCTTCCAACTCCGACGCATCAAGGTCGTTCGCAAATCTGTCTCTTCTTCCATTGTGAAGTTTGCTATTCATACATTTATTTTCTCTAGAATTGACTATTACAGACCTCTTCAGCTCATAGGCCTTCAAAAGATCTGCATGCATGCATGGCTTCTGTCCTGTCTGTCCTGTCTGTCCTTAGAGCTATATAAATTCTGATTGATTGATTGACTGATACATGTAGCTGCTGCCAGATTGATTGCTCAATGCGTATACTCGGGAAGAATCGATCCTAAAATCGATCTGTCTGATTGAGAATTTCCCAACAACCAGCAGTAATTGCAGGCCTACTTAAACGCCGAACAAATTAGTCAATGTCTTGATGTGGCAGTTCTTCATTAGACTTTTAAGTGTTTATTTAAACGTTCCTAATTATTTACAAGCTATTCAACGTCAGGTTGATCAATTTCGTAGCAATAGAGTTTCCTATATAAGCACCACGAGAGAGCTATCTAGGTCTATTGCTTGAGTATTACTTTTCGAGTAGATTCAAATGTCAGACATGAAGACATTTTCTTATCCGATATTGATCGTCAGCGCTGTTTGTTTCGTTCTCACCAAGGCTTCCTTTCCTCCTAACAAAAACGGTAGATTTTCATTTGCTGATCTCATTAAAAGGAATTACTGCTTTTATCTAAAGCACCAGAATACGAAGGCTTATGCCTATATCAACAATTAAGCTTTAGATTTTAGATATATTGATGAACTCGTTTTTGTGAATGTTTTAATGGACTTAATAAGCAAGCGTTCAAGCACGCCTCTGTCGGGTGTCAAGCCAGTTTTAAATCACTGCTAGATCTGTACTAGAGTAGTTTATCAGAAAAGACAAATTTCTGTCGAGAGAGAGAGAGAATTGTAGGTATCGATTGGAGCTTCATCATTCATGGTTTACTATCAAAGGGGTAAAAATCAAGATTTAGGCGGGCAAATACTGAGAGCAGCGAAACGTGAACATTTTAAACATCTTTACTCTATTATAGTAGTGCTTAAGCTATATTCATAGCCGCGTATCTAGGAAAAACCGGATTTGCTTCATGGGCGAAGTTTATCAAGGGGGGGGGACTAAGTCTTAGCCCTCCAAGAATGCCCATATTCAACATTTTTACCATGAAAATGGTATCCTTTTTCTGGGTTAGCCCTCCTAATAAGGCCCAGACTCGGTGTTAGCCCCCCCCCCCCCAAGAACGGAAACCAAACTCCGCCCATGATTTGCTTACCAAAGTTTTAAACACCTTCCCTTGAATATTTCTATAGTGCACTGTGCACACGTCTATAGGGCATACATTTAATGCGCTGTGCATTTTGTCAAATTTCAGATTACGCCGATGGATACTATTTCGGAACTCAAAGCCTTCCCTGCGTCGTCTCTAATAGAATTTGGAAGAAAGACTCAATTCCTCCGAGTCGTGGAACCTTGCAATTTACGCATCGTCTCATCTTCTACAGGAATTCTGTCTACGAATTTGGTCCCAGCGGAGTCGACTGGCACAACTTTCCTGACTGGCAGGCTGCAAGGAATTGTAGCGTCGAGTGGGAATCGAGTCCAGCCGGCAATAGTAGTTGTTCCGCTGAAATCCTGAGGAATTCGCTCGTCGGATACACCAGAAAGTACGGCGATTACAACCTGTTCACTAATAACTGCCACATATTCGCCAACCGTGTGGCTGCCTTCCTCTTCGATTCAAAATGTGGAAATTAAGGTTTTCAACACGAAGAAACGGTGCAAAACAATACGTAGACTATGAAACATTTACAATGTACGGTCTCTTCGCTGTCGCAATAAAATTATAAAAATTCTTACTTAATTTAATTCAGATAGAATTGGTAATTAGCCTAATATTGATTTGCAGGCCTATTATAATAATTATAGGAGCGCAGGAAAATTTCTGGGTGGGTTCAGCTATCAATGTAGAAATGCAAAATAAACAAACAAATAAATAAATGCATGCATGCAAACATACATATATTACATACATACATACATACATACATACATACATACATACATACATACATACATACATACATACATACATACATACATACATACATACATACATACATACATACATAATACATACTGTAACATACATACATACATATATACATACATACATACATACATACATACATACATACATACATACATACATACATACATACATACATACATACATACATACATACATACATACATACATACATACATACATACATACATACATACATACATACATACATACATACATACATACATACATACATACATACATACATACATACATACATACATACATACATACATACATACATACATACATACATACATACATACATACATACATACATACATACATACATACATACATACATACATACATACATACATACATACATACATACATACATACATACATACATACATACATACATACATACATACATACATACATACATACATACATACATACATACACACAAGAACACTATATTTGTAAAGGCCAATTTCTCATCCTATTCGCCAGACGACGCTAACGGTCACCACCAGAAACACACACATCGCACCGCACCGCGCTCATTCTATCAGGACCCTAATTAATTATATATTGATAATTCATTATAGTATCTATGTATGGTTAGTTTATACGAAGCCACATCACAGAAACATGAAAATTGAAGGGGAGTCGGACAACGGGCATGAGAGGTAGAGATGAAGAGCTATGGGATCCCACCAGCAGGTTTCTAACGCAAGGGAAGTATCCTCTTTCGCATACGATGTTGCCTGAATTATTGCTTAGTTACAACTCAGGTTTAAATAAGGACTCGTTCAAAACAAGTGCTCCAGCAACGTAGGTTAAGTGCAACCACGCAGCAGTTCAAAGTGCATTTGATTTGGCAATGTGCCTTCGCACTATTTTTTTATATTTACTATATAAGAGGCCTTCCTGTTTTTAAAATGGATTAAGTAACACAAATTATTGCTGAACCAAATCGTTATATCCATCTTTTCTTGTTACATCCATAGATTAGAATGGACTATGAAACGAAATGCAATGCAGCCCTGCATTTGAGTGTCTTCAGAGTGGAAATGATATCCTATTATACAGTATAATAGTGAGTGGTTGTCAACAAGGGCTCCTATAATAGTGGTTTGGTGTAGTAGGGTGTACAACTGTACATTGTAGAATGTGAACAAAAGTGGCGAAAGCACTTAATTATGACGCAACATGTTATCGAAATTAAAATAAGCCTGCTCTGATTGACCACGCGGCTTGAGATATACAGAATCATGACGAAAAACACAAAACGTGTCATTTTCAACTAATCAAATCTCGTTTATTATTAACCCTTTCCCCTCAGCTTGGCAAAAAATCTTGCCAAATCAAATTTTTGCGTAGTGATCAGCTTGGCAAACACTCTTGCCATATTCTTAGGAACTGTTTCTACTACTCCCCACGGCGAGAAAACCAACCATTATTGATTATTGTCTTATGCATGCATCGCTCATTCAGCAGCATATACATAGAGGGCTATAGGTCAACGTTTTTGGGTCATGGCTCTGGCTGTGCCTAGCGCTCAAAGAGAGGGATTTAGGTCAGGTTAGATAAGGCTGTGGTTTACACCAATCATCTTCGTTATGAAGTATTTCTGGCCATTTTGAATGTCATATTGGTAGACAGTTGATTTATTCCATTATAAAAACACAACCTATGATAAAAATTAGCAAGAGGAGACCCAATGCCATGCTTGAGACTTGACCTTCATTTGCAAGGTCAATGCAAGGTCAAGGGTCAAAGCCACGACGACGGCACTATTTTTCCCGCATTCCTTGACCAAAACTTAGTCGGAAACGACACCAACATCACTTCTTTCTGACGTGTGGTTCCTGAGATAGGTGGATCATATCGTAGACATGACATGTAGTTCCAGAGATATGGACCCTTGACCATTTTGGTCATGTGACCTTGACCCACTACGTGCCATTCCGGGTACTTGACCTTGACGGAAGTGGTCATGTTGATTTATTCCATTATAAAAACACCACCTATGATAAAAATTAGCAAGAGGAAACCCAATGCCATGCTTGAGACTTGACCTTCACTTGCAAGGTCATTGCAAGGTCAAGGGTCAAAGCCACGACGACGGCACTATTTTTCCCGCATTCCGTGACCAAAACTTAGTCGGAAACGACACCGACATCACTTCTTTCTGATGTGTGGTTCCTGAGATAGGTGGACCATATCGTAGACACGACATGTAGTTCCAGAGATATTGACCCTTGACCATTTTGGTCATGTGACCTTGACCCACTACGTGCCATTCCGGGTACTTGACCTTGACGGAAGTGGTCATGTTGATTTATTTCATTATAAAACCCCAACCTATGATAAAAATTAGCAAGAGGAGACCCAATACCATGCTTGAGACTTGACCTTCATTTGCAAGGTCATTGCAAGGTCAAGGGTCAAAGCCACGACGACGGCACTATTTTTCCCGCATTCCTTGACCAAAACTTAGTCGGAAACGACACCGACATCACTTCTTTCTGATGTGTGGTTCCTGAGATAGGTGGACCATATCGTAGACACGACATGTAGTTCCAGAGATATTGACCCTTGACCATTTTGGTCATGTGACCTTGACCCACTACGTGCCATTCCGGGTACTTGACCTTGACGGAAGTGGTCATGTTGATTTATTTCATTATAAAAACCCAACCTATGATAAAAATTATCAAGAGGAGACCCAATACCATGCTTGAGACTTGACCTTCATTTGCAAGGTCATTGCAAGGTCAAGGGTCAAAGCCACGACGACGGCACTATTTTTCCCGCATTCCTTGACCAAAACTTAGTCGGAAACGACACCGACATCACTTCTTTCTGATGTGTGGTTCCTGAGATAGGTGGACCAAACCATTACAAATTCTCACATAGGTTACTGAAATTCCTAAAAATAAATATGATCTGACAAAAATGACAAGGTAAAAATAATGTGATCGGAAAGGGTTAATTCGTTTCTTTTTCACAATAACAACAGGTCTTTTTATATTCCAGTCTAGTGTTAAATACAGTATAAATCTTAGGCCTGCATCTATTACCGCTTAAGAATATTTGAATGATTTAAAATCAAGGCGCAGCCAGGGCATATTCTCACAAGTAAACAGTGCAGTGCAATTTTCATGTATGTATGTATGTATGTATGTATGTATGTATGTATGTATGTATGTATGTATGTATGTATGTATGTATGTATGTATGTATGTATGTATGTATGTATGTATGTATGTATGTATGTATGTATGTATGTATGTATGTATGTATGTATGTACCGGTATGTATGTATGTATGTATGAACCGGTATGTATGTATGTATGTATGTATGTATGTATGTATGTATGTATGTATGTATGTATGTATGTATGTATGTATGTATGTATGTATGTATGTATGTATGTATAATAATAATAATAATAATAATAATAATAATAATAATAATAATAATAATAATAAGACGATTTATATAGCGCCGTAGCTCAGCCGAGGCCGAAGGAAAGGGCGCTGTGAAAAATATTCGACTATCTGCAGCCACAATCGGCGCATGTGTATGTATGTGTATGTATGTATGTAATTGAACATCTGAGTTCCATCACTAATTTTGACTGCTATGCGTTGCCGGGTCCGAATTGTCCGGTCCGAATTTTCCGGTCCAAATTTTCCGGTTCCGAATTGTCCGGTCCGAATAATTGTCCTGCGACTAAATTATTATCCGGGAACCCTCCTTTTGACCATCTCTAACCACATTTCTAACTTATCGTACTCCTGCTTCATGCATAGGCTTATCCGTGACCTTCGCCGCATCCGACCTATGCTCAATGCAGCGAAAACTCTTAATCTCTTACCAATTCTACATTTCTCCCAGCCCGGTTTTCTTCGCGAACACATCACCGTACAGCCAACCCGTTCTACCCGATCATCCGCCTATCTCGTTCTCTTTCGACCGCCGGTCCGCAAGTCATCTCAAGTTCTCCAACCGAGCCATATCCAACACAGCACCACGGCTTTGGAATTCCGCTTATTTTCGGTTCCTTCATGTCCTGGCATGAAGGATCATCAGCACACACTCGAGATTACGATTACGATTACACCATGAACTTCGATAGGCGCCTCTATCCACCGCACCTCGGGCTTTTCATTCGAAATTGAAGTTACGCCTCTTCAACAACTCTTACCCTGTCTCATCCCCACCTTCCAATTCGGAATTCCAGACTCAAGCGACGCCCGCCTTAGTAGCTGCATGTTCAGCCCCTCTGATTCACTGGCAACCGGAATCGGATCTCCTTTTGGACTACTCTTACGGGCAACACTTTTGACTCAACGCAGCGCTCGTGAATAAGCTGGTGCCCCATGCGCGCTGGACTTTCGAGTGGCGCTCTAGTGTGGAGATTACGACTACGATTACGATCATTGGACTAATTCGCTAAAATCATGACGGTAGAATGGTAGATCATCGTTACACAGCAAAATATCATGACACGTGTTCAGTAGGCCTGTCATCAAAGTAAAAAATAACTTCATGCAAAATATTTTTGAAACATCATCAATCATGATTTATAACTAAGCTTAGATTTATGACTAGATTTTTTAACTTTTCAATTCATAAAAAATTTATTTTGGCATCTGTTGCCTCTAAGATATTCATTTTTAACGTCTCTCGATGAGCTCAGTGAATTGTTGCCTGCTTGAAAGGGCCTATAAATATCCACGGACGATGGTAAGTTTATGCAGTGGAGTGATTTCATCGATTCTCAAAGGTAATGTGGTGTTTGTTAGGTGTTTCAAATTCAGATACAGATACATGTAGCCTACAGCACGGCATGTCTTATGCGGGGCTTTACGTTGTTGGTATCGTATAAAATTGCGCAATGCATCGTCAGTCGAAAAAGCTGATGCCATGAACTTGCCACATTATGCATCACTGTTGCGACGCGTTGCGTGTGTCGAATCAAGATTAAGATACACTGCAGCTCATCTTATGCGTCACGTAAGCCTATACGTTGTCTATGTTAGGTCTATGCATACATTAGGCCCTACGTGTAGCATAATAATCTTCGGTTATTACTTTAAAAACTGAGACAAATCCTGGTGACGCATTTTACTGGTAGGCTATAATATATTATAGAACGAATGGAACTATAATTATTAGGGCCTATGTCAATTGGCGAATGGGTCAAATTTTGGTCGTTATTTTCAGAAACCTCTCTCTACAGCATTTCAAAATGAGTCTCATCTCAATCGTCTTCTATTGTGTCGCATTTTTAAATCCAAAGTCATCATCATCAGCAGCAGCAGCAGCAACAACAACAGCAGCAGCAGCAACAACAACAGCAGCAGGTAGAGATATAAGATATTAGGGCCTATATCTTGCGCATCCGAAACACGAGCTTTAGAAAATGACGATACGAATGTGATCGTCATCAAAATAGAAATAGTCCTTCATCGCTGTCGTTGTCTCTTCACTCTTTATAGTTGCTGTAGTCATTGTCATCATCATCATCATCATTAGGCTATCATCGCCGTCATCATTATCATCATCATTGTCGTCGTCGTCATCAGCATCATTGGTATCACCACCACGAACACCATCACCGCCACCGCCGCGGCAGCCACAATCGTTGCCATTGTCAGCGGTAAGCCCATTGTGAAATATCTAGAACTAAAGCCACGTCAGCGCTTTTAATTATTACTAAGCCGATCAAGATAATCATCCTCAGTTATTAGACAATAAATACCCAAAAGAAACCATAATTATATCAGACGATCTGATGGATTAAAGCAGCTCAAAATGACATCCTTCTGGGACGTAGATGTTGGAGAAGAGTCTCTTAATTCCCACCTTCGGGAATTTTCGTCCCTCGATCAGACTATCACCTCCACAAGAACCTATTTACCTTAGGCAACCGTACGTGCCGAAACTTTAAACGCAGCAACAGTGACCATATTACTACCAACCCACAAAACCGATTAGAAATATTCGTGAGTTTGTAAAGTTATGAGAGCTTAACCCTCGGGCTACCAGAGGGGGGTGATATCCACCCCCCTAGGTTTTTTTCAAATCAAACTTTTTCCGTTTGGAATAAATTTTGACGTTTTAGGTAGCTGTAGAGGATTCATTTGCACACATTTTGAGCTAAAATGTGTGATGATATACCATACCATTCAAACGTTATATCCGATATACCCGAGGCACCAGGGGGGGGGGGGGTGGATACCACCCCCTTAGATTATCGGCTGTATCTTATCCGTCCTTTGACATGAAGAGACACAAATTACACCATTCTGTAGACGGAACGTGGGGCTACATTTTGGTGGTCACGGAGTTGTCTTTTGACAACCGGAAGTGCTCAAAATAAATTAAAAATTATAAAAAGGTGTTTTATTTTCATAAAAGTTTCATGTTTTTCCTATAAAAAATTATTCATAATTTACTTTTCAAGAGAAATAAATTATGCCATTCTATAGAGGGCATTTAGGGCTATTTTCTGATACCAATGAATTTGATGACCGGAAGTGCTCAAAATAAATTTAAATATGTGAAAATGTTGGGTTTTTTTACAACGCAAACCGATAAGTCTGCGTAAACGTTTTTCAGCAGCTAATACATGTTTTTTCTCTTTTTATTGTAATTAAAACTATCTTATTACTATATATAGTTTTTATAGTTGGATATTGGACTTTATTATATGTAACTATTTTTAAATAAATAAATTATGTTTAAAACACACAGAATCTAATATTTTGCTTATGCGAAAGTATACATTTTGTGGAATCGACGGGTGCCCACGGAAAAAAATTCATAATTCCGAGGTGCTTTCATATATTTTAAACCTAAATATACCATTTTGTGCAGAAATGAATGCTGAATCCATTGATGTATTACAAGTTATGATATCTCAAACCAAACCCAAAATCCAGGGGGGGGTGGTAACCACCCCCTTCCCCTTGGTAGTCAGTGTTACAAAAAAGCTTGGTAGCCTGAGGGTTAAAATGCAGCCCCGAAAAATAGAAATTTCAAACATGGAAATGCTGAAAGGAAGTGAAATTCAGCTATATTACGGTGTTCAAAGTGTTCTTCCTGTTCACGAACACACAAACAGACGCATAAACGTGACAAACTCACGAGTATTTCTAATCGTCTTTAGGAGTTAATAGCAATATTATGGTCACTGCTGTTGCGATTAAAATTTCAGACAATTCCTAAAAGTTTTGACAGAATTGTGACACTTTTTGTAGGGTTCTACTTTTCATCGGAACACCGTGTATAAGCACGGCTGTGTTGTTTCTGTTGCAGCAGTAGAATGTGGTAAATCGAGTGCTATCGTAACCGAGCGTATAATTGGAGGCGAGATGGCTAAGCCACGATCCTGGCCCTGGCAAGCCCTTGTTTTCTGTGGTAACAGCACTCAAAAAAGATCTTGTGGCGGAAGTCTTATCAACGATAAATGGGTTATTACTGCCGCACATTGCTTGTAAGTTAAATTACTCACCTCTGAGTTGGGTTCTAGGGCAATTACCCCCTGGACAATTACCCCCCGGACAATTACCCCCCGACAATTACCCCCTGGATAATTACCCCCCAGGACAATTACCCCCCGGACAACTACCCCCCGTGCCAATTACCCCCCGGACAACTACCCCCTGTACCAATTACCCCCCGGACAATTACCCCCGTGTCACAGTGTGAGCTTGTTCTCTCACGCGTTAATCTCTTTACTAATCTCTTTGTATTTGTCGGACGTTCAGCGCTGTCTAAGCCTATCCTAAATTAACTTTAGGGCCTACTGTGGTAAGCCTATAGCCATCTTTCTTCACTATCTCACTCTACAAAACTCATTCAATGCAATACGGAGTTAGCTTACACACAGTCTACTTAATTTAGATATCTAGTCTGACTAGTCATGATGGAATTTTATAAATCTGAGAGAGGGAAAGATAAACGTTGTTTCGAAGGTTTTCATTATGTGAAACAGAAGAAACACAAGAATTTAGCAAAATGGTGTCCTTTCGCTGAGTAGGCTACGAAAATAGGCAGAACTCTATCGATAATTACATTTAAATATTAAGCAAGCGTTTAAAACGTTGAAGTTTTCTTGAACTTTTAACCTTATTCACACATTAGCTTAGAACCGTTTTCAGATTTGATTTAGTATTTTTCTTGAACGTTTAACAATAACTTGCCTATCTTCGTGGAGTTGCTCTTAACCTTGCTTACTTATTATGCTAACTAAAGTCATAACTCATCAATAACATTTAAATATTTAACTAGGTGGGCGTTAACCTGACATAGATTTAATTTTTGGCACGGGGGTAATTGTCCGGGGGGTAATTGGTACGGGGGGTAGTTGTCCGGGGGGTAATTGGCACAGGGGGTAGTTGTCCGGGGGGTAATTGTCCGGGGGGTAATTGTCCCCGGGGGTAATTGTCCGGGGGTAATTGTCCGGGGGGTAATTGTCCAGGGGGTAATTGTCCTGTTACCCTGAGTTGTCTAATAAAACATTTCTGAAGCGCAAAACTTTTGAATTTTAAGGTTTAGCGTTATAGCGTAAGCTTATAATAATTATTATGCTGAAACAGTGAAACCATACAAAAATTATCATCTGCTGCAGAATAGCAAACTGCAAAGAACCAAACCTTGAAGAATCACACAGTATGCATAGGTAGGGCCTACATTAGGGTGCCCGTTAAGCCAATGACAAAATTTGAAGTTCGTAATTTCCTACACGGTACCCTCTGAAGTTGTTACATCATCATCATCATCATCATCATCATCATCATCGTCATCGTCATCGTCATCGTCATCGTCACTGTCATCGTCATCGTCATCGTCATCGTCATCGTCATCGTCATCGTCATCATCATCATCATCATCATCATCATCATCATCATCAATCATCATCATCATCATCATCATCATCATCATCATCATCATCATCATCATCATCATCATCATAGCGGGTGTGGTGGGGAAGGGGGCGGGAGAATTCCACCACCCTGCGCGCAGGGCTTGTTTTAGTGTGCGGTTCATGACAAAATGTGCAATTCTAAATGTATTTGAGCAGTTGTAAAAGCACTTCTACACAGCTAGAAATAAAAAAATTTATATAATTGAAATTAGCCTATACAATTTTAATAGATGGAATAGGTCATCAGCTGTTCAGAGCAAAAAAGATCATCCAAAAAATGGAGGACGGAAGGGAAAGAAGATGTGCAATTCTAAATAATGCCTTTAAAAAAACCTACGTCAAGCCAAGTGTGTTATTCTTCAGGTTTTCTTCCCCTAGTCAGGTTCGAATGAAAAATGTTGCCACTCCATCCTCCGTTGTGCCGTCTCCTTGAGTTTTTGGTAAACGTACTCCATCATTCAGTCTACTAGCATCATCTGTCTTGGTCCTCCTCTTGTTCGTTTCTCCTCCATTTTCTTGCCAAGTGCAACAACTAGAAAAGAAGACGACCAGCCACGAGAATGAAGTGTCAGAAGGGTGTTAATTGAAATTGATTGCAACAAGAAATAAACTCATGTACCTCTTCCACACTTATAGATAATATATTCACCAATACTTGGCCAAGGCTAACTAAGTCATTCATCCTAGCAATGGACATCTCTGACCACCTACCTATCCTAGCTCAGTTTGGTTATGGTCCTCTACCTTGCAGCAAGCCTTCTGTTGGTACTCATCGACTAATCACGGAGCCAAAGAAAACTGCTTTTAATGAAGCCCTTGCCCTGATTGACTGGTCTCCAGTTTTGGAAGCCTGTGCCAACCAAAATGCTAATGAGGCATATGACTTATTCCAATCCAAATACATGGAGTCCTACAGTGAATTCTTTCCTCTCACTCTAAATAATTGCGGACGAAATTCCACCCCCCAAAAACCTTGGATGACAAAGGGTCTCCTCAAATCCTGTAGAAAAAAATCTGCGCTATATCTGAAGTTTATAAAAAAAACAAAACGATAGCAATAAGCTTAAATTTGTTTCTTATTTAAACAAATTTAAATCATTGAGAATTCAGGCCGAACAAAATTATTATGCTTCAGAATTTTGTAAATATAGCAACAACTTGAAGAAAACCTGGAACCTCTTGCGTACTCTTATGGGGACTAACGATAATGTAAATAACAATGCCTTATCCTTAACAGTCGACGGGGTGAAGGTTTCTGATCCCGGGACTGTAGCAAACAAATTTAATACTTATTTCACGGAGATAGCCCAGTCACTTGCAGCTAAACTTCCCACTGCCACGAGTTCCTTTGAAATATTCATGCCTTCATCACTTATCGAATCATTTGGACTTAGTGAAACCTCCCCAGAGGAAATTATTCGACTTGGGCACTCCATAAATTGTTCACACGGCAGAGGAGTTGATGACATTGATCCAAGCATTGCACTTCTAACCCTACCCTCTATTGCTCACCTATTATCTGATAGGCTATAATAAACTGTTCTTTTAACAGTGGGGTTTTTCCACAATCATTAAAATTTGCGAAAGTGGTTCCAGTTTATAAAAAGGGGGTTAAAGACGATGTAACAAATTACAGACCTATTTCAGTACTTCCATTTTTCTCAAAATTTTTTGAAGAAGCCATGTTTGAACGTCTTAATAATTTATTTTCTAAAGGAAATGTCCTCTTCCCTTCGCAACATGGATTCCAATCCGGTCACTCTACCTAAATGCCCTTGATGAGTATGCAAGACAAAATTTCCAATGCAATTGAAAATAAGCAGTATGCAATAGGTATTTTTTTCGACCTGGCAAAGGCCTTCGATACTGTTAATCATGATATCCTATTAAAGAAATTAAGCACCTATGGAATCCGGGGTACCCAGTTAAATTGGTTTTCAAGTTATTTTACAAATCGATCCCAGTTGGTTTCCTGCAATGGTGCTCTATCTAATTTACGGCAAATTAACTTTGGAGTTCCCCAGGGGTCTATTTTCGGTCCCTTATTATTTCTTATTTATGTGAATGATCTCCCAAATGCATCTCCTTTATTGTACTTTATACTCTTCGCTGATGACACCAATGTATTTTACTCCAACTCATCTCTTGAGACCCTATTTAATGACGTTAACTTTGAATTGAAAAATGTAGCCGAATGGTTCCAAGCAAATAAACTGCCATTAAATCTTGATAAAACCAATTATATAATCTTTAAATCACATAGAAAGAGTTGTCATGCAGGAAACCTGGGGGTGTGCATTGATGGGGTTCCACTCACTCAGGTAATATCAACAAAATTCCTAGGAGTATATATAGATCAGCACCTAACCTGGAAAGACCACATACAAATTGTATCTAATAAAATTGCTAAAAACCTTGGAATATTATCCCGTACCTCCCAGTTAGTAACTCCTCAAATTCGTCTCACCTTGTATTATTCACTCATTTACCCATACCTCACATACTGTAACATAATATGGGCCTCCACCTATAAATCTGGTCTTCTGATTCTAATGAAGCTCCAAAAGCGAGCTATTAGATATATAGGAAATCTGCCCTATGGGACCACGACTGAATCTAAATTCCGGGAATATAGCCTTCTAAATGTTTATCAAATTAGGTAGGTGCAGTTAGGCGAATTTATGTTTAGACATTTTCATGACCTATTACCTTCTGTGCTTAAGAATTTCTTCCTCCATACTACTAAGGTGCACTCATATCATACTAGACACGCTGACTCTTAATATTTGCCTCACGCCCGCACCAATATCCGACGCTTCTCTGTTAAATACAGTGGGGCTCAAACATGGAATAAGATTCCCCTCTCCATCAGACTGCTGCCTAGCCTTCGAATCTTTAAGTTAAAGCTGCGTGCCCGGATTCTCGACAATAAATAATAATTTATTCTGGTGCATTATGACTAATATTGATTCTCATTACAGAGTGAACAAATCGTCAAACTTTTAAATATCTTCTCTTACTCTGAACAAATTAGATCTAAATTCTTACTACCCATGCAGCATCCCGACCATCCAGCGACCTCTGTGCCTTTAACTTCGTCTAGAACAGTTACTATGCTACTAGAGGCACTATGATCATCGAATGTGTATCTGTGCTATTATTTAAGTTAGTTAAGGTGTTTGCAGTTTGTTTTCTTAAATTAGTTTTTTTCCCACTTATACTTTATGTTTGGACCACGGTACGGCAACCTATTGGCCATCACCATCTTGGTATAGTCGCCCAGGGGACTCACCTAGCGGGGTTGTAAGACCCCTTCCGAGTCCCCTGTGTAACCAAATAGAAACCATTGGCATCGTTATTTAAGTAATGTTTTATTATACTTGTTAACCTTGTGTTTATGATGCTTTATTTGATTTTGTCTTGTGTTTTTGGTTGCCAAATAAATGATTTGATGATTTGATTTGATGCCGACATGCCAGTATCCAGAGCCTAAGACAGACTCCATTCCGTACCTGTCCTACTCTCCCGTCCTCCCGTTGTCTGCTTCCCTATATCCTTGTAAACCTTCCATCCATTTTGGTCCCTCGTCACCCTCTGCTTCCCCGTTCCGTCTCGTTCTCAATATAATCCCTGCCTGACGTTCCCAAACTCTACCATCCTCTGCCCACCCAGCTCCTTCCACTTATGTGGGAACTGTGGAGGAAAAGCTTTTGATATTGTAAATGCTCGTAGGTGAGTTTTAGAGCATTTTATAGTCAATAGAAGCAGCATTTTGCTGTGTTGAGAAGCTTTTGGGAGTGGTCTGTATAGTCTGTAAGACTCGTGATGCAACTAGCCTACATGTAGTTGTAGGCTATAATGTTACCCATAGTCGAAGTAAATTAATTTTTGAAGGACGGCAAACGTTACATTTTTGTGAAATTTTGAGGACTCTTTGAGTTCAACTTTTTATAACTTCGAGAAAGCATAAACACACTCCAGTTGTGATACACAAGAACATGTAATGCGACAAAAAGCAAACTTAAACTTCTTAACATTCCACAACAAAATGTGAACACAGAAACAAAACTGAAGTTTAACAAAATACTGAAAATTAAAAATCTTGGTAGCCCGAGGGCTAAAGGCAATGGGCCTAGCCTATGCTAAATTTCTTGATATGCTATTGCATTATGCATTTCGTAAAGTAGTCTGCCTCATAAGAAGGGAATGGATCATGTCCTCCATTCCAGGGGCAACCAGAACATTTTTCTGAAGGTGCGAAGCAGCGAGTGCCGAAGGCACGAAGCCAATGCCGACTAGGGTGTCTGAGGGAGCGTCGTGAGCTCCCCATCGGTCTCTGGGGCTGTGCCCCAGAAATCAATGCTTTTTTTACTTTTGACTTCAGCTAGATCGCGTTTCAGGCTCTTGTTTGACAGCTGTATTTACATGGGCGGAGATTTAAGGGAGACAGAGGACAGACCTCTCAATGTTTGGGCTGTGGGCACCGTCCATGCATTTGTCTCCCCAATAGTTAAGCGCCAGGACTAAAAAAAGGTCATCATTTTTTTACATGGAAAATGGTAACTTTTTCCGGAAATTTCGACCAAACGACCGACTAGAAAAAGTCCTCAGAAATTTTGGCCGGTGAAAAATGAAATATTTTGTCGGCATCTCGGTCGTTCGTCCACCTAAAATGTCGCGTCCTTCCTTCGGTCACGGGCTCGTCCCCCCAACTGGCAGACCAAGTCACCGCCCCTGTGTATTTATGAGCAATTGAAAAGCTAGTCATGAAAACTTCTGAAAAACATGGTTTTAGGACTTCAAAAATGTCCATTCCGATTTGTTTAGATAAGACAAAGGTCTTAGGCCTAAATCTCGCCGAGTGGCGGAATTAATAACCAGTGTTTAATCTAGTCCCTCCCCCAGTAACCAGTGTTTTATCTAGTCCCTTCATTGGGAATCAAGGCTTCTGGGGAAAATCGAGCATCCGACGGAAAATCTCCAAAGCACGTGGCACCGAGAGGGCTTTGGGAGGGGATGTGCCCCTCCACATCAGAAATTTTCTAATTTCCACACTACAATGGCATCATTTTAAGCTGTTATCTAAAGCTCAACCTGATCATGACTTTACTATTATTATCTCTACCTACTCTGTGATAGTAGAATGCCACTTTTTCCTAATGGACCTTTTCTCAGGAGGAGGAGGAGGAGAAGGAGGAGAAGGAGGAGGAGCAGAAGGAGGAGGAGGAGGAGGAGGAGGAGGAGGAGGAGGAGGAGAAAGTAGGTGATTGTAATGGATAATTTCAATTAAAACGCAAACTTACACCAACTTTTCAAATTGTGCCGACGCCTCATATAGCCTACGCTGTTTTATTTTGGTAATTTAGGCTATAGCAGAAAATCAAATTTTCACACTATTTTCACACACTAATTCATGTTTTAAAACTTTCACAGGAACACGGACATATACGGCCCAAACATTACCTGTCTCGTTTTCTTGGGCGTGCATTATCATTATGTGGCCTACAAGGATGTAGTTGAGAAAAATATCGCCCATGAACAATTCAAAGATTTTCGTAGCTTTGACATTGCCCTTTTGAAGTTGAGCCAGACTGTGCGGTATGACAAGAATATTCAGCCAATTTGTCTTCCGTTTGGTCTACCGGAACTGAAGAACACTTCTTCCGTTTGTTATGCAGCCGGATGGGGCCGCGTTGACCGACGTAAGTAGGCCTATCTAGGCATAATAATTATTATGATCGATAGCGCATTATTTGCATCAGATAAAGATGTTTAAGCTTATTTCAACGGAGTTGTATTAGTAATATTCTAACTGATCTGTTATTTCTAATTAAATGTCAGAAATTACGGCTTTATAACAGCAAGATGCCTAATTTAATTAAATTAATTTCATAGCAAACTTCATTATGCTTCCAGATAAATATGTGATGTAAGAAACCCAGCGCAGTCAGGCAAAGGCCTACGTATGTTTTCAATTTCATTAAGCTTATAGAAATAGCCCTCGAAAACGGATATCCGATTTCGAGGATTATATTTCAAAAATTTTAATTCGATCAGAATGAATCTATACAACACACATACATGCATACATACCTACATACATTTACGGCATACATACATACATACATACATACATACATACATACATACATACATACATACATACATACATACATACATACATACATACATACATACATACATACATACATACATACATACATACATACACACATAGATACATACATACATACATACATACATACATACACAGTTTCTACTCTTAGTTCTCACCATTTCCGCTCCCGTCGTTCGACTGAACAAAGTCTGCTCTCAGTAGGCCTGTCTTTTGCTCGTACTTCCACTATTCAGAACCGTGCTTTCTCGGTGGTAGACCCTCTACCTGGAATGGTCTTCCTCTGACCCTTCGCTGTCTTTGTAAAAATTCTACTCAGGCTCTCCTCTTTCATCTTAAGACAGTTTTATTTGGCTGAGGTTGGGAGCGCCTCTGAGTAGCCCTTTGAAGAGCGCTATATAAATGCACATAGGCCTAATGAATGAATAAATAAATAAATGAATACATACATACATACAATGTACATACATACATACATACATACATACATACATACATACATACATACATACATACATACATACATACATACATACATACATACATACATACATACATACATACATACATACATGCGTGCATACATACATAGTTGCGAGGTTGCACTGCACGAATGCATAGTATGGGAGATGTCATTGTACGACTGCCGACTGACCACACTCTGCATGCTCCATCGGCTAATCGAGTAGCTGCCGCTGTTGTTGTTGGAGCCGTGCGAGTAAAAGCAACCGAATGTGAGAGTTCCACGAAGAATGTTGTGCAACAGGCTGTATCGCAAGCCTCCGAGCTTAATGATAAAGAACGAAGCCCTTTTTAGTAGGCCTTCCATCGACTTGTCTACTTTTTCTGTGAAATGACAATTCGGTCACATGAACTTCTATGAAATGAGCATCGCGTAGATGATTGTCGGCGAATTGATTTTCGGTTAGATGAATTCGGCTAAAAGACCTTCGGTGAAATGAACTTCGGTGTAATGATAGGGAGCCATATGTGGGGCGCGGTGGTGTAGTAGGTATTTTCGTTGCTTAGCAGCCGAAGGGTTGCAGGTTCGAATCCACCTCAAGTCGCCGCGTAGGGACCTTGGGCAAGTCCTTCACTCGCAACTGCTCAGCACTTCGGCGTGAAACTCCGAAGCAGTGTCCGCGTTGCAGTCGGGAGCGTCTCTGAGTAGCGAGCTTGAAGGGGCGCTATAACAAGTGCGCATACAAACAAACAGACAAACAATACATACCTACATAGTACATACATATTTAAAATATACAATTATGCATGCATACATAAGTCTATCCAACTCGGTCTATTCTTAGACTCAGAATCGCTCAAGTGTCACTCAGTGTCGATACAAATTAACCACCAATGTTAAAATCGGTAGAAGACGCACAAAATACGGGAAATTATCTGTTTGCTAATAATAATAAGAAAACGGAAAAACGATAAATTGCAGGGAAATTGTTTTGTGACTTTGTTTATGTATTGGTCTCTGTATTTGTCTTTGCATTTTTTTACCTGTCGAGTTTTATACGCATGTGAACCAGTGTGCGGTGTGGCAGCTGGTACAATAATAGAATATAATTATTTACTCACATCTGGCAGGCCCAGGCCTATTGCATTCTAAAATTAAAAACCTTCTTTACGCTATTTATCAGTAACTACCGGTAATACAACTTCATTAGCAACTCTATGGACATTAAACAGATTTTAACAATACCAGTAGCTATACCATAGCCAAATACACGACTAAGTTATCGATTATTTACTAAAAATAAAAAATAAGTTCATTTGCATCATTTTGTTTCAAATAATTTACATCTTGCGAAAAGAGTGCCACCAAGTATATTTAAACGTTTTCTGGTGTGCTTATGGTTACTACCATGGATATTCGCAGTGTGGCGCTACCGAATATGATGATTTTGTGAAATATAGGGGGATGCTCACATTTGAGGGCTGCTCACCATTGGGGTCTTTACCTTAAGTAGGATAAAATTAATCAAAGCAATTCTTTTAGGCTTATTTCTTAAAATAAACTTAAAACAATTAGAAATCAAATAGGTTTCTTTCAAAATTCATTGCTTTTGCAGTAAACTGAGATATTTATTTCATAAATTGTGACGTGAAAACTGTTATAAGTGACACAAATTATTAGTCGAATCCTATGGAAGCAAGCATAGCCTATAGTCCTATACGGAGACAACGTAAGGGATGTCAAACGAGCATAAAATAAAAAAAATTAATTGCAGAGAGCGAATGGCCTAAATAAGTAGACCTAAGGTTACATAAAAATTAAAACAGGAGAAATGTCACCAAAAATAAAAAAGAATCTCCTGATTTTATGTGTTAAAAAAAGAAGTTTTTACAGCTATAGGCCTACAATAATTGACTATAACTTCATGTATCGTAATAACTGGTCTTATAGAATTATACTAGAGCTTGGCCACTCGGACATAAATGCTTTATTTTAAACTTTCGTTGTTTTGGACATCCCCAAAGAGTTATCTCATGTACACAGACAATAAAGAAAAATATCCGGAAGCTTTAAAGCAACTTTGGATGCCAATTCACGACGATATCAACTATTGCAACAAAGTCATGTTGGATTGGCAACCGATTGCAAACGAACAAAAGATCTGTGCTGGCAGCTTGCACCGTCATGATGATGTCTGTCAGGGAGACTCCGGAGGTCCACTGGCTTGCCAAGAAGCAGACGGAAAGTGGTACCTTCGCGGTGTGACGTCTTACACCAATGCTCAATGTTCCTCAGTGGCCATTTTTACTAAGGTGACCGCTTTCCTGGATTGGATTGAATACAAAATAGCAAGTAAGTGCGCTTTGAGTATATCCTAGAGGCTGGGCCAGTGGGCCTATATCAGGGCTTTTTAAAGGAATTTTTATAACTGCACAACCAGGAATTTAAATCTAATGCGCCCGTTGGTTCGAAAAATTCTGACGACCTTTTCTAGTCATTCACCAACAATGTTCCAAGTCACCGCCTTTAAAATCTGACTACCTTTTTAAAGTCCTTCTCCCTGAAGTTACCCACAAAAAGACAATGTGGTGCATCTTTTCACTGCGCAACCCCCTTTGTTCCATTCCCCTTCTCTGTGGTATGTCACCCCAGAATCGGCTGAGAGTTACTTTTTCATGATTTTCACGGCACAAGTATTCTTTTACAACAGGCCAAAATAATTTACAACTGCACATTTTGCGTACAACTGCACGTTTTAAAAGCCCTGGCCTAAATATTCAATTACAAAGCTGAATTGAAGAGCTAGGTCTTCTGGTGAATGATATCTAACGGTTGATCAAAAGTTTTGCCGGTGGAAGTGTCACCAAAATGATCCAAAATGATAAATATATGTGTATTAATAATAAAATAATTATTATTTATGAGAGATTGCGTAAGACGCACAATATTATTTACTTTCAAGCAAATTTTGAAAAGTGAGTTGCTAAATCGATTAAATCCATTGTTAACAAATCAACTTCAATTGTATAGATTTACAGAAATTTCAAAATTCCCTGGACACAGATTCGTCTCCACTATCTGGATTCACGATTGCCTTGATGTGCGACTTCATAATCACTTCATTCATTCATTCATTCATTCATTCATTCATTCATTCCAAGAATCTACAGGGTGCGCCAAAAAAAGGACCCCTCTACGTTTTTTGCCAATATTTTGGCCAAAAGTAAGAGTTTCGAAATGAAATTTTACAGTCTTATAGACAATTCATATTTACACATGATGGCAAAAATTTCATCAAAATATTTCAAAAAGAACAAAAGTTATGCTACTTTTAGGGAGGTCACCCACTGTTTTTTGACGATTCAAAAATAAAACGCAAAAAATTAGGTTTAGGTTTTTTGCCGATATCATGGCCAGAAGTATGAATTTTAAAATGAAATTTTATAGGCTTAAAGACAATTCAGATTTACACATGATGGCCAGATTTCATCAAAATATTTCAAACAAAACAGAAGTTATACCACTTTTACGGAGGCCACCCACAGTTTTTGACGATTCAAAAACGTAACGCAACAAAAAGTAACAAAAACGTGATTTTATTAAGTCTCATCTCAAATAACTGTTGCCAAATGAACTTGGTAGTGCTTCACAACTTGGGTTCAATGTGCCCACAACCAGTGCCAACACTTCCTTTGAGTCTCTTTGCAAAGTTCTTGATGGACCCCTGATTAGCCTAATCTGACAGATTCCTTATTTATCAGTTTGATTGTCATCTTGCTAAGTGACTTCTCAGTGACGTGCAGCTACGCTGGTACCCTGTTTCTGTTTTAAATAGTAATGATAATGATCATCTGTCAATATCAAGGCTATTTGATAATAATTATTTGAGACGAGACTTAATAAAATCGTGTTTTTGCTGCGTTACATATTTAAATTGTCAAAAATTGGGGGGTGGCCTCACTAAAAGTGGTATAACCTTTGTTGTTTCGGAGATATTTTAATGAAATCTGACAATCATATGCAGATATGACTTGTCTTTAAGCCTGTAAAATTTCAATTGGATATTCTCACTTTTGGCCAAGATATTGGTCAGAATAATTAGATTGAATTTTTATTACTTTTTGTTACGTCGCGTTTTTGAATCGTCAAAAAACGGTGGGTGGCCTCACTAAAAGTGGCATAACGTTTGTTCTGTTTAAAATATTTTTATGAAATCTGGCCATCATGTGTAAATATGAATTGTCTTTAAGACAGTAAAATTTCATCTTAAAATTCTTACCTTTGGTCAAGATATTGGCAAAAATCTTAGGGTGTTTTTTTTGGCGCACCCTGTATATAGCGCCAGAGATGACATGGGCGGATGTTCAGAGTCTCTCGACCAAGTTGCGTCGATAGGGCATACACTATACAGAGACAACCAGATTGAGTAG
Source organism: Lumbricus rubellus (assembly GCA_945859605.1). Taxonomy (NCBI): domain Eukaryota; kingdom Metazoa; phylum Annelida; class Clitellata; order Crassiclitellata; family Lumbricidae; genus Lumbricus; species Lumbricus rubellus. The sequence continues at coordinate 24,917,703 of OX243812.1, read as the reverse complement.
CAACGTGCGCAATCGCGATGACGATGTCGACGAGCAGCCTCTCATTGGTTGGGTGGATGATGACGCACGTCCGGTTAAAATGGCCAATCGTCGAGGCCAAAGGAGTAGTCGGAAAAGGCGTTCGTCGTGTCGGTCGATTGAATCATGCACCGCCAGTGACTCAGCCTCACTCAGGGTCGAGGTAGCTCCAGCGGACCGCGTCGCTCGTCCTGTGTACCTAAGTCTGCTGGGACGTAAACAAACGGATGTTGGCTGCCCGAGTAGGCTACATCAGAAGGATGTGCTTGATACATTCACCAGGCCGAAGCGACTTGCGAAGAAAATTCCTTTAACCGTCCATATCCAAAACTTCTGGCAGAACCGACGTTTAAGTCCGGCACGCAAACCTATTAATAATGATAATAACAATGACAATTTCTATGGCGCCGCAACGCAGCCATGCCGCTACAAGGGCGCCTTGACAACGACAAATACACATTCAGAGACAAACGATTGACGAACTCTATAGAGGCAGCCCAGAGCGTTTATCTCCCCCAGTTTCTTAGTGGATTTCCTAGCCCTAGAGCACTTTTCGTGGTAACTTGCTACCACACTGTCAGCGTGCGCACTGCCCAAAGATTCGGAGTCTTCTAAATTCGATCGTCACATAGGTCTGTTCCGTGTGCCAGTAGAACTTCTGCGTTTGTGATGTAGGCCTATAGCATACGCATTGTGTGGAACTCGCTGTATTCGCCACAGGCACCACTGTTAGTAGTTAGCCTATCCATCCTGCCTATGGCCACTGTGAGCACCCAGATCTTAGCCTCACAAATGACGTAGTGTATGGATATAAACTTTTATTGTATTTAGGAGATATGAAGACAGGCGATATTTTGTGTCCAGCCGAACGTCTGCCAAATGTTGATATTAATTAAACGCGTTAAATAGGCCTAGCCTATACGGTCGCGAGCAGTAGCTGCTGTTTGACATCATAATATTATTCTCTAATCTAGGCTACTGTTGTCATAAGCATCGACGTCCTACCCAAGGTAGGTCCGTCATTCCACCAGTGGGACAATTCTTTCCGGAACCTGTTTGCGATCCGAACTCGTAGCACGGTAGCCTACTCCTCAGTTTATATGTTGTTTCTTGCTGGGCGAATCTTCATTGAAACGCGGTTATGCAAGCCCAAAGAAAACGTATTTTTTACAGCTGATGCTTTTATGTAATTACCATAATCATGGTTTATTCGACAGGAACCTGACAGAATGCTTCATGAAGTTATATATATATATATATTATTATTAATTATATATAGGCCTATGTGTATAACTATATATATCTTTTTCAGAGAACTGAACGCTATGAAGAGAATTTTCACGACCGATAAAGACATCTGACATATTAACCTGATCTGAAATTTGAAACATTTCTTCGTCGTTGACATCGCTATATTATAATTAAATTATTAAATTTGATGCAATAAAAAAAACTTCTGCTCATTCAATGGCTATAATTTGCTTATAGATGTAGGCCTAGCTCATATTTATTACTCTTTAGCTTACCTGGGTTATTATGGTAGACCCCATTTTTCTTTTTGCTAAGAAGATAGAAATTATAATATAAAATAGGGTAGCAGTTAGTGCCAACGCTAGTTCTCCTATGGGCCTAGGGCTTTGTCAGTTTTAGAGTAGAAATCGGAGTAGGCCTACAAGTTGATTCTCAGTTGCATCGATAGCGGTGTCTATAGGCATCCAACCATAAGCAAATGTGAATGCAGTATCGTAGGCATAAGACAGCAAGCTTGATGATTCGCTGTCAGACTCTGGTGATGATTATGATGAAAGTGCCAATAGCAGTTCTGATCACGATGCAGATCATTCTGCAGACTTCAGTGATGACGATTTTCGTTGCAAGCCACATTAACATGGCAATAATTGCAGCCAATAATATCATGCACCCACTGACATTTGCAGTATGAACAAGAATGTGTCGCTGTGTTATACCTACGGGTCCTACGAGCAGTAGGTAGTCTAACGTTGCAATAAATGCGACTGTTTAATTCGTCGCTGTTGGATAACGGAGCTGAATATAATATTTATTATTGAGAAGGGCCTGCTATCTATCTATCTATCTATCTATCTATCTATCTATCTATCTGTCTATCTATGCAATTTATATAGCGCCCCTTCAAGGAATCTACTCAGAGGCGCTCCCGACCCAGGCCCGGTCAAAAAGAAAAGTCTTGAGCAAACTATAGAATGTGCCAGAGATGTTCCGAGGATGGGAACGCAGGTTAGAGACATCGTATTGTAAACGAATACGATGTCTAGAATAGGGCCTACATTGTACGCAGAAGCTCCCGAGGTCGTTGGTACATAGCTCGCCTACTCTACTTAACTTTCAAACCGCCGACTATTGCAAATGAGAAGTAAATAATTGGAGATGTTTAAAATTATACACTATCACACTTATTATAAGATTTTGTAGATATGCCTAGTGAGGCACCGTGGCCAATTGGTTAGAGCTGTCGATCGGTCTGTAACGCGGAGAGTATGGATTCCAACGTCTAAAGTATTCAATTAAGTATAGGCTACTCTCACACCGTACCACTATTTTACGACCAAAAAGCATTCTTGAAATAATTATTTCAGTGCGAAGGAAATATATGATAAGCTAGATACAAACAAAGCCTGTATAATGCACCTGTCTAATGAAAAAGAACAATCTTTATGTATTTTTTAAAATACGAGAATCTGAAAACACCAATCGTGGTGAAAGTATGCTGAAGTTGACCAGATTGGCTACGAGAGTCATGCTATGCACGAAGAACGGAGGGGTAGGCCTACGCCACATCCAAATAAGCAAAATGTGCCAGTTAGGGCCTTTTTAACGTGCAGTTCTTGACATTTTTTTACTGTTCTATATGGTTTTTGCAGTTGTAGAAGCACTTCTTTACAGCTATAAATAGTGTTTAAAAGGTCATTGTCATCCGATTGGAATAAATTTACCATTGAAGATGAGAAGGGAAAGAAGAGAGTGTACAGTTCTTAAAATTCCTTCTAATAAACTATGGACGTTACTGCTCGTATTGATATTCGCAGTGTAGAATTACAGTCAAAGATTGGGGACAGGTTGTAGAGATTCGGCAAACTGCTTGTCAGAACTTTAGTTCTTTCTTACTTGCATGCTTACTTCGATATATTATATACGATAATCAACGAGTACCTCGTTTGTTGACTAGGCCTACGATATGGCGACAATCAAAGTTGAGAACAGTAATACGGATACAACACAAAAAAGACAATTAACTGTTGCTTTATTGCAAAGTCCACCTTCTCATGCTGTTAATCGATTGTATTAGCAAAAACTGCTCCAGTTTCGAATAAATAGAAGAGTTTTTGTGTCAGGTCGAATCAGCGTCCGCTTCGTTGTCGATTGAGGGGCTGCCCTTGTCTTGAGGCTGTGTTTCGATGTCCCACTGCGATCCGGCATCGCGTCACTTGCAAGTCTCCACGTCCACCACATCCCTCTAACCATTTCGCCCATTCATCCCCCTTCTCATCCCTCGCCTCAACAACGCACAGCAGAGAAATAAAAATAAAACAAAATTAATAATAATGGGTTTGCGGGATTTTAAGCCATGGCATCCGCGCCAGGGGCCCTCCTGCCTTTGCGAGGAGCTTACGGGGTTTTACGCCACGCCAGAGGCTCGGCAGGTACTAATACAAATAAACTACAAACACACAACAAGAACAAAACAACACACAACCGTCACTGCTGACAATCTCCCTTAGACCAATTCTCTCGGGCCAATCCTTTCAGATAGTCATGAGGCGGACTAGCGGTTTCTAAAGCAACACAGAAAACCACGAATATATTATTAATAGTCCTACAGGTTTTGACAGATATGTAGTAATATGTAGTATCATTGTAGGAAGCAATAAAGTAGGCTAGGCCTACAAGATTATTTTCCGAATTGTCCGCTCCAAATTGTCCGCTCCGAATTGTCCGGGTCCGAATTGTATTGTATTGTATTTAAACATTTATAAAGCGCCTCTAGTAGGGTGAACCGTTCAGAGGCGCTCCCAGTGCGCAAGGCCCCGCGAGAAGAAACAGGTTTTGAGAAGAGACAAAGCAGAAGAGAGACTACCAGAAAGAAGTGTAGAGCGAACAGAAGGAGAAAGAGCATTCCAAAGAGAAGGACCAATTGAGACAAATGATCGAGACTGAGCCATAGTAGTTCTAGACCCGAATTGTCCGGGTCCGAATTGTCCGCTCCAAATTGTCCGCTCCCAATTGTCCGTCTCCGAATTGTCCGCTCCAAATTGTCCGTCTCCGAATTGTCCGGTCCGAATTGTCCGCTCCGAATTGTCCGGACACCCCTCAAATCGTCTGTCGCTTAACTCTTCAAAGACTCAGTTGATCTGGTTGGGCACTCGTCAACAGCTTAATAAACTTGATTACGTTTTACTTGCCAAGCACTTTCCTCAATTTACTTTCGTGGCAAATGTCCGCGACCTGGGTGTTACTATTGACAATAGCCTACTCTTTCCTTCTATACACATATTGCTAATATTTCTCGGTCCAGCTTCTATCATTTACGTCGTTTACGTGCCATTCGGCGATCTCTCTCTTCGTCGATTTTTTCATCTATGGTCCATGCCTTCATCTGTTCCCGCATTGACTACAGTAGGCTACTGTAACTCATTACTCATTGGGCTACCTAAACTCCGCCTTGCTCCTCTCCAATCGGTACTTAATGCATCTGCTCGTTTGATTGCTCGCCTCCCTCGTTTCTCTCACATTTCGGCTTTTACGACTGAGCACATTCACTGGCTTCCTTTGACTGCCCGGATTCAATATAAAATTCTTTTTCTCACCTATAAGATGTTTTTGGGTCTAGCGCCTCGCTACCTTTGTGATCTCATTAGGAAGCCTTTCTCAGCTACCGTTGGCCGTCCTCTCCGCTCTTTAGATCGTCATGATCTTCTTGTTCCACGATCTCGGACTGCCACAGCCCAACACCGCGACTTTGCCTCTGTTTGCCCTTTAGGCTACTGTGGAATGGCCTTCCTACTATTATTTGTGCTCAAATTTTATCTGGAGGCTTTACTTTTTCTGCCAGATGTCTTAAGACTTTTCTTTTTCCAGAAGTTCTTCGCACTGGGAGCGCCTCTAATTAGGTTGTACAGCGAGAGGCGCTTTATAAATCCAAAAATAGAATAGAATAGAATTAAGAACTTTCGAAGTCTTATCGCTTACGGCAGTGGTTCCCAAACTTCAGTGGGCCGCGGACCGGCAATAATTTTTTGTGAAGCTCGCGGACCGCTAATTAACTTAGGCCTTAATAACGATGATCAACGTAAAAAAGCTCGGAACTGAGTGCAGTCATCGATGTAGTAAATTTAGAATAAATTTTAATTGTTTAATAAGGCGTGTTTATTTATTTCAATTTTTTAAACATTAAGACTGAAATTTGAAAAATTTTTGGACAACAATTCAAATAATTTTACAACTTCAAACAAATAAACTAATAATTACAGTTTATTTTCAATTTTTAACTCTTCTCCACGGACCGGCGATCATACCTCCGCGGACCGGTGCCGGTCCACGGACCACCACTTTGGGAACCACTGGCTTACGGCACTATTCTAGGATTTGATCATGAAGGGGGAATTTTGTCCGGAGGAATTATGTCCTACGTAAAATAGGGGAGAAATATGTCCAGGGGGGATAATGTCCGGGGGGATAATGTCCGGGGATAATGTCCAGGGGGGGATAATGTCCGTTCCCCACTGTAGGCTACTGGGGGGAGAGGAGAATTCAGGTTTCTGGGGGGAGACAATCGAGCGTCCGGTGGACGATCGCAGAGGCGAGTAGAGATGGGGAAGGGTATGAGAGGGAAATCTGAAAATTTTAGAATTTCCACATTGCAATGGTAGCATTTTAAGCTGTCATTCTAACAAAATAGCTGCAATTTGTCAGTGCTGATAAGACTGGCCTAAGACTTCAATAGGTACTAGTTTACATTTTAATTTTAAAAATGTGAGACAGCGCTTGTTACCATAATTTTTTTGTAATAGGGCCTACTGACGAAACATGACACCGTTGACTGACGATGGTCGTATTTGATCCGAATTTTACAAAGTGATAAGGGATTTTATTCGTTTCGAAATGATTAAAGAGTTTCCAAGCAGAAGGTTGAATAAAAAAAGCATTGAATCGTCTTGGGCGGTGCACCTACGTACACTAATTCAACGTCTCCAAGAGGTTACGGTATCGTTAATAATAATAATAATAATAATAATAATAATAATAATAATAATAATAATAATAATAATAATAATAATAATAATAATAATAATAATAATAATAATAATAATAATAATCACCAGTACCCACGCGTTTGTAGCGGTCGCCTTGGAGACCGGCGGCGCGTGGTGTAAAGAAGGACTGGATTTCATATCTGAATTGGGGAAGAGAATTGCTTCTGCTACCCAGAGCCGTAGCGACCGCCCTCCGTACCCTCAAACCGGAGGGCCCCCGCAAGGAAGGGGGCCCCAAAACTGACAAAGAATGTTTTTTTGTTTCATCATCATCATCAGGTCCCTTGGGCTCAACGCCCGTAGGTGTCCACTGCCATTTTCACCACAATTCTCCACTGCTACCTGTCCATCGCCATGTGACTCAGCTCCTGGAGTGATGCTCTTCCACACCCGATGATGTCGTCCAACCATTCTGTGTGTGGTCTTCCTCTCCGATTTGTCCCCTCCATTCTGCCGAAAACCAGTAGTTTTATTTTCCTGTCGTCCCCCCATTCTGCATATGTGCCCAAATAGCCCCATCTTTCTCCTGATCAGCCTCTGCATAATGTTCTCCTTCAGGCGTATTCGTTTGTATAGTGCGACATTGGTAACTTTTTGTGTCCAGCCTATTCTCAGAATCTTTCGGTAACACTTTCTTTCGAATGCCAACATCCTCCGCTCTATATCCTTTGTCACCACCCAAGACTCGCATCCATAAAGCACACCACTGAAGACACATGTCTGTAGTACTTTCATCTTAGTTTCCGGTCTTATCGCTTTGCTCCTCCAGATCTTGTCCATGGCTTTTAACGTTGCTGTGGCTTTTGCAATCCTTGCCCATACAGTACTTCCTTTCTGTTGTCTAGGTCATATGTCGTATTGCTCCCAAGATATGTAAACTTTTCCACGTTCTCCAGCTGGTTTCCATCAATGAGGAACTTCTTTCTACACTCCTTTTCTCCGAATACTAGCGTTTTCGTTTTTCCGAAGTTCATGGACAACCCATACCTCTTTCCTTCCTCGTTCAAAGCTTGGGCTGTTGTTTCTAGCCGTTCCTCGTCGCTATCGATCAAGTCGATATCGTCTGCGAAGCATAGGTTATTGATCCTTGTGCCACTTATTACCACCCCATTCTCTTGATCTCTAATCTTATCCAGTACTCTTTCCAATAGTATAATGAAGGAGCTTGGGGATATTGGATCTCCTTGTCTTGTATCTCTACTTGTCTTAAACCATTCCCTTTTTCATTCCCAATCCGTACTGCCGCTGTTGCGTTTCCATTTATTTCCCTTAACAGACGTGTCAGCTTCTTATCCACCCCGAATGATTCGATACCTGTCCATGTTGTACTCTGGTCTATGCTATCAAAAGCTTTGCTGAAGTCGATAAAACAGTTGTATATTTTGATGTCTTTTCTCCTCGCTTTTTCCCCTATCAATCTCAGTGCTAGTATTTGCTGCACTGTACTTCTGTCTTTCCTGAACCCTGCCTGTTCATCTGCCATGTATTCCTCCGTACGCCCTCTTAGTCTCTATGTCAGTACTCCCATCAACACCTTTCCCAAGTGACGTATTAATGCAATCGTTTTGTTTAAGTGGCATTTATTAACGCTATTGCACCATCCATTCATGTCGGTTTTGCTGACAAAACAGTGAAGAAAATAAGAAATATGACTGTGTACAATTTAGGCCTATATGTATGCATAATTTGAACCCTGTAGGCCTATTTTGTATGAAAGAAAAACCACATTTCCAGTTTCTGTATTGTAACGGAACCCGCCGCCCGGGATATATGTTCGGAGGGGGCCACATTCTTTGTTGCTACGGCCCTGCTGCATGCTACCCATGACCCTATGGAAGCGTCGTACTTATTCCAGCGGATTTCGGTGGCTCTTCAACAGGGGAACGCCATCTGCCTCTCCGGAACATTGCCACCGCTCCCTGATCGACCTGAGAAGGAGATTTACAATCCGGCAAAACGACCCGTAGAACGACAGGAGGAAGCGTCCTACAGCAGATGAGACCGTGTCGGCCGAAAAAGACAGTCACTCGTCGTGTGTTACGTTCCTTATAAGAGTGGTCAAACTGTCGTCGTATCATAATAATAATAATAATAATAATAATAATAATAATAATAATAATAATAATAATAATAATAATAATAATAATAATAATAATAATAGTGGTGTGGCAGCTCCTGACCAGTTCGTGTCGGATCTGTTAGAGGCCCGTCGTGACACCTTGCCGGCGACAATGCACTCCTTACCCGGAAAACAGAGCCTTTGGGACAGGCCCCTGGTTGAAAAGGACAAGGCGGAAATCCGCCAGAGTGCCGTCGGGTTAGTCAACCGAGCCAGGCTGGACGCGTCGGGCAGTCCCCATTCAGCTGACTGGCTGTCCGCGCTTCCAATCGCCGCTTGTGGCCTTGTCCTGGATAACGAGGCTGTCCGGGTGGCGGTGGGTCTGAGGTTGGGCTTGGACTTGTGTGGTCCTCACACATGCCATTGTGGCGAGGGAGTTGGCCCCGAAGGCCATCATGGTTTCGTCTGCAGGAGAGCCATGGGTCGCTCCCTTCGTCACCACGCCATAAATGACATCATTTGGCGTGCCCTCCTCAGAGCTGACATTCCAAGCATCAAGGAACTGGCGGGTCTCTTCAGATCCGATGGAAAAAGGCCGGACGGGGCAACCCTCATACCCTGGTCAGGGGGGAAATACTTGGCGTGGGATGCCACCATCGTTCATACGTGTGCCGCCTCGTACATAGCCCACCCGAACGGTTTGGTCGGGCATGCATCAGTGCAGGCGGCCATCCGCAAAGAACAAAAATACGGAGGCCTGCCCACTTCCTACATCTTTCAGCCGGTGGCCATTGAGACATTGGGTCCGCTCAACCCGTCGGCCTCAGACTTCATTAATGAAATTGGCAGCCGCATCTCTTCAATCAGTGGTGACAGACGTGAAGCCTCTTTTCTTTTTCAACGTCTGTCCATTTGCATCCAACGCAACAACCTGGTCGCTTTCAAAGGCACTTTTGCCTCACACCCTGAAGACGAGGCCTGACCCACCAGACATACATTCTTCCAATAATAATAATCCATAAGTCCCTGGGGGAATGAAGTACCTCAGGGCAAAAAAAAAAAAAATAAAATAAAAATAAATAATAATAATTATAATAATAATAATAATAATAATAATAATAATAATAATAAATTAATAATAATAATAATAATAATAATAATAATAATAATAATAATAATAATAATAATAATAATATCGATAACGTTGGTCAGATGTCAATTCGTTGACGGTTCGATTGACCACTGGTCTCGTCGAATAGCTGTTGTTGTTGGTTTTGTAGCAGCACTTGGAAGTTATATTGAATATCCATTATTTTGATTAGAACAGACTGCAAGAGACTTTCCTAATTACTAATAAAGTTGGCTGTACAGTAGGCCTACCAATTTCTGGCCATATGTTTTTTCTGTGCAATTACTGCCAAAATTGTTATGAAATTTTGCTTGTTAGTTAATTACTGAACAACAAACCATAATTTTTTGCAATGTCAAGACGTACACCATGTAGGCTAAAGAAAACCTGTTCGAATCTTAATACTAGACTGAAATATCTTCAATTTCATGTATTAAGCCTAAATAGATTACAACAATACGCATTCAACGTCGATGCATTTAAATGCTGGCCCACTCTGCGCAAATCTATTAAGTGGGTTCCATGACAATAATTATGGTCTCACCAACAACTCGTCTACGGACAACTCGTCTACAGACAACTGGTCTAACGACAACCGGTCTACAGACAACTCGTCTACAGACAACTGGTCTAACGACAACCGGTCTACAGACAACTCGTCTACGGACAACTGGTCTAACGACAACCAGTCTACAGACAACTCGTCTACGGACAACTGGTCTAACGACAACCAGTCTACAGACAACTCGTCTACGGACAACTGGTCTAACGACAACCAGTCTACAGACAACTCGTATTGACGAAATAGAAGCTGGATTTATGAAAATGGTTTTTAAGCTTAAATGGAAGTTACATTGATGATTTTCATTCATGTATTTCAACATGCATCCAGCTTCTATTTCAGTTCTAAAAATACCTTCATCCAGCTTTTATTTCTCGCACGTTTATTTTCGTCAACCCAGCTTCTATTTCAGACATAAAAATACCCTCATCCATCTTTCATTGATGATGATGATGATGATGATGACGATGATGATGATGATGATGATGATGATGATGATGATAATGATGATGATGGTTCTCTGCCCGAAGGCAGGTTCATTGGCTTTATGCCCCTGGGGATGAGATGAGTGAGGTGGTTTCCCGTTGCCTTTCCCACAGACATTGATGGGTACGCAACTTGCCCAAGGTCGCTCCGCAGGAGCTTGCGTCACCGCGTCCCACACGTGCAAGCCTGAGATATCGAAATATCTGAATGTCAACTCCCACCCAGAGATTTCGATATCTCAGGCTAGCACGTGTGGGACGCTCTCTCGGTTACCTCAACAAAAATAACCTAGCCTACATGTATAGCGCAGCCTTTAAATATCCATAGATCATAGGCTTTTTAGCTTTCATTAGTTAGGCGTTTTTCATAAATCCAGCGTCTATTTCAGATCTAGAAATACCTTTACCTAGCATTTATTTCTCATGCGTTATTTTCGTCAATCCAGTTTTCTGTAAAAGAACCTTCATCCAGATATCAGATTCCATTTCTCTTGCGTCTTTTCATCAATCCAACCTCCATTTCACTTGAAAAAATCTTTGATCCAGCTTCCATTTCTCATGCTCTGGACCAGTTGTCTGTAGAGCAGTTGTCGGTAGACGAATTGTCTGTAGACCAGTTGTCGCGACACCGCAACATAGCCTACTGCACCAGCCTTCACTTATGCGACATCGAACTTACTCAAATCAATTGTGTAACAAATCAAAACCTATGGTATTGCTGATTTATAAAAACAATGACATTTCGTACGCATGCAGGATGACAGAAAAATCGATATTTAAAAAAATTATGAAAAAATTTGACGTTGAGATTGTCAAAAAAAGAGAAAAATTATCTTTCAGGCAGAAAACTTTGAAACCGATCATCATTCGCATAATTTTTATATCGAGATATGTAACTTTTCAATTCGTGAAGACTTGTCTTTAGCATCTGCTGCCTCGAAGATATTTAATTACTAGCGTCTCTCGATTAGCCTACCTCAACAAAAATATCCTAGCCTACATGAATAGCGTAGCCTATAAATATCCATAGGACCATAGATCGTGGGCGATTGCGTTCGAGTGATTGCATAGATCGTCAGGGGTAAGCATATGGTTTGTTGCGCGTTTTACATGCAGAAAACGGCTCAGCATGTCTATAATTGTCTCATGCGCAATGTACATTGTCTGTGTAATGCGATTTGCGCAATGTTCGATCGTCAGCTGCTGATGCCAACAGTTGCAATTGACTTAAGCATCATTAACTTTAAATATTTTGTCGTCAATATTCCAGTTTAGCTAAATCTTCGATGGGTCTATAACTATTTAAGCTACATGTGTATGGTAGGCCTACAATTAAATCATTTTAAAACCTATGTAGTGTGTAGGGATAATATTATGCAGCTATCACCATTCTTATACGCTTCTTCTATACTTCCAACTTCGGCGCATCAAGGTCGTTCGCAAATCTGTCTCTTAATTCTTCCATTGTGAAGTCTGTTATTCATGCATTTATCTTCGTAAGAATTGGCTATTGCAGCCCTCTTCTTATAGGCCTTCAAAAGATCTGCATGCATGCATTGCTTCTGTCCTGTCTGTACTTAGAGCTATATAAATTCTGATTGATTGATTGATTGAGAGCTGCTGCCAGATTGATTGCTCATCTTCTAAATTTTCTGTAATCTTCTTGTATTATGATTCATAAACTACAGTGACTTCACCTTAAGCCTGTACTATTTTTTTATCCGAAATATCTCAATCGATCTCCTCATTCAACACAGCTTCATTCAGAATACTCCACTCTTCGTAATGGAGTGGTCTCTTAATTAAATTTGTGCCCAGAGCGAGGACCACTTTGACCCACGCGATCATTTGCCCCCATTAGCCTTCTACGCGTTTCCATTCATTATAGGTCTAGCCATACATGCAGCTCTGTTTCTCCTCAAAACGCATTTCTTCTTTCGAGGCAGGCCTTCTTGCACTGAAAGCGCAACTGACTGATCACTGTTTCTGAGCAGCACTGTTATAAACATCAAAGAAGCCTGCATTAGGCTACATTAGGCCTACATGTATATAATGTGAAATTCCGTAATGCGCCGTAAGTAGGAAAGTCTGATGCCGTCAGATGCGCCTTAGAAATTATATTCATTCACTTCGAATATATTGCATTAGCATAATAGTTTGTACAAACTTCTGCAGCGACAAATCAATGTAGGCCTATAATAAACATCGATTTAAATCGTAGGCCTACTATATTATAGTACGATTTAAATGATTCTGTAGCCTGTTTAGGGTTTACATCAAGTTTGATGTCTCAGAAAAAATGGTTCAGTAATTTGTGGATTTTTTCCAGAGACGTCTCTAAAACATTTGAAAATGACGCGCTTCTCATTTGTTTTGCTCTTCATCGCAATGTCTGCGTTACACAGTCTATTGTTGAATCCAACAATAGCTGCAGCAGCTGCTGTTACAGACATTCAGTCGGACGCATCCGACGCACAGACATCAACAAGCGATGGTACATACAGCCTATGCATTTGTCTTCAACATAGAAACAGTTCATCATCGTCATCGTTGTCTCTTTATTCTCACCGCCATAATTGCCGTCATCATTATTACCATCATCACCACGATCGCCGTCATCGGCAACACTGTGAGCCGAAACAAGATAACCATCGAGTCAGTGTTTAATCTAGACGTCTCTGGGAGGAAGGTTTCCCCCCCAGGCTTGTCATTCCTCCCTCAGAAAAATTTGACAAAATGATATTGGTTTTTAGTTACTATTTTCATCCATGTTTTACATGAAGTGTTATAACATATACCGTGATGTTATTTACTTTTAGGCCTATATGATTATAGTGACATTATTTACTATTATTATATATGATACTATCATGTTGCAATGAGTATAACTTACTGTATATATTTGTATAAACACTATTAATTTGACACAGGGACTCAAAACCCGTCACATTTCGGTTTTGGACCTTTTGATTTAGTCATATGCTACAATGAACAAGCTCTAAAATGCTTTTAACAGAATGAAAATATCTTTTTTCTAACTGAAGTTATGCTCGTTTGATTCTTTCATTAGTTTATAGTGAGAAAACCAAACAAAAGTTACTGAATATTCGTGTAATCTAAATATACTGAACCTACTAAGTTATTATTCTGCAATTGTTCTGGGCATTAGAGGCATATATTCTGAATCAGATAACGCAAACGGCATCAAAATCGGTTCACTAATTCGCAAATTAGGGCAAATTCACAGGCATATGCTGAACTGAAGAATGAACTGCATTCTTGACCCCTCTCGCCTATTTCGGTGTCTAGCGCAATATCTAGGAAGCGAAAAACGACGGGTTTCGAGATCCACCGTCACATTTTTGCACAACCAAAAACAGATATGATATTCCCTCCAGAAATTTGACAAAATGATAATAGTTTTAGTTGCTGTTTACATCATCGTATTATGTGAACTTTTATAATATTGTAATACTTTTAATTATTATATGGTTAATGCATGATTATAACGTTATTATTTACTATAATAATATATGGCACAATCCTGCTAAAATGAGAACAACTTACTGCTAATATTTGTACAAATACTACTTTTGTACAACTGAATGGGTTCTCACCAGTGGTATTCTTCAAACTTTAAACTGTAAAATTTCAAACTGTTTTGTCCTATTATTTGAACACATAGGCCTATAGTAAAACCTAAAAACAACATCATTACTACATAATTTTTATGGTTTCCTGAATTTGGTACTGGTAGTTTATTAGTTCTTGGTTGGTTTGTGTACCATTAAATACGATTTAAGAAAGTATGTCCTGGTCAGCAATTCAGGACCATGTTGGGAAACAGGGTTAAATTGATATAGTGCTGAAAAGTCAGCTTATATAGGCTACTATTATATTCATATTCATGTCTGCATTTATTCATTAGAATAACTCAGCAACAGAAGAACTGAGCTGCTGAACTCGATACATAAAGACAATTTATTGTAATTCTAATCATATATAATATTTATATATATATTGGATCCTAAAACACTTTTTTATCAGTACTGAATAGTCCAGAGTTTGTGAATAGTCTAATGGAGTTATTTTGCTAAAATGGCACTTTAAAAGAGTACCATTACAGTGTGAAAATAACCCTCCAAAATATTTGTTAAGTGTTGCTTATATCTATATTGAAGTCCACTCTTATAAGCACTGAAAAGTACAGGCATTTTGTTAAGATAACACCTTAAAATGCTACTATTGCTATGGGGAAATTAAAAAAGTTTCTGATGAGGCTCTGAAAAAGTACAACTATTTTGTTAAGATGGTAGGCCTACCTTAAAATGCTACCATTGCAATGTGGAAATTAAAAAAGTTTCTGATGGGGAGGGGCACTTTCCCCTCCCCATACCCCTCCCCTGCGGGTCTCGGCGCTACGCGCCCCACGAGCGTCCTTCGGACGCTCGATTGTCTCCCCAGAAACCTGAATTTCCCCCCCCCAGCGGATGGGGACTAGATTAAACACTGATCCTCGCTTACTATTATTCGTAACTTTTCGTCTTTCCATCACCGACAGTCCTATACAGACCTATTATTAACAAGGGTAAAAAAATGAATGAGTGAGCTTTTCTTTCAGAAGAAGGATGTGGCATGTCCAGTGCTGATGTAAATGAACGCATCGTTGGAGGTGAGGAGGCGGCTCCGCATTCCTGGCCCTGGCAAGTTCAACTTGACTGTGAGCGAGTAGATAATTATTTTTCTACATGCGGTGGCAGTCTTGTCGCAAATAATTGGGTTGTTACGGCTGCACATTGCTTGTAAGTAGAAAATTACTCACTGTTACGAATTAGCGTATACTTATAATCAATACAATTCCGTACAATTCAAATTGTATGTACAGTGTAGGCCTACCAGTGATGGCAGATCTGCTGAAATAACACAATGGACAGCACAATGAGCACATAGCCTAAATGCAGAAATGTATGTTACTGCAAAGGATACATTTTACACTACCATAGTATTTAACAGAAAACTCTTAAATGCTTTGCTTCTCACTAATTTGCTATTTTACACTCTGTGTGATTTAAGCAAAGACGTTGACCATTAGGCTATTATTTTAAGCCGTCAACCCGTTGTCTGTATCTTTTTGGTTTTCCTGCTAGAAACGTTGCAAACATGAATACAGTCATATCATGTGGAGATGCAAAGTAGGCTACCGATGAATGCACTTGACCATTTGGGGGGAGGGGGCGGTAGAGTAATGGTTAACACGCTGGCCAAGAGTGCGAGAGGTAGCAGGTTCGAGCCCCGTTGGGCGGATTTGATTTGTAGGCTGCTATTAGAGACCTGACTAAGGCAATGAACAGTGCTTTTCAGAGGCAGGCAAGGGAAGACAAAGAAACCTACTTGAACGAGAGATGTAAAGAAATGTAAGAAGAAGGAAATAGAGGAAGAACCAGAGAAATGTTTGCGGAACTAAGAAAAATAACTGGTAAATTTACACCAAGAAAAGGATCACTGAAAAGCGCAAATGGAGAAATACTAGGAGATAGTGAAGTAACGAAAAGCAGATGGAAGGAATACACAGAAAAACTCTACGAAGCCGATGAGAGAGTGAGCAGGGAGGAAGAGATAGGGATGGCCACCTGGGATTACGAGAAAGAACCAAGTGTCATGAGATCGGAGGTGGAGTGTGCAATCAAACAAATCAAGGATAATAAGACACCTGGTACGGACGAGATACCCATTGAGCTGATCAAAGAGGCTGGAGACGGAATGATAGAAGATTTAACAGTACTATGCAATCGGATATGGGAGACAGAAGAATGGCCTAAAGACTGGGAAAAATCCATATTCATACCCATTTTAAAAAAGGCGATGCCAGACAGGGCCGGATTAAGCAATGTCAGGGCCCTGTTCGGAAATTTTTGTGGGGGCCCTTTTCGGAAATTTTTGGCGAAAAAATTGTCAAATTTGAAATTTTTGGGAAAATCATAGCGTTTCATCCGCCAAAAAAGTTGATGACCTTTTTTTTTTTTTTTTTTTTAGTCATTCGTCGAAATTTTTGGGAAAATAGTCGTATAGCCGAAATTTGCACAAAAAATTTTTTTCTACACTTTTGTGGGGGCCCCCTAAAGTGTGGGGGCCCCTGTTCCGCCGAACATGTTGAACATGCCTTAATCCGGCCCTGATGCCAGAGAATGTGAAAACTACAGAACAATAGCGTTGATATCTCATGCAAGTAAGAACCTACTTAAGATTATGGCACCCCGTCATAATAGCCCGGTCAAAAGAGCCCCGTCAAAACAGCCCCGTCATAATCGCCCAACGACAAAACAGCCCCGTCATAATCGCCCAACGACAAAACAGCCCCGTCAAAATAGCCCCGTCAGAACAGCCCGGGGCTATTTTGTCGGGGACCGACAAAGTCGCGGAATAACACGATTTTCGTAAAAAATTACATGACAAAATTAACGTCTTTTAAAGGAAGCCGAATAGGTGAAATAGTGCTTGTGAAGTTTAAGATGACTTTCGGAAATGATCACGTTGGTAAACGAACGTCGAGTTTATCATACATCCAGCTTCTATTTAAGATCTATAAAAACTTCATCCATGCAGCTTCGATTTCTCAAGCGTTTGATCATCCATTCAGCTTCTATTTAAAATATAAATATTTTCATGCCGCTTCCATTTCTCAAGCGTTGTATCATTCATTCAGCTTCTATTTAAGATCTATAAAACCTTCATCCAGCTTCCATTTCTCAAGCGTTGTATTATTTATCCAGCTTCTATTTAAAATATATATAAATACCTTCATCCCGCTTCCATTTCTTAAGCGTTTGATCATTCATCAAGCTTCTTTTTAAGATCTATAAAACGCTTCATCCAGCTTCGATTTCTCAAGCGTTTGATCATCCATCCAGCTTCTATTTAAAATATAAATACCTTCATCCCGCTTCAATTTCTTAAGCGTTTTATCATTCATCCAGCTTCTATTTAAGTTCTATGAAACCTTCATCCAGCTCCGATTAATTATTAGATCCTTTTTTAAAAAAACCTTGATCCAGATAAAACGCTTCAGAAATGATAGCTGGATGAAGGCTTTATATATCTTAAATAGAAGGTTGATGAATGACAAAACGCTTAAGAAATTGGAAGCTGGATGAATGTTTTTATATAGGCCTATGATCCGCCTATCTGAAATAGTTGTCCGTGTCGTCTATGACTGGACTATTTTCGCGGAACTGTTTACACGGGCTGTTTTGACGGGGCTATTTTGACCGGGCTATTTTGTCGGGAACTGAATTTTCTGGGCTGTTTTGTCCTTGGGCGATTTTGACGGGGCTTTTTTGTCGCTGGGCGATTATGACGGGGCTGTTTTGACGGGGCTGTTTTGACGGGGCTATTATGACGGGTCACCTAAGATTATACATAAAAGAATGGAGAGTACGGATCCACTCAGGCTCATACCATCTCATCTGAACTGCTCTTAATCTCCACTTGGGCTTCTGCCAATAACCTTACCCTCAATAGCTCTAAATAAAAAGAAATGATCATTGATCACTCTCCGCCTCCGTCACCAATTTGACCCTCCTCCGCCATTACCCAATATAACCCGAGTTAAAACCATGAAAATACTGGGTGTTTTCCTTCAAGATAACCTCAAACTCACAGCCCATATAGACCACCTCACAGCTCCTCTTTTTATGCTATCAGAAAACTCAAAACCCATGGCCTCTCCTCCGCATCCATCCATAAAGTAACCAAAGTCACTACCGTAGCTAAACTACTTTATGCCTCCCCATCCTGGTGGGGTCTCACCCTGGCTTCCGATAAAGAACGCATTGAGAAACTCCTAAAAAGAGCTAAACGCCTAGGCTACCTAGCGCAAACCTTCCCAACAGTCTCCGAACTTGCCAACATAGCTGATGCCAAACTCCTTTTCTCTATTTTACGCAACCCCAAACACGTTCTTCACCAACTCCTACCTCCACTCCGACCCCCCCTTCTTCTCACCAATTAAGACCTAGAGCACATAACCATCTCTCACCAAAGGATGACTCTTAATTTATTCCTCGTTCATTATATGAAAATATTTACTAGCTTACTCCAACACTATCTAGTGGAACTTTAATTATTCATTATCACTCTAGACTTGTTAACATTTCTGCGTTATTGTCAGATTATTTTTCTCAATAAAACGAATATCTAGATTGCTCATTGACTAAATTTTTACGTCAATGTTTTCATCGTGTGTCTTCTGACTGGCGCCATTCTATTAAACGGAACTCTAAGAAATTTGCCGCAAATAATTGGCTGAAATTTGCCGCCACTAATGATTGTACGAGGTACACGGGCACTTGGCCTATTTTGGAAAAGTATAGATTAGGCCTATATGGTATCTCTCTAACTGACGTTATGGGAAAGTGGGTGAAATACGTGAAATTACGAAAGAGTTGGGAACGACTCCCAGATTGGGAAGGTAGGTTCGATCACTCCCAATTCACGGCGACACATAGGTCTAGACCAGCGGTTCCCAACCCGTGGCCCGTGGGCCAAAAGTGGCCCGCGAGGCCTCACAAAATGGCCCGCCAGGTCTCAACAATGGCACTCATCTCTAAATAAATTCACAAAAATATATGAAAAAATGGACAGGATAGAACATATAATCATTTTGTATTACAAATTATTTTATTTTGAAGTCTTTATAAACATCAAACATTCTACTTTGAATTAATTATAATTTTTATATGCTTTCAGTTAATTAAATTTTAGCATTGTGGCCCCCTAAATGCCCTAATGTCCTTTAACTAAGAAAAAGTGGCCCTCGTGTTCTCCAACTTATAAAAAGTGGCCCTACAGTCAAAAAAGGTTGGGAACCACTGGTCTAGACTCTAGACCCTATAATATATACAGGGTGCCTAAAAAATACCCCACTGGATAAAATGCAATATCTTCGCAACCGATTGAACTTTTTCTGCGAAAATTTCCCAATTTGTAGAGGAATGAATTTCCAACAATCCCTGAAAGTGTCACTTTACAATTTTCATGTTGGCAAAAGTTACAGCTGTTTAAACTTTCAATTTCGTTTTTTCAAATATCCGCAGAAAAGTTAGCGTCACTTGTAGATTTCCATGTCAAATGATATCACTTTCACCACGACCGCAGAAATTCGTTTGACAGTTTATCGTAAAGTATGATGGGAGTGACCACTCCCTGCTTTAACTCGAGATCAAATTATTTTTGTGAAGCTCAGTATGGCCTTGTTGATCGAGTCCTACGGCAACTGATCCCACATTAGCAGCAAGACTTCCTTCAGTTAGCCAATGTTCTCCAACTTGGGATGAAATGTCTTGCATCGTTCCAGCATAGTTTCCCAGTCGTAATAAACAAAAGGGTTAAGGTCTGGCGAGTTTGATGGTCATTCACCTGTGCCAATAAATTTACTGCAGTTGATGGCAATAAGATAGCATCATCATAATCAACCCTGCCGTGCGAGCAAGCAGGCGCACCGTCCTGCTGGAAAATAAAACCAAATGTTAGAACATGCCGTCAGTGTTCAATGAGTCTGGGTAACAGAGTTCAACGGTGAATTTGACATTTAGCCTACTGAATGGGATGACGTGCAGTCTTTCCTTGCAGCCGTAACACACGCCAGCAGATTTGACGCCGAAACCATGATGTGCTTTGCAAACTTTACCTTTGCGACTACCAAGCGAATTGAACATCGCGCTTTTTTACGTCAGACCAAATGACCACTGTCTTCCTGTCTCTCTTTCGACATCTGACTTTTGCTACATAATCACGTCTACAGATAGCCTTCAATGTGCTCAGGCTCCACTTTTCACTTGGTATTTTGCTATGAACTTGCAATACCACAGTCTCTGATCATGCAACGCCCGTGTTTCCACTTTATCATCTGCAGATACTTTGCCCATGACGTTCAGTACGGATTCACAAATTGAGACCTTAATATAAAAAATATCACCAAATACTACCAGATTGCTTCATGAACAGCTTATTTGCAGCTCTTAGTGAGGTCATATGACATCATCATCACTTCATGTGTTGAAATTAGCAAACAAATCTTAAAGACATCACAGGTATTGGAAAGTGATTCTGCGAAAATTTGAAAAAATGGAAAACTGTGTTTGCACAGCTGTAACTTCTGAAGTAATGCAGATTCATTATTGAGATTTTCAGGGATTGTTACAAATTCTTTCCTCTATAAATCCTGCTCTTTTCATAGAATAATCTCAATTGTTTGCGGAGATATTGCATTTTATCCGGTGGGGTATTTTTTATTGAGCCACCCTGTACATGTACGATTCATGTATGGCGCGTAAACAAATTTAGCCGTAACTTGAAATTGCGATGAAATTCATTACTGAATGCAACAAATATTTAATGTGTAACAAACTCCCGAAAAGACTGATGGCACCATTAAATCACTAGTGACGTATTTTTTTACATGATATGGCTGTTCAGTGATCCCCCGTCGAGGACAAAGCATTTTGTAAGGCATGTAGCAAAGCTCGATAATCTCGCGATTTTCGCGACTTTTGTCGTGATAATCTCGCGACTTTTTGTCGTGATCTCGCGACAAAGTTTTTCCGAAGTCTGGCAACCCTGGCCATATAATTTATGGACAAAAGGTGCAGAGTTTAGATTTTAGAACGATAGAAGACTTTGTTCGGAACAATAGAATGGTGGGGTATCGTCTAGGATCCGTAGTCAATGCTAGTCATATAACTACTGGCAAGTTATTAAAACTTTCACAGGGCCAACATAACGGAATGTAAGGTTTATCTTGGCAAGCATTATACTCTGCACTACGACAAAGATGAGCCTGGCCAAGTAATAACCGGCATCGAGAAATATTTTGTTCATGAAAAATATGATGAACTCCAGTATGATCTTGGATTTGACATCGCCCTCCTGAAATTGGACAAGGCTGTGCAGTTTGACAAGAATATAAAACCCATTTGTCTTCCTTTTGATCTACTTGAACTGAAGAACACTTCCGATTGTTATGCAACCGGATGGGGTCGCTATGATCCATGTAAGTATAGTCTACAAAGTTCATATCCATTGCAACAGTAATAACTGATGAAGACATCAATTTATTTTTTAGGAGTGATATATGTGGGGCGCGGTGGTGTAGTGGTGGCGTTCAGTGCCTTGAAACCGCTGGGTCCCAGGTCCGAGTCCACCTCAAGCCGCCGCGTAGGGACCTTGAGCAAGTCCTCCACTTGGAAATGCTCGTGCTACTCAGCGCAAAAGTCCGATTCAGTGTCCGCTCTGTTGTTGGGAGCGCCTATGAGTGGAGAGCGCGAGTGTGCGCTACAGTAAATGGAGAAATAATAAATAAATAAATTAGTGTTATCCTAATTTTCTTTTATTGATCTAACAAAGTAGGCCTACATAATTTATTATATTCTCGTATTAAGTTTTATTATTCATTATGTTAGATACATGTATGGTGGACACTTTTTGCTACCTCGGCAGCTCAATCAGAGCGGATAGTAGCCTAGTATTATCTGTGACGAAGAAATAAAGAAGCGAATAAGAAGAGCAATGGCAGCATTTGGAAGATGGTAGATTTGGAAGATGGTAGAATATCTGGAAAACAAGTGGATGCAGCATAATTGCAGCGGTCAGAATCCGATTATACGAGGCAGTCATGGTGGCCTATAATAGGCCTAATAGCCATAGGTCTAATAATAATGATAATAGCAATAGTAACAAGAGTCACGCACAATTAACCTTATGCATGGTAGGCCTTAGAGACAAAATTAATAAGTCTTGGTTCCTGATAATTATCAATGACTCAACTGAGTCAGACACTCTCAGGGCAGAAGGAAGACCGTTTCAGGCTTTAAGCACACGCGGTCGCCTGCCGAGAAAGCACGATCGCAGAAGCAAGTTCTTATCCGACGTAGGCCATACGCGAGGATCGCTTATCTTGAACGATCAGAGTCGCAACGAGGAAGTAGTGGAACGTCTTCCGATAGGCTAGGCCTACTCTTTTCGCACAAGTAGCCAACACAGGCACCGCCCCGTGAATGACTGTGCATTATACCAGCAAACCCGTTTAAACTCAATACGATGACAAACCGTCTACCGTCTACTACGGACGAGCGGTGAAACATGATCAAATTACCTCCGGTCGCACAGCAGCCTAGCAGCACCGCTGAGAACGGCGAGCATAGGCCTACATGTAGGTCTTCTCCAAGAGTTTTTCCAGCACATCATGGTCGACCGCGTCGAACGCTTCATTCCAGTCGCCAAAAGATCTTCCGGCAGGCCGACTGACGTACGAGAAGTCTTCCCGTCAACGATAGATGCTTCGTAATAACTTTGACGCTGACAACACACTCGAGGAGCTCGGACAGATAATATGACATGCTCGATAACAGTGGACAACTTGACAGATCTTCACTGGAAGGTATCGCCGTCGGTTTCTTAAGGCGAGGTGTGGGGCGAGGTGTTGTAGTGATGGGTTTGGTGCCTTGGAGCCGGAGAGTTGCAGGTTTGAATCCACCTCAAGCCGCCGCGAGAGACCACATCAGCAATGGGGTATAAGATCCGCTGGGACACAGGCAGCCAGTGCAGCACATCGCGCATATAAGCAGAGACAGGAATAAATTTATGAAACCGCCCAACAAAGCGAGCAGCAGAGCTCAAGGCGCGATCAAGTTGCCCAAGGACCCCAAAGGGAAGACCAGCAATTAAGGAGCAACAGTTGTCGATTCGACTTGTAACAAAGGCATAGACAAGGACGACGACCGCGTCGTGAAAGAGAGAGAGAGAGAGAGAGAGACCACCCGGAGCTGATGAAGCTAATAAAATAGGCACTCCGTGCAACCAAGTTCACATGCTGGGACAGAGTGAGTTCAGAATCAAGGGTCATGAGTCCTATAGATTGCGAACTCTGAGGGAAAAGGAGATATGAGGAAAGAGCAGAGCAAGTTGGGAAAGATCAATACCCTGGAGTTGCCTATACGGCCACCCAACCAAATGAACTGCGTTTTGGAGGGGTTTAAGAGTAGCCGATTGGAGACCATCCAGAGAGAGAGGACATCCATGGCATTTTCCTACACATCTGGCTGACAGCGGCCACCGCATCAGCCGAATAGGTATGTGTGTAGGCTTGCATATCATCGGCAAATAGATGGTGCAGAAGCCCCTGAGAATGATGTCAGTAAGGAGCAGACAACAGCACTATAGAGAAGGTGCAGCAGCGGACCCAAGACGGAACCCTGGGGCACCCCAAAAGGGGCAGGGACCCAAGGAGACCTGGACGACCCAAGAACTACACAGTTTGAGCGGTCAGTTAAGGACATAAGCCAATGAAGAGGCTGGTCCACTAAGCCAAAAGAAGTGGAGAGGCGCTGCAGGAGAATTGAGTGATCCACGGAGTCAAAGGCAGAGCTTATGTCAAAGAGAGCAAGGAAAGTGACTTGACCACGATCAACTGCGCCATAGAAGTCAGACAGAACTGAAGTCGAAGCAGTAGAGTCTTCGTGGAATGATTCAGACGGAAACCCGACTCATTCATATCCAAATATACAATCGGCTGGTTGGCAACAATGCGTTCCAGTATTTTAGATAAGAAAATGACGTTAGCAATAAGGCGATAGTTTGCAGTCTCAGTTTGATCCAGACCATCGCGCTTCAAAACAGGCAATAATTGTATTGTATATGAGCATTTATAAAGCGCCTCTTACAGACTAGCTATTCAGAGGCGCTCTCAGCGTGACAGCCCCAAAGAAAAAAAAAGACTTCAAGTAGCGAAGGGCTGAAGATGACACCCCCCAATAAGATCTTACTACGGATAGCGGGAGGGAGGTCATTCCACATAGAAGGGCCTACATGGCAGTCCTTGTCCTTGGAACCAATAGATCAAGTCGATCAGCAGACCGGAGAGGCCGCAAAGAGACTGCAGAGATGGGTTTTTGCATCAAGTTACAAAGGTATTTGGGAGCTTATCCATGCAGTTTGAGTTTTCGAAACTAAGAGCAGTACCTTGAATTGGATACGAGATGCAACGAGAAGCCAGTGAAGAACATCAATCATGTAGGTAGATGTGGGAGTAGCGAGGTAGACGAGCAATGAGTCTGGCTGCTGAGTTCATAACTGACTGAAGGGAGGATAAGCGGACTATGGGAAGCCCAGCAAATAGTGAGTTGCAGTAGTCGATTCGACAGCAAATAAAAGCATGAACAATGGTTTTAAATACAGAAGAGGAAACAGATCTTCTGATGGCTCTCACACGCCTCAGGTGCTAATAACAAGAGCGTGTCAACTGTGAGAGGTGGTCAGAGAACGAAAGAGTGCCATCAAGAGTGACGCCCAAATCACGGACACTAGATGAAAATGTAAAGTCAGGGTACATTTAGGACAAGAGAGGGAAGTTAGGTTTAAGGAGCTGTTGTTTAGTACCAAACCAGATCAATTGCATCTTAGTGGGATTAAGGAAAGTCGGTTAGCCGACATCCAAGAGTGCAGATCATGTGACAAGGAGTCAATCAGTCCCACAAGAGAAGCCTGATCAGCAGGAGGACCATGTACAAAGGTCTGGACATCGTCAGCATATAGGTGGCCAGTGGCCAGGTGTGTAGCAAATAAAGAAGGAATGCCAGCAGTATAAAGTAGATAAAAGATTGGGCCTAGGACTGAGCCCTGTGGGACTCCAAGCTAACTTTAGCCCAGGTCGTTCTGGAATCACTAAGGACGACCATCTGAAACGATCTGAAAGGTAAGATTTGAACCAGTTAAGAGGGGGTCCAGAGAGGCCACAAGAAAGTTGAAGACGCTGTAGCAGGATCTCATGGTCAACCATATCAAAGGCGGAGGAAACATCAAAGAGCGCCAGGAGTGTTAAATGAGACTTATCAATGGCCGAGTATCGAGGGCCATAATGTCCTTCAACGTTGTGCATTTTCTATGCCACTTAAAATTATTGTTAATCCTTTTGAGGACGCCCTAATTATTTTATTGATCCAGCGAAGTGCAACAGCACACTTTAAAAAATACAGGGTGGGCCAAAAAGGACCCTCTAAGGTTTTTGACCAATATCTTGTCCAGAAGTAAAAAATTTCGAAATTAAATTTTACAGGCTTAAATGGAATTTATACTTACACATGATGGCCAGATCGCATCAAAATATTTGAAACAGAACAAAAGTTATACCACTTTTAGTTAGGCCACCCAGCGTTTTTTGACGATTCAAAAACGTAACGCAACAAAAGTAGCAAAAAACTATTTTATTAAGTCTCATCTCAAATAACTGTTGTCAAATGAACTTGATAGTGCTTCACAACTTGTGTTCAATGTGCCCACCGCCAGTGCCAAAATATTTTGTTGAAATCTGGCTATCGGGTGTAAATATGAATTTTCTTTAAACCTGTAAAATTTCATTCCGAAATTCTTACTTCAGGCGAAGATATTGGCAAAAATCCTAGATAGTCTTTTTGGCCGATCCTGTATATTAGACTATAAATAATAGTCCCATAAAGAATTTCTATAGGTTACCATCAAGATGCAAACGTTTGACAATTATTTCTGTGTCATTTTGGCGCCGTACCGGCAGGCCCCAGTTCGTATAATAATGTTTATGCAGACACAGAAGACGCTGCTGAAACTCTAAAGCAGCTACAGATGACAATTCACGACGATTACAGCTATTGCACGTTTGGCATGGATGCGGCTGAACTGAAAATTTGCGCAGGCAGCTTTGACCGTCCGGATGATGTATGCATGGGAGACTCCGGAGGTCCACTGGCTTGCAGAGAAACAGATGGCAAATGGTACCTACGTGGTGTGGCGTCGTATGTGCTTGGAAACTGTACCTCAGTGGCGACTTTTACTAAGGTGACCGCCTTTCGGGATTGGATTACAGAGAAAATGGAAAGTAAGTGCTTTTTGAGTCCATCGCGTTGATATACACCGTGATTAAAAAAAGTAAGCCAAATTGTTTTTCATATATCTCTAATGTCTGATAACATATCACACTAAACTTTCCCAAATATTTAGAGAAGTGGACCAAAAATATGATTCCAAAATTTCATGAGATAAAGTTGAACGGATAAAAAGATATGAATATTTAAACTTCATATGCCGAAATTTCAGTTTACAAGCAATTTTCTGTTAGATTCAATGAAATGTAAGCCAAACTGTGTACCCGCGTATACCCTCGTGTGCAGTCCTGCTTTCAACCTGTGTCCTATCCGAAACCGCAGCAGCGTTTATCACAGTGTAAATATTTCTGGCTCGGTTTATCTACGTGTAAACACATTTTACAGGTCTACAGAAATGCCTTTCTGCAGCATATTCGCCACTACCATTGTCCATGATTGTATTTTGCCAGGACCTTGATAGAAGATATCATGTTATATGCTTTTTCCAGAGAACTGAAGGCGAGGAGTTAGAATTTTCTGAACGATAAAGATATCTGACATTTCGTCTTAAATTGGAACATTAGGCTCATTAGTATACTATTAGGCCTACTGTGTCGCTGACAATGATGTATTGTAGGCCTATAGGCCTAATTAAATTTTCTTTGACGCAATAAAACTTCTGCTCTTTCCGTGTGTGCAATTTGCTTAGTTAGGCTAATCATTATTGCTTATGCTTAGCAATTTTAAACTACAATTTGTATGGGTTATATTCGTGTTTCTCAGTGATTGGTTAAAAAGAAATAGGCCTAAATTTAATATAAATAGGCCTATAACAGAGGGTAGCAGTTGGCGATTATGCTAATTCCTGGATTGTTGCTCACCATGTTCAGGCCTATGCTCACTGCCTTGCCACTGATGCAGTGTCCACTGTATCGTTAATGTCCAATGCCATTGATGCTCTTACATCATGGATGGCATCTAATCGTTTGTTACTAAATCCCTCTAAAACTCAGTTTATCTGGTTTGGTACTCGCAGGCAACTTTCCCTGATATATCCTTCTCTCTCACAGTCCGCGACCTTGGAATTACTCTGGATCAAGAGCTCAATTTCTCTAAGCATATCAATTTGGTCACTCGTAGTTGCTAGGGTAGTCCCAAAATCACGGTCAAAAAGTGAAAAAATCACGGCCTACTTTTGCAAAAATCCAAAAATTCACGGCACCGTGATTCACGGTGCCGCGAAATTTTTTCCAGTCACAATTTCTGTATTAAGTCGATTTTTATTTGGAAATTCAGCATAAACGAGTATTTATGAATGAATATTCACTTGTCAGCGACGTAATTCACTCCCCAAAACAAAAATTCATACATTAATTTAATGGTTCCGCACAGAAAATCTTATATGAATTTAATGGTTCCGCGCTGTTTTTGGTCGTGGGCGCCATTTCTGACGTGTTTATATAAAAAAGTGCTGAAAATGTGAAAAATCACGGGAAAACACGGTAAAAGGCAAAATTCACGGAAATCACGGCAAACGGCGAAATTTACGGTTTCCGTGATTTCCGTGAATTCGTGATTTTGGGACTACCCTAGTAGTTGCTACTACCAGCTTCGGCAACTCCGAGTTGTCTCAAGATCTCTCTCTCATAATGCTACTCTGACACTTGTCCATGCCTTTGTCACCAGTAGAATTGATCACTGCAGTTCGGTACTCATGGGTCTGCCACTTGGACTAATTGAGCGCCTTGAACGAGTTCTTCGTTCGGCTGCTCGCCTCATTGGTCGCATTCCTAAATTGTAATTTTGTAATGTTTTTAATTGTAATTGTAATTGAACATTTATATAGCGCCGCTCACAGATTCAGTAGCGCTCCCGACCCTAGTTAGCACTTCCCCTAACAAATAGTATAGTCTTCAGGCGTTTCCTAAACAGAGGGAGAGAGAGACTGAGAAGCTCAAGACGCAGCTTGTGCGGAAGACGGTTCCAGCAAGATGGGCCAACATAGGCAAAGCTTCTGGATTGGGCAGTAGCACCACGCATGCGAGGAACCACAAGGAGGCCATTAGCTGCTGAACGAAGAGCAGAGCGACCAGGGAGAGAGGATACCAGGTTACAGAGAGCACAGAGGTAAGAGGGAGCTACCCCAAGAAGAGAATTGCGCATAAGTGTCAAAATCTTAAACTCTATGCGTTGCGATACAGGGAGCCAATGAAGGGTGTCCCGAATAAATACAGAAATGTGAGAGAACTTGGGAAGACCAGCAATTAGACGAGCAGCAGCATTTAGTATTGACTGAAGTTTCGAGAGGTTGAGTAAAGAAAGACCAGCGTATGCGGAGTTGCCAAAGTCAACCCTAGAGCAGATCAGGGCGTGGACAAGCATCTTAATAGCATGCAGCGAGAGTGAATGCCGGATGCTGCGCAGCTGGCGTAGATGGTAGAGACATGTACGTGAGACACGGTTAACATGGTCCGAGAAAGAGAGAACTGGATCCAGAGTGAAGCCCAAATCACGAACAGTGGAAGAGAAATGGATATACGGGAACAAGTTGCAGAGGAGCTCCATGTCAATCTTAGCAAGCTGAGCTCTGCCGCCAAGCCAGATGTATTGAGTTTTATCAGAGTTCAGGCGGAGACGGTTAGAGGACATCCACTGGTCTAGGGCTGAGGTAGCATCGAGAATAGTGGCAACCAGTGAAACAGCTGTACTGGAAGGGCCATGAACAAATGCTTGGGTATCATCAGCGTATTGATGAGCCGAAGCACCCTTGAGAGAGAGTATAGCTGATAGATCTGCAGTGTAGAGAATGTAAAGAAGCGGCGCCAGGACCGAGCCCAAATATAAATATAAATATGCCCCCGTCTCTGCTTAGGCTATTATGCGTGATGTTCTTCACTGGCTCCCTGTTTCACAGCGCATCTCCTACCGAGTTGCTGCACTTGTCTGGCGTTGCCTTACTGATTGTGCTCCATCATACCTGTCTATTCTTTGTCGACCTGTCTCCGACCTTGCAGCCCGTCGAGCTCTTCGCTCTACGACAACTGGGGAGCTTTTAGTTCCTCGAGCTCGCACTTCTACAAGACAGCGCCGAGCCTTTTATACTGTGGGTCCCGCTATCTGGAATGGCCTCCCACTAAACTTGCGACTTATGCCTAGACTAAATTCACCTGCTTTTTATAAGTCGCTCAAAACCTATTATTTTAGCTGTGGCTGGGCTGGGAGCGCCTCTGAGTAGGTTTCTTGAAGAAGCGCTATATAAATTCACGAAATGAATTAATAAATGGCATCGATTAGGCTAACATGGTGTGCGCTGTTTTAGACAAGGTGACATGATGATGTCATGATGATGATGATGATGATGACGATGATGATGATGATGATGATGGTTCTCGGCCCGCATGCAGGTTCATTGGCTTTACGCCCCTGGGGATGAGATGAGTGAGGTGGTTTCCCGTTGCCTTCCCCACAGACAATGATGGGTAAGCAACTTGCCCAAGGTCGCTCCGCTTGCGCCCCTGCGTCCCACACGTGCTAGCCCGAGATATCTAAATCTCTGAGTGTCGGCTCCTAGCCCGGGCCTTGAACCGCAGTCCGTTGTATCTAACAGACGAATGCCGCTCTCGCTTACCGGTGTAGCTATAACTAAGCCAGTTAGGCAGACAGGTTATAATAAACGCTAGGCTACATTGGTGCGCATAGGTCACCAACGCCGCATGGCACGAACCTTAATTTTATTCATAATTCATATTTATTTATTTACTTCTCCATTTCTATAGAGCCCCTTCACACTCTCACTACTCAGAGACGCTCGATCCCGACTACAGCACAGGGCCGAATTAGGCCTATAGCCTAAGGCACTTTTATTCCGATAGGCCTATCATCGTTGCAAAATTTCAGGCAGGCCTACCTGTAAACTTGAATAAAAAATGTACTCGATTTGGCGTCAAATGCTCAAAAATGCGTCGGTTTCTGGAGCTTCGCCCCAGACCCCGATGGGGGAGCTTACGACGCTCCCCCATAGGCCTACCCTCCTAGGCTATAGGCCTAGGCCTTCGAAGATCTTGCCTTCGGCAATCGCGCCTTCACGCATTTAGCGTTCGCTATTATTATAGGCCCATACTACTAAGAATTTCCATTTGGTCCCCCAACTTTTAGGACGTGATCCTGTCAAACATAGGCCTAGCATAGGCTATAGCCTATCATTTTCACCACTTTGAAAACTGATTAACTTCTTTTGGTCTTCCTCTCAAAATTTTGCATCAATAGTCTATCTAACCAAAGGCCTACCGCTTTCAGGATTTTTTGGAGGGAGTGAAATTGCTGCACGTTTCATTGGGGGGTGGCCCGGTGGGGGGCTGGGGTAGGATACGCATTTAGGGCCTACATGTGTAGGCTACAATACCTCGCGAGTTTTTCTGGGGAATCTCATTCCTATGGGGAGCTTCACCTAGAGACGTCTAGCCTAGATTAAACATTGTTCTCCAATTATATCTAATGACTTAGCTTTTGGACTAGGCTACAATTAAGTCCTCTTTTTCGCTGTGATATATAGGGTCTATTAGTTTAGCGCTAAACAAATCTCAGAGTTAACGAAACTTACGAAAGCGGATATAGAAGTGCATGCGTCTCTTGACAGCGTGAAGGCAAATCTGGACTGTTTTCACTTTTATTTGGTTAGTTTTGTTCTTTTGAGTACTGTTTGAATTATTTGAGAGATATACCGTATCAGCGAAATTGGATGAAATTTTGTTTGACAGAATTATATTAGTATTCTGCACGCGTGAAGCTTCTGCGGCGGAACCTTCCGCCAGATAATGCCTTCCGAAACTGCTTATACGGCGGAAGTTCGGGAATCGACCCGAACAAGAGTTTCTAAT
This sequence comes from Lumbricus rubellus, assembly GCA_945859605.1. Taxonomy (NCBI): domain Eukaryota; kingdom Metazoa; phylum Annelida; class Clitellata; order Crassiclitellata; family Lumbricidae; genus Lumbricus; species Lumbricus rubellus. The sequence goes on along the minus strand of OX243812.1, from coordinate 24,886,396 downwards.
GGCTAAACTAACCCTAACACTAACCCTAACCGACCCTCACGATGCCTAACCTGCTGTTCGGGTCGATTCTACACGTCTCTCCGGTATACATTTGGCGCATGTGCACATCCTTCCGCCGTATAAGCAGTTCGGAAGGCATTATCTGGCGGAAGGTTCCGCCGCAGAAGATTTATCCATTCTGCACAGTATATCAAATTAGTCAGTGTGTGACATTGACTTGGAACGGGCAGACGCATGGGACTCAATGCAATTCAATATCATGCCTAAACGATTCTAGGCTAATTATCGCCATGTGCACAACAGGTCTTTATGATAGATAGGCAATTAGGCATACATAATTAATATTAATAGACCTGCAAAGGCCCTGCATCTATATTTATTAACGCATGCATGGGGCCTGCGCTGATGAATAGTATTGTTTTTGAATTGCCCCGTCCCCAGTCACAGTAACTAGCCTACTTGCCTCACGTTCTAAATGGGGAGCGGGAGGAAGCATTGGAAGGGGTGGTGTCGCATTAGATAACACACTGACATGGAGATCGGCAGAGCTGAGTTCGATTCCAGAAGTCCCTGCAGAATAGACGTGGGCTTTGTAGGCTGCTATTAGCGCCCTTATATTGGAGTTTGCAACTAGGCTTAGACTTTCATAGTCAAGACCAGGACTTTTGTGCTCAGAAAGTCATTACAACTACTTGCTTGCATTTGTGTGCGACATACAATGAACCTGTATATTACAGATGTTCAACAATGTATGTAATATATTTATATATATATTATACTATATATCTATATATATAAAAATCTAACCGCGTTTGGCACCTGACGAAAGATCTCCGAACTTTCTTCATTGATTGCTTTCGAAACTTCACCAAAACGTTTAGTTCCAACACGGCCGGGTTTGCAGAATGCTTTTTGGCAAAAAGCGCCATCTTTTCAGCTAAAAAAGCAACTTTGCAAATTCCGCCGTTTTCAACACATAGCCTACGCCCGTCAATAAGCCTTGCATACCAATTCAGGCATGTTTGTTCCGTAAATTTCTTTAGCGCAATTCATTACGGCCTTCGCATTTCATTACGGCCTTCTTGCTCAAGCGTTTTATGGCGTGATCCGCGTCGCCATCGCGGAGGGGGAGGGGAAGGGGGAGGGGGAGGGGAGGGAGAAGTCTTTTTTGCCACAGCAACGCGTGGCTGGGTACAGCTAGTAGTATATAAAAAACAAAAATACATATGACATACACGTATAGAATTATTTTGATTTTGACATAGCATTTTAGGTCTGTGATTCTGTGAACTCTAGGTTCTTAAACTATGTTGTAGCTGAATAAAATTGGTTTGTTGCAGTAGCAGTAGGTTTGCAGAACAGTTTTCAATTGATTGAAGGGGGAATAAAGACTTACCACTTGATGTTAAAGAACTGTACCTCGCAGACCTAAAATAATAGCATCTCAAAACCAAAGTATTTTCCTAGAACGTATCATACTTACATTCAGAAACTTGTGAGTGTCTTATTTAAGTAACTTTAAATGTAGTCTAAGGAGGTGAAAACCGTATTTACGACAAATCTCTTATTTATTTCATTTCCTATAAAATAGAACTATGTTATAGGTGAATTAAATTTGAAATGCAGGTGTCTGATTGCATGACCCTAATAACTATTTCACCATTGACACTTGTTGCTGATGATGTGCAATAAATGACATGGTTGCCCAATGTCCACCCCTCACAACAGGCAATGCCATCCTCTTGTCTGTTTCTTATAAAACAGGCTTTTTCACCCTCTAATTATGACAATTGTAGGGCCTATCTCTGTCCTTATGACTGGCAATACAAGCCTCTGGACTAGCTATTCTCTTTTCATTTGCCTCCTCCATCTGCTTTCACTGTCCACTTGCTCTGTACCAGTATATCCTTAACAATAGGGCTATGTTTCAGTTAAGCCTGTGAGATCCGGGTATGCACTGACAGTGCCTTTCCCCTAGCCTGATAGCTAGTTTGAATGGCTGACAGCTTTTGCCAATACTGATTGAGGTCATACAAGTTATAGCCTCAGATAATGACACCATGTTGGCGTACAATACTCACAACCCGGAAATACAACAATTGTAGCCGGATCTGGATAGAACTCGGCAGATAAGGTAGGCACGCACTCACCCAACTTTAAAAACATAATCTGCAGAGGAAAACTTTAGTGGAAGAGTTAAAATTGCTTTGTTCAAATCTAGTGTCATCCGTGCAGGATGTTTATAAATCTTGGTTATTGTATTTGAAATATGCAAATCTTGAGATCAGTTGAATGGAATGCTGCATACGATTTGAGGTGCCAGCATTCATATAAACAAAATTTAATTGGCTGAGCACTTGTAGTGGCAGAGTTTGTTGTTATCAAAACTGAAAGTCCAGTGGATACTAAATAGGTCTAACAAAATTTGATTATATAGCAATGTTTTTGTGTTATTCCTGTTATGTAAATATTTGTGTGTACATGTTTGAATGTATTGAGACAATAATCACCTCTTGAGTACCTCCCAGAAGTGTGCTTACACTGGCCATGGTGGTGTTAAAGTTTATTTACAGCTAATGCTCATCTGCTCAAAATGACTGTGTACAGTGTACACTGTACAATGTATATAAATATGAGTATATATATGATGCTCACAAGCATGCATTCTTGTAGTTCTGGTATATAAGATTTCAGAAATTTATATTTAATTTACACACCTTTTTACTTGTTTAAATTTGAGCACTGCAAGTAGTGCTCATTAGCACATGCATGGGAATTGTTGGTTCCAAACCTTCTGTACAGTAATTCAGACATCCTTTTCATTACTGTGAACTGAATAATTAATTATTGTCCTCCCCTTTCACTTAAAACAAGAGGTTTACTACCACTGGCTGCCTGGGTATGTTGAACGATACATCTGCATGAAGTGTTCTGGGAGAAGCCCTACCGGAAGAAATTACTAAAAAAAGATCATTCTTATTGTTTGTGGAGACCGGTCTTTTAAAATATTCTAGGTTTTTCAACTTCAGCAAACAGTTTTACTCGGTCTTAATTTACAACAATATTTGGAATTTCTGCATTCAAAGATCACCCAGTCGCCATTCTTCTGAAGTTCTTATGCCCACGTTCCATCTAACTAACATCTGTATGATGGGACACCTACAGAAGATACTTAATAATAATTAGACAATAATATTTACATGGTGCTGTTACACTGCCAAAGCCACAGAAAGAGGCACTGTAACTGAGCTCAAAAGTCAATGATGGCCATATGATGGAGCCGTTGCAAAGGCATGGTTACGGCACCATATAAATTGTCATTATTATTATTATTATTACATTGTCAGCTTTTTTTATATACACCCGGGTACATAAGTTAGCTCAATGTTCATTGCATTTATGAGGTTCTAATAAGTGCTGTTCAGATATGTGCATTGGTAGGTTTGTACTTGCATACGTACATATGTATGTAGATACATGTAATATGTATCATGTTTTTAAGAACCTCACATGGCAAAAACGGTTGTTTAAAAAAAGGTGCAAATTATAATAATTGCAAACATTATATGCAAGGCTTAACCTAGGATGTTATATAGCATTTGCTAATTGATGTCTTTTGTTTTATTTTCAGGTAATGGTGAGGTACCTAACTGAAACGAGCTTTGGTGATACATCAGTATGGAGTTGGTGTCAAGTACAGATCAGGTAGTTGAGGTGTCCAGCAATGGAGTTCTGATAAGAAACTCATCAAATCATCTGCTGGATGAAGGACCGAGTTTAGAAGATCCCAGTGAAAGACTGCCTGACGACATTCCTAATGAACCTCTCTCAGAAGAAATATCAAATAAATGTCTTGTAGAAGCACCAAGTCATTCGGAAGAGATGCCAGATGATGATCCGAATAAGAGTCAACCGGAAGAAGTATCAAGTTACAGTCCTGCAGGTGAAAGTGTCTCACCACCTGAAGTGCAAAATAAAAGTTTCAATGAAGAAGTACAAACTAAAAGTGTTGCAGAGGTGTCAGGTAACGTTGTTGTGGAGGAAACCTTCAGTTGGAATCTTTCACAAAGGACTGTGAACAGCTCTTTTAAATCTCCATCTACTGAAGTGCTCCTTAACGGTTCGGAAAAGCCAGATGCTACAAGGGAATCAGTAGATGCACTAGATGTGGTAGAGGAAGATCTGGCAAAAGCGCAGACTAATGGATGGAAACCAGAAGCTTGTGATACTTCAATTCTGCTACCTCCATGGAATCGGGCAAGAGGTATTATAACTGTTTTTGTAATTATAAAGTACACATTTCTGTAACACTTTAATGACAAGAGTGTCCTTAAAGCAACTAGGAAGCCAATACAGCTCATCACTGAAATGTTAAATGGATGTATAAATAGTATATATATATATGTACATGATGCCTTTCTCAAAACTTTTTTCAAGTGCTGCTCTAAGATTATGCGTCATCCTTTAATATGGCATCCAGTTACAGCTTGCTGTTCATTTGTGCTTGAACTGTCTTCACAGACGCTGGAGAATGCTTGTGCATGAAACAGATCATCTGCATAGTTTGCTAATTGTATGTATACATATATACATGTATGTTACGAATGAGCATCTGTTATAGCACCCCCCATTAAAAACTCTCAGAGGTGCTCCTGACTACAGCACGGACACAAAATAGGAATTTCACGTCGAAGTGCCTGATTAATTGCGAGTGAAGGACTTGAGGTGGATTTGAACCCGCACACTTCCGGCTCCAAGGCACCGAAGATTCCCGACAACACCGCGCCACACAAAAAATTGACTCTAGAAAACCTTAAGGAACTATAGGTTGCTCTTGTATATAAAATGACCTACTCAAAATTCTCACAAAGACATTGACCAATCCACAAACTGGTGCACTGTATTGGTTCTAATGTGTGATATATATAAATGCCAGCATATTTGTGCCATGTCTATGTATAGGATAGGTGTATGTTGTGTACATGCTAAATCATGTGTATATTAGAACATGTACAGCATGGCTTAAAAGTGTTACTGGACTGTCTTGGATGGCGTTCATGCACTTATTTTCAAATATGAATGCCCTCCTGCTACTTATTAGGTCAGCAGAGCCTGGGAAGTTAAGGGGCGTCCAGGGCCTCCAGGCACTTCTTCTTGTACACTTTAAATACTGATGTACAGGACTTTAAGAACCATTTTGCAGTATGGATATATTTCTGCCTTTACACAAGCATGATATATAATGCCTTTACACAAGCATGATAAATTGGTGCAGTGTGATGTAAGATGGCTGTCATTTTTCCTAACCTTTGATACAGCATAAACCAGGTATTCTGGGCCTAAAATCATTGACTTGTGAATGAGATGCCAGAAGCCATCTAATTTTATGCATCCTGTTGGCGTGAACAACTAGCTTCTCGCACTTTGATTACCTGCAGATGAACTTGTTCTGATCAAACTACACCATCAATTAGGTGCAGATTCAGGATCTGAAGAGTAATTACTTAGAAAAAAAATCTACACACACAATGTCACTTGTGCATGGTTTGTGTTTTTAAATAGTGCCTGGGCCAGCCATTGCAATTTTCGACATGCGAGGAGTTGATTCTCTCAACTACAGCAAAGCAGAAAAACTGCTTCGCTGTAAGTTGGCTGCTTCCTACCGTCTGGTCGACGTGTTTGGCTGGTCCGATGGAGTCAACGCCAGCGTCAGTGTAAGTCAGAGACTCTTTGGTTGAAAATACTTGAAACGTTTTTGCTGGCAGTGCATACAAACCTATTATACCGGAATATGAAATATGTGTTTTTGGTTGTCAACAGTAATGGTGCCAAACTGCCAATGGATGAAATGTAGTGGGCTGTTGTAGATAGGTGTCTGATTTTGATTGATTTTGAATAATTAGATTAGCTATTAGAGTACATGTTAGGTACATAATGTGAGAATTTATATAGTGCAATTCAGAACTGGACCATGCATGATATTCATAGATAGAGAGTAGTTTTTGAACAAGCGGGATTATTCCATTTTGTAAAAACTCATGTAATTATGTTTCTTGATGTAGATGTAGACAGTATTAGATCTTTCTATTTCCTCTTTTAGGCTCTGACAAATTCTGGGGATATTCTGGCAACTCCGCTTGGAATTCTACATCATGAGGTGACATCGTCTGGCGTGGTGAAGGTCAACCTTGAAGGTGATATCATTGACCCCGGTTCTACTGGCCTTACTGTGGACGCGAACGATCTAACATTACATGCGGCCATCTATCGAGCGAGACAGGATATTCGATGTATCATGCGCTTCAGTTCACCCATTGTTGTTTCCGTATGTAACCTTCGTTTACTTAGTTTTTGTAACCCGTACGGTGGACTGTGACCATCTCACTTGGACCTCAGGTGCATACTTTTTGGACCACCCGAGGGGATGAGATGAGAGTGAGTTGGTTTCCTATTGACTTCCTAACAGAGAATCGTGGTTGAGAAACTTTGTTCAGGGTTGCTGTCCACAGCGTCCAGTGTTTTGAGGTAGATTTGAAACTGCAACCCTACAGTTATAACAAAAAAGCATACCGCTACACCAACATGTCCCACTTTAAGGACTTCAAATTTGATAAAGTTTCTCTGATAAAGCACCTCTGAGTAGTTTCCTTGATGAGGCGCTATAGATAGATACAAATACTTGAATGAATGAATGGATGAATGAATAAGTTTAATGACCTTTTTGCAGTGTTTTAGTTATAGTTTTTGCATCTGTTTTTGTGCTGTTTACTGATTGTCCACTTTCCTTTATGTAGAATTCACTTTTTCCTGCATTTTTATTTACACTCTGCTGTCTCAAATGGCAAACTCTCATGATTGCATCTTTGTTGCCAACGCCATGGATGCAATTATTTCTTGAAATTCCATTACAAGCAAAATGCAACTCAATATAATTTCTAGCATTGCTCTACTCTTGCGCTTATGACACCTTTAGCGGCTTAAGATTGCTCTCAGTGAGTCTGTTTGTCATTACTATTATTGAAAAGATATCTGGATAGAAAATGTATCTAAATGTCATTAATGCCAGCCAACTATTATTATATCAATTGAGTGACTTGCTTATGTTTTCATATTTCAATGAACATTTTATTTGAATCTGAGCAGGGGATTTTGTGTGATTTTTTCTCTCCAGTTTTCTGTCTTGAAATGTGGCCTGTTGCCACTTTGTCCAGAGGCAATGGAGCTTGGGGATATAACATATACAGACTACTTCGGACCCATCTGCAGTGCGGAGGATGAAGGTCTTCTTGGTCTCGTACAACATCAAAATAGCAAGGTAATTAAGTTTACATGGTGCAGGGATATAACCTTTGAGGCTTTCTCACTGTTAATGTAATGTAATGTAATATAGTAATTTCTATAACGCCGCTCACAGCCGAGGCCATTCAGTAGCGCTCCGAGTGCATTAACCTCTAAAGAAAAAAATAGGTCTTAAGAAGAGAGAGATATGTAGATAACGATCTAGAAAGTAGTCCCACGCAGAGTGGAGAGTAGAGAATTCCACAAGGAGGGCCCAATGATGGTAAAGGATCGAGTTTGAGCAATAGTGGTCCTAGCTCGAGGAATAAACAAGTCAGCCCTGTCCAGAGAATGGAGAGGTAGATGAGAAGATGCAGACCTTCCTCCATATGTATGTGTTTGTGTGTATATATATATATATATATATATATATATATATGTGTGTGTGTATGTCTTTGTGTATGTGTGTTTGTATGTTGGTGTTTTGTGAAAATGTGTGCATGTGCTGGTGTCAGATCATTTTAGCATGTCACATGTTAGTCTATGAACCTTATTTGTTTCCCAGTCATTTTTAGTACCCACCATTAAAGAATAGGATGAAAGTGTTTGGCCCACATGACTGACCTTTTTAATTGAGCTCTATAACTTTATTTTGAAGTAGGCAGAAAATGTCAGCTCAGCAGTCAAATTTATGCAGCAGTATGTACCAGTAAATGCTGTTGGAACTGTCTCTGGTATTTGGTCCTACCCATGAGAAGAAAAACCTGATGGGCTTGATTTGAAATGCAAAAGTAGGTCATCTGCATATCTCCATTGGCAGTAGAGCACAACTATTGCTTATCAGCTGGCTCAAAACTGGACTACAGGGAGCTCTCTGAGGCATGCTGGTGCTATTGCAGCAAGTAAGGCATATCTACTAGTGCTCAGTCTTTTAACGTGCAATATTGTAATGCATATTCTGATACAATACATTTCGAAACATGAATAGTACCGGTATATTAAATACGTCTGTTGGAAATACTTTGCTGTTGCTTTTTTGCTTTTACAAGTTCATCTGATTGTTCCGCTATTGTCTTCGAACTGTAGGTGATGTTCTTGAGGAATTTTGGCATTGTTGTCTGTGGAGATTCGGTGGAACAATCATTCGATGTCGCTTATAAAGTTCATGTTGCTATAGAAACACAGGTATTACTTACAAAATGCTGCCACTAAATTATAAATTGGTTACATGAATATACATAATGCTAAGTGTTACAGGTGTTATTAAGTACTGCCTTATGTGCAATTGTGCGTGCCTGTTGGTATTGTTTTGAGTGATCATTTTACTGAGTTTTAGTGGGCATTGTTTTGTTATAGTGCATGTATTAGCATGTTTCACTTGGATTGGCTGAATGAGGAATCTGATTTTCTGATTGTTTAAGCGATTGCTGATCAACATAGTTTTCAACTGATTAGTAGCCTGCCTCTTACGTATACCGGTATTTATGCATGGAATTCTTGTCTGAATACCTTATGAAAATTAGAATCTATCAATTGGAATAATTTTTAAGTGGCAGATTATTGTGATAATAGACATAAAATATTATATGGAAATGATTTTTCATTCATATGGCTCCTCATTTTCATGTAGTTGATGTTATAAGTTAGAAATGTTTTCAATTCAATTGATGCTTCTTGCGTGTTTTCGCTGTGCTATTAAGAGTTGGTTTTGTCTTCAGTTTAAAATTCTACACATTGGTTTGGCCAACTTCTACATACCTTCTGAGAAGAAGCAGCAAACAGTCTTGGAGACATCCAGTGAATGTCCACCTGATGTCCACCCATCTAGGATTGACCGACGCCTCGAAGATGTCCGGTTTGAAGGATTGATGAGGATGCTCGATGGTGCAGTTAGTGATGCTTATTATTATACAATTACTTTGTCGTATATTGTTGTTTCCTTTCATTAGAAGATTGATGATGCGATTGATCTGAAATGTCGATTTGGCATTTGCATTGAGGATGGTTCATTTCCATTAGATATGATTTATTTATTTAAGCAGTTTTGGCCTTAAGTGAATTCTACACGACATGGTTAATTTTCAGTTCGGCTTCATGAAAATAGACTATGACCAACTGGTTGCTGAGCTTGTTTGGTGTGAGTTTCACATACTAGTTCCTTGTGCTCTTTTAGGTTTAGTACAACTGCTTTCTATTCTTCATTGTTGAATTATTATCATCATCATCATCATTATCTTGAGTGCATCATCATCATTGCAATATTATCTTTGTCAAATTTCTGAAGTATGTTTGTGCATTGAAAGGGATACCAGACTGGATACACGTATCGTTTTCCAATGGCAGCCAAGCGAACCGCACGTTCTCAGAGTTTAATGGAGGTGACGCATTCTACGAAATCCACGGTTTCAGATGCAAGCAGAGTGTAAGTGGAGTTGACTCTGTCGTGCATTAAACTGAACATTATTATTCAGCTGAATTAAGCAGAATTCAAGGAAATTGAGTGTTGTTGCGTGGGATGAAGTTGAATTCAGTGGAATTTTGCGATGATTGAGTATGGTATGATTTTGATCTGAAAGTGATCTTTGTGAATTTGTCATTTGCATTGTGGACTGAAGACAGTGAGGAGGGTTAGCTTCTTTTGGAGTTTAGTCCTATAGTGAACTCTGCATGAAGTACTAGTAGTTATTGATTACTGCTTCATGAAAAGAGACTGCACTGACCAACTGGTAATATGATTCCTCTTTGCAGAGGTTGTTTGCTCTGAGTTCCCATCATATGATTATTATTTTGAAACCTTGGATAGATATTTCATGCACAGTTGCTTTGTTCTATCAACTGTCATTAATCTATAGTCAACTGTCTTCAATATGCTGGACGTATTCTTATCGGGAACATTACTTCCATTATGTAGCCTTTGAAGCATCAGCAAATAATGCCATTTGCCATGTATTTACTATAATGAAGCGATTGTTAGTTGCACTCATTGTAGCTGCTAATGGCTGAAGGCCATTTTGGACTTTTCCTAATTCAACAACAAACATCTTACACCAACTCTGTCAAATATGAGCATTTGACTGGCAATATTAAAAGTCTACTTACATACTTTATTACTTACCTTTTGTTTCTTGAGGCATAAATTCTACTTATTATAAGAAAAGAAATAGAGAATAAATTTAAAATTATTATGTTTTAGCACTGCGCTTTTTCTGACTTCAATTTCAACTAAGGTTTTGCTTATAGAGTGACATTTTTCTATGCATTACTTTTAGGCATGACGAAAGCCTACCAGTCTCCACTGACCCAAGTCGAAGTGTCACTCCAAGTTCTCGACGACCTGCTTCAGTTATGAATAGCAAGGCAATGAATAACTTTTGATTTGTTATTTAAAAGAGTTTTATTGGATGTTGAACATTTATAATATTTATTATATTTATAATATTTATTATATTTGTTATAATTATGTTCTATGCGTTTGGAGTGAATACAAATTTGTTAGTCTGCTTCTCCTTTGCTGTGGAATAACTTTGTGGTTATTAAGATGACTGATTTGATGTGCCATCAGTTGAAACCTTATGGATCAGACATCAGCAGTGATGATGATGATGATGATGATGACGATGATGGTGGACGTGGTGATGATGATGGTGACGATGACGATAGCCTAGCTCGGATATTTTAACATCATGCAGTAGTACTCATTTGCGAATATTATGTTTTAGAATAATTTGAGGTTTCTTTTGCTGTTGTAGTCTGTCATTGAAAATAGCAAAGGTTGTCGAATAAGCCACCAGTTCGTTCCTTTGGGAACAGACGTACGAGAATACAAGCAGAAAGTGAAAGAGGTCTGAACATCAGTTACAGTTAATTTATATGACATTTTATTTCTTCGTCATTGCAGTTACACAAGGTTTACTTAATTTCCAGGCTTTGTTGTAATTGTAATAGAATTGTAATTATAATCGAACATTTATATAGCGCCACTTCAAGAGAACTCCTCAGAGTTGTTGTGAGATTGTAATGCAGGTACTTCTTAATTTTTTTGTGACGTTACATTACGTAACAATACAATGGTTGGTTTTATATTACATCAATGTATTTAAAATGCTTGAAATGTGTGTGGTCATCTGCTTAAATATCAGTTACCTCTTCCAACATAATTAATTATTGCAGTAGACCTAATCTTTTGATAGTGAACTGACCTTTAATTCAGAATTTGAACATCAGCAAATTTGCAACCAGCAATAATACAATGGGGAAAAAACATACAAAGTTCTGACCTCCACAAGTTCAAAGCATTTAAAAGACATAAAATTATGATATCTGTTGTCTTTAGTTTATTATCTGTTGTCTTTATTTTATGGTATTTATTTTCAATGTTTTTTAGATTCGCAAAGAGTTCCTGCCGCGTCATGCTAGTGCTGGTCCACACTCCACCGTTCTTGAGGGAGTGACATGGGATGAAGCCCGGAAGATTCAGGTAAGCGTTAAGCATTGGAATGGGTCCATCTACAGTTTATGAGAGCTTTTCTTTTGACATTTATCATTGGATATTAAAGATGACTTGATTACTTACTTGTTACTTGACTCCTTGGCTGCTGCCTTCAACTCTATTTCGTGCTATTGATTCCACACACCTGTTGAATCCCGCCATTGAGATAGTGTAGTCACTGTAGTGGCTGATATCAATGTTATGTTAATAAACCAGCAACTGAATTATGCTCAAGTTGGTTGAAGTGGCAGATTAATGTTTATAATTATAGCCAATTAGCACTTTATATGCAATTTAACGTTGAGAGTGTGTGTACTAAAAGTGACTGGTACACCAATGCAGCTTGCAACAGTGGTAAGACAAGTGGTTTTGAATTTCTAATCTAAACTAACTTAATGACTTCTTTAATATTATTATCATAACGTGCAATGGTTGATTCAAATAAAGCTGAAGCGAAAAATGATGATCCATTGGAGAAATCAGGTCCACACTGAAATTTCTTCTGTCACATTTGAACTGTAAAGCAAAGATGCTTTCAAACCTAGAACCATTCTTCAACTGTTGATGTCTGATGTAATGCTCCAACACCTGCCCTCTTTGGTTACAGATCTTTTAACCGAGTTGCAATGCAGAATTGTCAGTCAGACAGAAGGTGATGTGCAGTTCAGATGACTGACTATTTTAAAATGGAACTATCTGCTACTGTTTCCTGAAAGTTCAAACTCTGTTTTCCTTCAACAAAATGCAATTATTCTCTTGCTTTAAAATGCTTGTCTGACTGCATTTCATCTGCAAGCGACTAACAATTTCATAAAGTAAGTAAGTAAGTAAGGATATTCTTTATTTGACCACCAGCAAATGCACAGTAGTTCACAGAGGAAAAAAATAACAATAGAAAACATTTATGCAAGGTTAAATAGATACTCATGAGTTAAATGCTTGAACGATGGAGTAACTGTTTTTTTGTTGTCCTCATTTACCTGAGAACTTGCAGGTAGCATTCGTATAATATGAGCCATTTGTTGCTATGGTTACAGGAGAGCCAGAGTAATGGTCAAGGTGGAGGGGGAGGTGGCATCAAGGTAACAGCCGCATCTCGTGGAATAATCCAGCGTGATCACCAGAAGTCCGCTCTCTTCTACAAGGAGTTTTCCACTGGGAACCCTTTCGATGCTGTCTCGAAAAAGGAGCTTGATGCTTATGTGCACGAAGTTCACAGAAAAACTGCTACGCCTGTGCCACCTTGTAAGAACTTTGAAATAATTAATTACGAATCGGGAAAAGAGAAATTATGGTCTTAATTAGTTAAGGGATTTGAAGTTTGACACTTTATCGGCTTGATTAAATACTAAGAGTAACTGGGAAACAGTTGTTACAGTGTTGAAACATGCTTGTGGTTAAATTGTCTCTATAGTTTGCTACATATGCTTATTTACATACAAAAATTATTTCAGTTTTATTTATATCTGTTAGATAGAAGAACTATTGTTCATTCCGTAAAACTCCTTATGCAGGGTTTTGTTGGCATTCATTTGAACTTTTAATGGTCAAATTAATTAATTTTTAGAAACATGGTTGTGAAAGTTAGTTTTGAGTTGTGCAATCATGGCATGGGTGCTTCTTCTGACATGGCATGGGTGCTTCTTCTGACATGGTATGGGTGCTTCTTCTGACTTGGTATGGGTGCTTCTTGTGACATGGTATGGGTGCTTCTTCTGACATGGTATGGGTGCTTCTTGTGACATGGTATGGGTGCTTCTTGTGACATGGTATGGGTGCTTCTTCTGACATGGTATGGGTGCTTCTTCTGACATGGTATGGGTGCTTCTGACGCTGATCTTGTAATGCAATCGGATGTTTTATGGTAGAACTTTTCTTTCTTAACTAGGTTATCGTCTACTATTTATGTGTGTGTGTTCATATGCTTTCATGCTGATAAACTGGTTCTATTTTGGTTTTAGCAACCCTGCCTGATGTTCCAGAATTGGAAAACGCCAAACTTACAAAGCAAGAGTCTACAAAGGAACTGAGACAGCAGGAGAGGCTGAATGCTGAGCAGGAAAGGAACAAGATAACCACTGAACCAGGTTAGAGCGATCTCACCTATAAATTCGTTCTTGTTTTTGAGTACTTCACTATTTAAAAGTAACAGAGCTGAGCATTTTCAGAGTTGTTATATAGAAACTGCAATTATACTTTTATACAGTTATTAAAATTTTAACCAACCATTTTCTTACTGCAAGGTTAAACTTTGATTTATCTGCTCTATGAAATTGTAGAGTCTTTTATAATAGTGCTGTAATTGTAATTAAGAGTAGTATATAATATAATAAGATATAATTTTAGATTTCATATGAGCTATATAAAATCTTGACATTGTATCTCAAAAGCATGTTTTCATTTTATTTATATCAGTCAACAAACTATCAAGCAAAAGCATTTCTTTGGCTCAACAAGCTGAGTGACTGGTGATCAGATTCAAGATCAAATCATGTTTTTGTTTATATGATGAATATCAGGATATTGTGGTTGAAATAGTAGAATGCCAGATGCATGTTATTTGTGGATTAGTGATAAAAGCATTACATAACTAGCTTTCAGTTGATGTGCCTCTCTTACTTTAACTATCTACTAGAAAGGACTTAACCAACTTATTGTTGTCTTTGAATTCACTGGTCCTGGTCTTTGCATGGCTGAATTAACTCTGCTGAATCTTGGACGGCAGTAGCATTCGTCTGTGTCTCATGTTCAGATGTAGAGCCTTTAAAGAATATTCTTACTTACTTACTTGCTTACTTTATGTACATTGTCACTGTTAAAAAAGTGTATTCAGATTAAATATAGTTTAGTGATGTATGTTTTAAGTGGATGAATATTTACCTATTTTATTAGTAATTATGTATTATACACATGTAACATAATTATTTGTATCTCAATGTTTGTTTTCATCTTTTGTGTATTGGTTGTTTTGTTTGGATTTGCAGTAAGCTCGCGATTAACCGCTGTCGATCAAACCGTGAAGGTTGAAAGCGTCCATCAGACTAAAAACGAGCCGCATTTTGCTGCACGCCAAACAAGCAAAGACAACTTGGAGCCGGTTGTAGAAACTTCTGCCTTTTCAGAAAAGCAGCAAAATTTAAATGCAGGAATTTCAGCTAAGGCAGATACCAGCCGGATTGACGAATTCAAACAACCAGTTAGACCCACAGTAACTGTGGAACCGTCTCCTGCAAGACAAGAGAAAGCTGAACCAGGTTAGCAATAAGTGTCAGGAGGTCATAGTTTAACCCTTTAGCACGTTTTTTGTGAATTAGACCATGTAGGACCTTTGTGGTTCGTAAAAAGCAATGGGAGTTTAGGTGCATAAGATCAACATGGATGTGGGGTCGTTTCCTGCTACCTTCCTAAGGGTCCGCTTGTCTTGCATTTGCTAGGTGGGATTGGTCAAATGAGCCATAGGACAGGTGAGTGCCTCAACCAGCTGTCTTAGAGTTCAATTGGATTACTTTAATAACTTGTAATCATCTATTCATTCTGTGACTTGTAGTCATACTGCTGTGTATCAGTTTGAATTGATAATAAGCACGAATAATTATATCCAAAAACTGCATATATTACATATAATATTGGTGCATATAGTATGAAATAAAAGAAGTAAGATATTTAAAAATATAGACATCTCATAATTAATGTATTGTTTCTTCATTGTTTATTCCGCAATAGTTGCTGGTTAAGAAAGAGTTGATTCATACATGTGCTTCCTCAAATAATGCGCACCTAACAAGTGATTGTCTTGTCTGATGACCTAGGTAAAGTAGAGACAGTTTCTTCAGGGCAGGAGGAAAATTCGCAAAGGCAGGGTCAGACAGTTCCATCACCTGTAGCACCTGCTCAAGGTAACCATAACTGACATAATTATCATTATAGCTTTCATGGACATAATCATTGTCACATTCATTATATTTATTTTAATCATGACATATGTTGAACCATCATTATCACCATCACAGCAGTGCTATAAAACTTTTGCATCAATAATGACTATCATTATTATGTGGTTTCATCATCAATATCATCATATTTATCATTTCATCACAATTAGTTTGTATTGTATTGTTCTCTTTTCGCATCACTCATAGTATGAGAGACCTTGAGAAAAAAGATGGATCTGAGGTGAAATTTGAAGAAATGCTACCAGAGAGAATGGTGGAGCAGGCTGATGGGGGGGGGGGTAGTGGGGGAGGGAAGTTCATTCCATAGAGGTGATCTTATGCAAGCAAGTGTTCTGGATTGAGCCATGGTGGTTCTGACATTGGGAACAAAGGTCAATTAAGCCGGTCAGAGGATCTAAGAGGACGGAGCAGAATGGCAAAGAGTACTCTATGAATTAAATCAAAATTCATGACAATAGAATTGGATCAAATTAGTTGGACTGTTGCTGATAGTGATATATTTGTTTTTTTATTTATGCTTCTGTAACTGGTACTTGATAATTTTTCTGCCTTATTTATTCCAGTTAAACAGGAAGAAAAGCTGGCACAAGCAGTTGCTCATTCCAAGTCGCCAGAATCAAGCCAAGAAGGTAGATTAACTCAACTTGTGCTCAGTAGAATTTATTAAATTATTATTGTTGACTGCTGCCGTTTTTCTCTGCCAGATATTCTGTGTGCTCGTCGGTTTTCAGCAACAGAATTTTGCTAGGGTTTTGCTATGATATTTATTTCTTACGGGAAAAATAAAAGCAAAAAGAATTTGCTAGGTGGTCAGATTTCATATGAAAAAGATATTGGTGATGATGGCAATGATGACAAAGATGATTACAATGGTAACAGTGATGGAAACTTTTAACGAAACGAAATCTATACTTCTTGTTTTCCTCTTTTCTGATTGCAGCTTCCAAGTCTGGTAGACTTAAGAAGTCTCAGTCAGTGATGGAAAGCGACAAAAACAAGGTTTGCATCTGAAACTGTTACCTCATCATAATTGACAACAACGCGAGCTTATAATTATTATAAATCGGTTTGATGATGCATGTACCTTATATGTTAGGATGCAAGGTGATGTTTGAGTCCAGTAACTGGTTCGCTGTTTGTTGTGGTATGTGATTGAAGCATTTGTCTTGCTAAAGGAGATTTTACTCATTTGTCATTCAGGATACATTACCTAGAGAAAGTGGCGCAGAAGGCGTAGAGCTGCGGACTAATGAGAAGAAGAAGAAGCGAGGACTGTCCGCAATATTCTCAAAAAAGAAAGACAAATAGTGCAAAGGTACATAAATGCTCGGTGCATTACGTTACGTTTTAAGCTTGCTGATGTGGTGTCTTTACATAGCCAACATTATGTATCTGCTTCTGCAATGCAAAGCCAATAACTGTTGCCAATTAAAGGCAAATGACTGAATGTGGCTGCTTCCTGCCCAGCTACCCACATTGACTAACTGTTATTTGTTAATGCTGTTTATTCAAGCTAGTTAGAAATTAAATTTGTTACGTTTTCAGTTGCGTCAGGAATTGATATTAATTAATGGTATACATAACAGCATTTATTACAATTGCAATTTGGTGCCTTTTTGTGTCTTAAATTTGGAAATCTACCAATAAGAATATTTTGCTTCTGTCATTCTCATTTATGAAGATCACAACTGGGTGACTGGAAAACTAGTGGACGTAGGTATCAGTTGATGAAAGAATTTGTTTTGAAGACTTTCTTTGTGACAAAGAAAACTGTTGTACATAGTTCCAAAATTCCTATACCGGGGTATTCCAGATTATTGTTACTTGGAGTATTTCTAATGGAGGCTTAACACACAGCAGAAGGTTGTGAATGTGTTGTCCTTATCAGTTGTATGTATGTATGTTTGTATGTACATATGTATTGTATGTACGTATGTAACTATGTATGTTTGTATGTATGTGGACATTTATATAGTGCCTTACAGTAACCTCGCAAAGGCGTGTATGTTATGTTAAGAACAACCTTATGGCTGACCACAATTATAGTGAGGTTATTTTCTATTTTGGAATTAAATTTTTGATTCATGTTTTGGTTATAGCAGCGTGACCTGAATCTCCAACATACATGAAATTTGTTAGCAGCGTTGGTAAACTTCGATTGAACATGTTATTTGAAGACAGTTTCAGTATTGTGTTCCAATGCATGAAAACTTGCTTATGTTATTGAATGTGTGTTACGAAATTGTTTTAAAAGCCATACAAATAGTTTTCATGTTGGTGTGTTTTAAATACATTTATTTTTTTTAGATAGTTTAAAACTTCCCATTATCTTCTAATATGCTATGTTGGCTTCTATTGTCTTCAGCCTGAAAAATTGTTTCAGTCAACAATGGTCTGTTCTGTTATTATATATTCGTTAGCTTTTTCTCGGTGGATGGCCATAGAACCTGGAATGGGTTACCTTTTGCACTTCGCCTGGTGCCTAGAGGTCACACCACTATCTTCCATTTGCACATAAAACTGCCTTGTTTAGCCATGGTTTAACTGGGAGCGCTTCTGAGTACATTACTTTGAAGGTGCACTATATAAAACCTCAATAATAACAGTAGAGCCCCAGCAACATCAAAGTAGTACCTACACGACCCTGTTTTGCATTTAACCCTGCAGGATCAGACAGGTAGCCTTGGCACTCTGATGGGTGTGGACGACTGCAAAGAAGGATGTCGTTGGAATGCTGATTGCTGATTTTATATAGCTCCTTTTCTAGAAACTAGTCAGAGCTGGTGCTCCCAACCTGACCACACAAGTCGCAAAAAACAGAAAGGTATGTAACTGCTCGTGAAATTGAAACTTAGAATGCAAATAATATGAGGTTCATGTTAAAGTTATTCTGACGCTAAGCCAGTGTTAGAGCAGTAGATTGGAGTAAGAATCGTAAGCTGAGTTCGAGCAATAAGAGGAAGTCAGTGAAAGGTGGCTAAACACGAATGAGGAGATTATGGGTCGAGCGTGAAAGACGGGCAGTAAGCCTGGCAAGTGAAAGGAAGCACGTGTAAAAATAGCACTGCGTCCGGAGAAAGCGAGCGTGCTATCAAGGACAGCGTCAAGGTCACGGGCACTGGAGTGAAATGTGAAAGACTGGAAGCTCTCGATCGGCAAGAAGGATCGAGGAAGTCTGGCTTTAGAAGCTGTTGGCGTATAAAACCAATTTAATGATCCGCGTCTTGCTGCAATTTAGTGAAAGTCGTTCGGAAACATGAAGAGGTGCAATTAAGCCTCGAGAGAATGAATTTAATGCATCTACGCGACCAACAAGAGCAAGCTGAGCTCATGACATGGACGAGCGACTGAACGTGACACGTCATCAGCCTAAAGGTGACCAGTTGTCGACAAGTGTTTGAAGAATTTTGCTAGAATGTCGGCTAGGGTGCCAATGAAAAACAAAGTTTGAGGTTTTTTTTGGTCTCACCCCTAAGTTTTGTTCATTTAGCCATAAAGCTGAAACATACAAAGTTTTGAAGCAATCAGGTAACATTTAGGGGCTGCACAACACCTCTGAAGTTTAAAAAATCTACAATTATGGAATCTCATAGGCCGCTATGTATAGCAGAATGCTGTGCATTGTGCAAGATACACATGCAGAGTTCCTCGTCTCTTCAGTGTTTAATAAATATTATTGGTTGCCCAGTCTTTGACTGAGCAAACTTATTTTGGGTGCTTGAAAGTGCTGGTGATGGCTCAGCCCCTGGAGCAGATATTGTGTTGCTCCTCCTGGTTTGTGTTGGCGGACTTGAACATCTGTTTCAATGTGACGCCCGTTCAGCTGTTTTTTTTACCACCTTCATCTCTTGTGCCCTGCACTCTGCTGTGATTTTATGCTTTACTGGGGTTCCAAAAACCTGAGTCTTGCAAAAGGATATCTTGTAGGATATCCATGAAAGTAAAAAATATCTTTGTGTTTCGTGACACAAAAACGAGACAGCTATTTTTCAGAGATACAATTCTTGTCAATTGTCACTCGAACCGGAGAATCTTCTTCACCCAACTTACTAGGGGCTGTAGCCATATCGCCTTTTTCCATACCAGAAAGTTCAGGATAAAAAAGGCAAGACCAAGAAGTGATTCACTCAAGTGCCACAAATGGCGCTTGAAAGTTTTTACGGCTTCATCAGCAACGGACTTGTTTGAACAACGGTAGACTACACGATCATTCAACGAAATGATGTAAGTCGTTTCATAGAGCAGAAGTTTCTGCTGTGCATGTGTGCCATGCTTTGAGATAATTTTAGTCTAACAACAAACATGTTAAACGTTTAAGCCCAGTCAGTTCAGAAGCTGTCAAACGAAACTGTGAGCGAAACATATAAATTTTAAGATTGTCTAAAAATCTCCTATCCATCGTGCCCTGTGGTAAGCTCCAGGTGTGTTGATACGGATGCCTGCATTGCTGGGAAAAGGTATATAAATTTACTACGGATGCCTGCATTGCTGGGAAAACGTATATAAATTTACTACAAACAACGGCGACAAATGCTACAACTCCTTAGAGTTATCTCTTGGATGATACTGTTGCAGCTACTGACAAAAATACCATGAAGTTGTCTTTCAGCGGTTTGAGTTCATAGGATGAAAATAATGTCAATGTGAATCATTGCAGCAGAAAACGTTTCAAAGAGACTGACATTTGGACCACTAGAACATGTCCTAAGCGTATAAAATACATTTGCGACAATTGGTTTGTGTACATGATACCTGCCTGCATGCCACGTTAATGAGCTGCTTGTGAAGTTATTGCTGCAGTATGTGACACAAGCTCCCGCTTTGTTGTCTGTGCTACTGGCATTCGTGTCAATGCACATCAGCTGGACACGTTCACTGAGTTTCCATTTATCATTCATTTGAAAGACTGCTGCAATCTGCAGTGCCTCACCAGAACAAATGCATAACTGTGGGACCCTGAGAAGCTTCATCTCACCATCTCCATTGTAGCACTTTGATCAACGGTGTCTTGTATCTGATAGAGCAGGCAATATCTTACCATCCCAGTGTATCATCAGAGGACCATGGATACCATCAAAGGAAGATGATTTCTTTATTGAAGTAGTAGATGCATGATGCTGCATTCGTGCCAAACCTACGGATTCCTTGTTAAGAATTAATCCCGATGGCCCAGAGACGAGGTCATAGCTGCCAGGATAAATATTGCATTAAATTGTCTGTCCAATACCTATGTTCTATCCAGTGCTGATACTACACTGTCATCAGGATTAATTCTATGTACTTTTGGCTTTGTTTTTCTCCTTTCCTTCACCACAGGAATTTTTACATCTCTGTCTTCATCTTCAGCTGTACTGCTTCCATCACAGCCTGTATTGTTATCTGGATTTTCAATAGAACTGTCAATTAATGATAGGTCTACCTTACTTCCTTGTTCTCTTTTTCCTTCTGTTTGTGGTGACCTTCTCTTACAACGACGGTCTTCATCCCTCGCAACCTTGAAGTCAACGGGTCCCGGACTTCAACGTCTTACTTTCTCTCTCTGTGCTAGTGATGTTATTAAATAAACACTTAATATAAAACATATATATGATATAGAATTGATATAAAGCACAGATATAACCAGAAATGATGGTAATCCACAGAGTTAATAATTTTCAATATCGAGACAGACCAATATGTCAGAAATTAACTAGCATTACGGCACATACAACTATATAAAACTTCTGGAGCATTGTGCAGCCTCTAAATGTTCATGTATTTTGTTCATTTTTTCCCTGAATATCTTCCATATATAAAGGAACATTTTCAAACGGTGAGACCTCAGAAAATCAAAACTTTATTTTTTCCAGTGTATTTCGTTGGCACCCTAATGTCGGCAGCATACAAAAGATTTGACCATAACCCAGAGAGTTCCATTGTGTCCACAGATAACTATTTTGAATAAGGTAAGACCAGTCAGTAGGCTATCTGAGGTTCCCCTCGCCAGAGGCGAACCTCAGATACCGCAGGAGATCTCAAGGACGTTGCACCAATTGAGGTGAAATGGTCAAGAGCTTTTGAATGCGAATAAATGTGTTAAAGCAAAAAAGTAGTAGGCCCTAGTTTAAAAATAGGTGCCAATTTTCAGGAGAGGCGTGTGCCCCCTCTTGCCCTTGTGCGCGGGTGCCCTTATCGAGCATCTATAGCAGACGCAAAGAATAACGGAAACAGCAATGGAGTATTATGTCCTATGAAACTCTGTAGACCTAATCTGTGTGCTTTTCAGCATACAGCCCACGCGTATTGTACTGGTCTACATTGGTCGATCATGGTTTCAATTAATTCCAATTATTATTAGAATTAATGTTAGGCCTAACCCTTGACGCTGCTACGTGCAATCGATCAATTAGCCTACATGGTCACATACAATAGCCATCTGGTTGTAAGAGGATGCCTGAACAGTTATTAGGCAAATGCATGTAAACACACACCTGGGCTAGGCCTGCATAGTTTGGCCTACAAGGCTACAAACATGCAAGCCTCCACCCAACGATTACCGTTAGTGTAATAGCCTAGGCTACGCCTATTATAGGGTTATTTATAATTTCCTAAATAGTAGGCTATAAACCAGATTCCATAACACTGCTGCACTCTTGCAACCTATAAGCTACATGGCTACATAGGCCCTACCGTAATAGTTTAGGAAAAACTCTGCCACTGGCTGCACTGTGCAAGTGCCAGTCCCAAGCCTGTCTAAAGAAGGAGGGCGACATTAATCATCTGTGAAATGGCAGTGTCGTTAAACAGCAACAAGCCATTTAGTTTAGGAACAGATCCTTATAATAGACCTATTTCGGTAATCTAATTAGACTTACGGATATAAGTGTCAACATCCATATATGTGGGATCCGTACTCAGTTTGGACAAACGACTATGTACGATAATTGATAATTAGATATGGGCTTATATAATTATATATATATATATATCCTGTAGTAGCATATAATAGCCTACATATTATAATGAATAGTAGAACTTGCAGTAAATGCCAGGGGGCCAATCCGGCCATGGCCCCCCCCCCCCATTTAGAAAAGCCCATGTATCGTGGCCCCCCGTTCGGTTTCAGCAAGCTTAAAATTTTGTATATTTAGCCTACTGATGAAATGGTCAAATTTTCTCGAAAATTTGGTCGGATGACTAAAAAAAGGTCATCAACTTTTTTGGCGGATGAAATGATATGATTTTCCCGAAAATTTGGCCAGATGACTAAAAAAAGGTCATCAACTTTTTGGCGGATACGAAAGAAAAATTTTCCACACTCAAGGCCAAGAATTTTTCCCAGGCCCAGTGCCAAGAATTTTTTCCCAGACCCAAGACCCAAGAATTTTTGCCCCCCCCCCCGTCAAAAGTTTCTGTATCCGCCCTTGGTAAATGCATATTTCTATTACTAATCCATCATAAGAGACTTTACAGCTGCATTCTTCAAGGCAAATTATCTTCTTGTTTAGGCAGCTGGCGATTGTTATAATTCTTAGGCACCAGGATACAATAGGCTCGTATAGACCTAGGTATATAATTATAGGTTTTAAAGCTTCAGTCCTGAACGTTTTGCCAACTCTTTTGTCTGATCTAGAGATCTAGTTGACTACAGACTGCAGTCTGCAAAACAGTTTCAAGCAACATAATTTGCGTCTGCTGCATAGGATATAATAGGATAACCTCAGCATTTGAAAAGAGATGGCCGTCGCAACTGCATGGCTCCCGATGTTTACCATATTATCTGTTGCCGTTCTCTCATCGGTGTCTGCACTTCCCATAGGTGAGATAAACATCCATCGAGATCACTTACACAAGCGTCATATACATGTATAATACATTATATATTATGAACTAGGCCTATGTTATTATATTACTTGTGTGTGTGTGCGTGTGTGTGTGTGTGCGTGAAATTGTATTCAATATTCATCCAAAATTCACTAGCTAGAGTCGTCACCAGAATACCCAAACATCATCACATCACACCCCATCCTCGTCACTTCAATGGTCGCGAATCCTAGAGCAAGTCCACTTCAAAGCTCTCTCCTTAACCTACAGCTCCCCAAAGTAGGCCTACTCCCAATTTAAATTTTCGCGAACTCTTAACCATTCACTCAACCCGCTCTACCCGATCATCCGCCTGTCTCACTCTCTTATACAACAAGCGGTCACAAGTCATCTCAAGTTCTCCAAGCGAGACATATTCAACATAGCACCATGCCTTTGGAATGATCTGCAAACGCATTTATAAATTCTGACTTCTTCTCTCATTCGGATCGTTCAACTTTCACACCCATAATATTATGTCGCCACTGACCATGACAACGAGGTCTGAACTAATGCCTGGAATTTCATCGTCAGTCGCTCTTTCTTTACAGATATTTATTTTCCGCTCAAAGTTTCCGAGCTGAGTTGTTAGATATACACTGTAGGCCCCTACAGGGGCCGTCCATAAGGTAGCCTACGTCACGCTCCAGGGGAAGGGGGTGTAAGAAAGTGTGACAGTTTGTGACAGGGGGAGGGGGGTCAGGCCATGTGTGACGTCACACATTTATTATTTTAATGATGTATATTATATAATTGTCTAGTCTAATTTTTGCAATTTTTGTTCAATCTACATTGAGTTAGGCTAACTGCTTCAATGAATAACTGTGACAACTGTCGACAATTAACTATTCTACTATTAAAGTCATTTTAATAATGTGATAGTTCTTTTACGTGGAAACTTTACAGTTTAATAGTGAAGTGTGTTTTAGATTAAATTTGAATAAGGTGTTAATTACAAAAAAATTCGAAAGTGTGACGTACTTTAGGGGGGGGGGGGCCTGAGAAAGTGTGACGTACTTTAGGGGGGGGGGGGTCCGAGAAAGTGTGACAGTTTGTGACAGGGGGGGTTAAAATGGTCAAAAATAGCGTGATGTAGGCTACTTTATGGACGGCCCCACAGCCCAGAAATTGTAGGGCATATAGGCCCTATGTTGAACGTACGAATCAAGCCTTAAAAATATAAAATTAGGTATCCTACTGATTATTATTGTGATCTGTTTTTGTCTGTCGGATTGAATCGAAGATCTTGAAGACTACAATCGCAGAAACGATCTCGGGCTATCTTACAGGTAGGTGGGCATTGACAAACATAATCTATCAGGACTTAGCTTACCGGTAGGCTACAATTTTATTATTATAGTGTTAAACGTTTGGATAAATTAATGTGATGTCACTCTCGTAGAAGATGGTGTGATGTAATCAAACTTTTAAAGCCACTCTAGCAAGCTCTTAGGCTTGTAATATAGGCCTACTGTATTTCACGTTGAGTTCATGATGCTCGTTTTTGCTACTCACAGCGGTGTTCCTATTAAATTGAAGAAGCCGTAGGCCTACGTTTCAGATGCATCGTTCAATTGGAGAAGTGGTCTACTCTATATTATGGAGAATTGACACTTTTAAAACATTAAAAAAATCACATTGGTCTACCGTCTACCTAATTCACGTTCAGCCGATTAAAATTTAAATGAATGAAACATTACATTAGATTTGTTCTAGATTAACAAGGGCACCACACATACTAGCCTAGCCTATAGACCTATAGGCCTAGCGCAGTAGCCTAGTTAGAGTAGGATATCTGTGCATTTAAAGTATTTAAACATAATCAGTAATTTGCTAGAACGACATTGTAGAGAGATGAGAAGAGTGTTGGAGGAAGTTTTCCAAACGGGAAAAAAGAGAATGGATCCTTTCGCAGGTAAAACGACAGAAGACGGCGACGACGACTACGATTTGAAACATTACGAAGACGAGGATCTAGACTATGGTCTGCTCGAGAGACTGACCAATGAACTGCTGATAAAGAACGGAGGTGATCTGGACAGAGGTCTCACGGATACGGAATACGAAGACATTTCCGAAAGATATTTCAAGAGATTGCATGAGGAACGCACCAGTGAAAAGACGAACGCCTGGCAGACAGCGCCAAACACAGAGTATGGATCAAAGAAGTTTGGCACAACCTGGGCTACTCCACCAACTAAAAGTTCAGAAGATGGAAATAAGACACCACCACCGACCGACGATGGTAAAACCACATCTCATCAGGGAGTTCATAGACCTACCACACCTGGTCAGGATGTTGTTACCACGCCGGTAACTCCCAGAGATGAGTGGTGGACAAAAACAAATTATTGGAATGGTCAGTTTTGGGGTTTTAAAACGGGCTGGCCAATCTGGGAAGATTACACTACAGCTCTTAGTGGAACAGATTCTTCCAAGGATCACAGCGATCACACCAAACATTTCGACTGGACAGGAGAATCAAAGAGTGGGCATAAAGTTCATGTCGTCGTCTACTTTGAGAAATAACTGATCAATAATTATTATTGATATTTTCAAACAACTTGACATTGATCCAATTTCATCCAAAATGATTTAGGCTAATCAAACCTATAGCTATTAGGCTACATTTTATTATACTCATTTAATTAATCGCTACCGTAGAGCTTATGAAATAATTTGCCTCTAGATGAAATAAGTTGTTTGACTTTTGCATGAATTAATTATAGTCAATGTTAGCATGAACATTGGACTGTGTGATGTTAAGCACGCCTAATTTATTTTTGATAATTTCTCTGATATCCGTATAGGGCCTACATTGGTTAGTAGTATCTTCACATTAAATTGCTAAGTGATGTCGCATTGGTATTGTAGCCTAAGCCATGGCGTTCTGCGTGTAAGCCTATAAGTGCTCTTCAGAGGTCTTAAAGGGCGCTATAGAAAAGCCCTATTGCATACGTGCATTTGCAATACATTTGCAGGCATGCGTATGTAAATAAAAAACATACGTGTTTCTATAGGCTAGACAGCATCTGTGGGGGGGGGTCCATTTCCAGTTCGCATATTTTCTTCAAGGGCGTTCACTTGCATCCGTTTCTCTCAACACATTTTTCGCTAATTAACCCGATAGAGAAGGTTTTAACCCATTTGTAGCAACTTCCCTTACATCCTCCACTGCAGTGAGAAAATACAGTCAGGACAGAAGTGGGGTGTGGGGGGGAAGTCATCAAGTCGGAAGCCTAATTGGACCGCCAATAACCAAGAGGATTAATTTTTAGACCAATATCTGTAACGAGTTTAAGTGTCGAGGTTCCTATGTAGTTGATGAGTGACAACAGGTGTCGCTGCCTATTCTATGGCTTCAGTTGCAACAACACGGATGCTTCAGCAACAATCACGTTTAAATTAAATTATCCTAATTGCAGAGAAAAACAGCTGCGACTCTTCAGGCTTGTAGCAACACCGACTAAATGTGTCTGTCGTGGGTATAAGGATCTACAAAGTAGGGTAATACATGTAATTATCGTCAAGTTCCTTTCGAGACTCAATTATAGGTTTTTGAACAAAATCAGCGCATGTTTTGAAGATGTGCATGCGGTGGCCCCTAAGAGGCATTAGTGGTTGCTGTGTAAAAGTCTGTTGAAATCATGCTGTAAACACTGTCATAGCTTTCTACTATTTTAATATTGCCAAATGTTTAATTGTATGAATTGTCTGTGAATGTAGAACTATGAATTATACACTGTAGTTGTTCAAAATTGTTTTAGTCTCATATAGGCCAGCCTAGGCCTACTCATCTGTCGATACCACAAAACAGGTACAGTATAACATATATGAGTAATTTTCGTACCCTGCAATTTCTGTGTTTCACCGCCAAACGTTTGTGCCCCAATGAGCATTCGTTGAAGCAGAGGTGAGAGGATTGTGTGGAAAGTTATTGCAGGCCTAGTCTAAGCATTAAACATGCTGGTGCAAGTAGCGTGGTTATAGGCTATATACGTGTAGACTAAACCTATATTTTCTCTCTCTATCAGAACGCAGTATACATTGTGTGCCAAGTATCTCAATACTTGAGCATCCTGACCCAATTGTGCCGTCGCCTTATGTTCGATATGAAATATGAATTAAAAAGTTAAAAAAATAGATTGATTGATGTGGCATTGACAACAAGTAAAAACCCAAACTAATTATAGCCTAATTCTATACTTTTATATCAAGTATCCTACGCAAGCCATACCAGGCTGTAATGGCAAAAACAGTCAGTTTATGGATTAATTCGATAAAAAAAAACATAAGCTTATAAATTAAGCCATATAGGCCTACGCAGCCTACCTGTTACAATTGATATCAAGCGCATACTACATATTAGATGCGTCGCAATTTCTGTCCGTTATTTATGACATTTCGTGAATTTAGTTCGAACGTACAGTAGACATGTGGACCTCACACGACAGTGTAACGTAAGATAACTGCGATGTTTATTGAGCGCCTTTTTCAGTAATGGCCGATCCTCTGAACACGAATACATAGGTATTGACTTATATATCTCCTGTAGGTCTATTCCTTGGTTATTTCTGGACGGTGCATCAACGTCGCAGGCTGCGTGGATGCTGCTGTCGGTAATTAAAGATTCTACCAGAGAATCAATACCCCGAGACAAAGCAAGGTCACCTATAGGTTTCGCCTAAAGATCGCAACTCACAAAGGAGCGGAGGACCTACCTGAAAGACATGATCATGAAACCTTGATAAGAGATAGGCCTGCGAGTTAGCAAGCCGCTGGCCAATTCTGAGTTCTTGCTGGATGATCCGACTATCAATAGGGCCTATTTATCTTGCTTTTGGTAAGAGAAGTCGTCACACCAAGAGTTTCCGATGGTGATGAGTAATGAAGCTCAGTCATCTGTCATGGCTTGAGTAATGTCCTGGATGAAGAGCAAGTCTCCCAGGTGAACGTTCCTCCAACAACTAATATAAAGCGTCTTCTCTACCGGATACAAGTCACCACAACTCGCCAAGATTCTAATAATATTCGACGAATCAATTGAAGTGAAAGACTCGCCATCAGCCGTGAATCGCCATGCAGCGTCAAAGCTCAGAGTTAGAGTTAGTTTGATTCAGAATGCAGATTATTAAGAATAGTCATCGTAATTTATAGGCAGAAACGACGCTGCTTTAATTATAAGTTAAAGACTTACTTCTGACACAATAATTATTTAACCTATAAGCCCTATACGAATCTACCTAAATAAAATTGTCCGAAGTAATATTGCAGTATCGATACATTGAAATACTAGGCCAATACAATGTATATGAAACACAAACTGTGGATACATTTAGTCCTAGTTCTAAACATTATTCCTGATATAGGCTATACCTACACATTGCTTGTACACGTTGTCTCGGTTGCCTTAGCTCTGATTGGTTAATTAATACGCAATCTACACGAAAGCAAAGATATCGGTCGAAAGCCACCAAATACGCTCACGTCGTTCAGTGCATATCAAGAACTTTCGCTGAAATAGAAAACAACATCCATTAAAATTTTCTGAAAATCGTCACGGCATAAAACATTTGGAACTCAGTTAGTCTGCAATTAAGTAGGACGACTTCATTTCCTATAGGGCCTACAAAAACTTATTTTAAGCCCTTCCGTTGAGTGATTTGATTGCACGGAAGTGAAATAAGTGACGTTGATTCTTTGAACGAATGACAGAATTTATTGGCCTAACTTAAAAATGAGTCAGCCAGTGATTTGACAAGGGATGGTGTTAGGATGTTTGGGATGATCAATTGGCTATAATTGTAGCCACAAGATGACGTTTAAATTCTCAATTTAAGAGGCCTGATAATAATCTAGGAGTTATAAGGAAAGAGGTAGGCCTATTTTGAAAATCTGAAAAATAAGCGTCTGTTCTGAAGTTAGTTACAGTAATCGTATCATCACTTTTATGTCGCTTCAAAAATTATCGTCAAAGTTGAAAACTCGTCGTCACAAAACAGTGGCCGTAATCGATTTCAAATCATCATCATCATCATCATCATCATCATCATCATCATCATCATCATCATCATCATCATCATCATCATCACCACCACCATCATCATCATCATCATCATCATCACCATCATCATCATCATCATCATCATCATCATCATCATCATCATCATCATCATCATCATCATCATCATCATCATCATAATCGTCATCGTCGTCATCATCATCATCATCATCATCATCATCATCAACAACATCAAAATCATCATCATCGGGCTTTAATGTGCTCTACTAAAGTTCTTCAACCACTATACAATTATAGTAGAGTATTATAATACATGTAAGTCTTACACTGATAGAACATCTGTTGCTCCATTGTACACGCTTTTGTCTAAAGTGGAAAAACAAAGTTGGTACAAGTTCTTAATTGAGAAACAATTTAACAAAAGTAATTACTACTAACAGAGGTCACGAATGTAGTGAAACACAGAAAGACCAAAACTAATGCGACATAGGAACAGACAATGATTAGGGCCAACATCTAACGACGTTCTACATGTATATAATAGCGCTAAATAACAGTAGGCTAATAAAAATGATCGTGATTTTTACATGTAGGCTATATATATCCCGCATATTAGTTAGAACAGATATAAATATTAAGACCATCATCCGCAGTCAATACCTCATCATTTTGTTACCTCTGTTGCCACTGGTCTAAGTATCTCAACCCATTGAGCTGTGAGAGCTGAGACAATTATGCTACGAGATTCTGTCTATTTGTGAGATAAGATTGTAGTAGCCACATGTCAGCTTGAATGCCTTATACGGTTATACCGAACACAAACGTAATTGATTAGCCCATTAGTTGATTATTTCAGAAGTCATTTCAAGATAATAGTAGCACGCACCCGCTGTTTACAATTGCTGCGATCCTTCTTACCCTCTTACAATCCAGGATCTTAAATGTATAAAAGAGACGCTTGAAACAAGAGTTATGCCACATGTAAGCCTACTTTGCATTGTCTTACCAGTAGGCCTACCCTTCCATGCTTCACCTCACTTTATTTTACATCACCTTACGTTTTCGTACCTTGCATTATCATACATTGCCCTACTTCACTTTGCAAAGTTTGCATTATATGATCATAATATTTTACCTTATCTAACATCGTTTCTAGTTATTACCTTATCAGGCAAAATTCATTGTTTCAACTTGCCTAACTTTTTTTTTTACTTAAGGGCCTACATTGTCTTACCTCGTATACCATCTCAATTATTGTCTAACCGCATTCGTCCTGTCTCGCATGACACCATTAAACCCGGCTGTAGCCTACAGGCATACCATACATTGCTTAATATCACCTCACATGAACTTCACATAATTATAGACTACAATTGTAATTTCTTCGTTGCGTAGGCTAAATTTACCGGATTTTGAAAGTTGATGTTGGTACGGATCGTTCTGTGATTGGTTGCCATGATTGGGCGATAGTTGTTGCCAACGGAAATCTTTGGGTTATTGCCATCGCCCTGCATGATGTCCCTCAGCGCTATCAACTTCAGCACAAACAAAAAATGCGCTTCAGTTTACAGCATTTAGGCCTATCCGTCAAAGCCATGCAAATTCATCAAAACAGGTCCTGGAG
This sequence comes from Lumbricus rubellus, assembly GCA_945859605.1. Classification (NCBI taxonomy): domain Eukaryota; kingdom Metazoa; phylum Annelida; class Clitellata; order Crassiclitellata; family Lumbricidae; genus Lumbricus; species Lumbricus rubellus. The sequence continues at coordinate 24,855,188 of OX243812.1, read as the reverse complement.
TGTTATGCACCCCCACTTGGCTCTAAAATAACGTGCGGTACTAAGTTGACTTAGAACACAATGACTTGACTAATAGCCTACGTATAGGTAGGCCTAATAATATTTCATGATGATGATGAGGAGGAGGACGACGACGACGACGATGATGATGATGATGATGATGCGTTGCGTTGAAGATGATTAGAATAGGCTTATAAATAAGTTATAATTATAGCTCACTTCTTTTACCCAGGCTTGGCTATTTTAAATCATAATGATTGGCTGACTAACAAACGTCCTTCACAGAAATTCTAGGCATATCGCTAGTTATATTTATATAAGCTTAAGCCATCTTATTCTGACAACAAGAAAGTGTTATGTTATTTTGTGCAGCGACTGACAATTAATTATAGAAACACGTGGTGATAACGTACATTATGAGACAACATTCACACAGTGTGCTACGAACGGCAGTGATAAGGCATGCAGAAAAGATGGATAAGTTATATGAAAATTCAATATACGTTTCGTTCATTTTATAGGCCTACAATGACGAGAGATGTGTTTACTGAGCAAGCGTTGTAATAATACACATTTATTCACGCACGTGTTCGTTGCTTAGGTAGATAGGTTTGTTGAGGACTATCCACGTGACCGACTCGAAACATCCGGGATACGTCATCGATCCTTCGTACGTCATATAGCCGTCCGTCAAAGGCAGCAATGCATGCAGGGAGATGTGCTTTATTCGCACCTGTTGACCTATTAAAGAGTCAGAGGATCAACATGACAAACCATGCATGACGACCGTTGGCAAAAAATGGTCAATTGTGACCAATGCGCATAAAGGCAATAACTAATTTAGGCTATAATTCTTGTTAGCTCCTCTCTTCGATCAAATCAATTTATGACAATAAAAAGACACAAACTTCACTGTACGGTATTGTATTGCATACATAAATTTCTATACAGCGTCTTTCACACTGCACACCAATCAGAGGCGCTCCCAGCACGAAAAACCAGATAAATGAAAGTGGTTTTGAGACAACTCTTTTCAAAGTATACATGCCACCTTACCTTTGTACTTCACTGATTTTAAGTTCTGTGCTATGATGTCGAATTCGATGTTCGCATTCTCGCGAATCTGCAAAACAATTATAGAGTTATAGACAGGGCCTACTCAGCACTTTTGAGGTGAGTAGCCTACACGCTACCGCCAGTAAAATTTTTCAGCCAAAATTGATTGAATGAATTCGTCAAAACTTCACACCCGGACCGGTTGTCTCTCTGCAGGATAGGCTATAATAATTATTCATAGCTGAAGGCGCTGACAAAGAGATATTAAGAATCACATATTGCAGAGAATAGTCTTATTTTTTAAACTGAGTGCAGCTATAAAAAGTGAAGTGATTTAATGTTGTCACATAGCCGTGGAACAGATTTCTTCTAATAGCGCCAAACATAGGCTAGTCTAAGACATATCAGTACATGTCAAACAATTAACCAATGCATCACGGAGACCATGGTCCATGGCCCATTAGTCAGAAGACAAAATGGGCTCTACATTAATAAATCACCATAGAGCTAAACAAAGAAGATGATTAGCACAAGAATAGAGGCCAAGGAGTAGGAGATTAGATGAGTTAAAGTTGTTGACCATATAATTGTCACTGTAAAGATGATTTTCTTCTTTGTTGTTGACTTTAAAATTAATCACCGAACTCTCATTGACGACATAATTACTCTGTTATTGACTTTAGAGTTAATCACATGAACTGTATTTGACATAGGAGTGATTAATCATCTCATCCTCTTTTCCCTCGGTCTCCTCCTCCTCAAAGTTGCCATCATCTCATGACCATCCTCCCCTTCTTCTCCTGCTCCTCTTTCTCCTCCTCCTCCTCCTCCTCCTGCTCCTCCCTCTCCTCGTCGTTGTCGTCATCATCGTTCTTCTCAATCGTCGTCGTCGTCGTCGCTGTGATAACATCTTTAGCTTGATTTAACATCAGAAGAGTAATCACCGACGAACTGAAGTATGATCTCCTCTGACAGAAGATCGGCGACCTCTACTCCACAATCCCTCCTCCCCACTCCACCAAAATCCTTCCCCATCCTTCCTCTCCCTCCTCCTCCCCCATCCTCCACTGCTGCCTGTTTCTCTCCGAGCCTCCTTCCCGCTGTGTCAACAGTCCAAGTACATCATATCGTCCGATCAGTCGGGCGCTATAAAATTCAGCGGCGTATTTATCTCAGGGAACCAGTCTTTGTTCGGTCGTTGACGCCAACTCTATGCACGACTAAATGATTTTTCGCGGGCGATTTACCCGCCTCCTCTGCCGCCGCCAGCAGCAAATGATCGCAGCGGCCAGCAGACGATCGTCGGGGCTTCGAAGCGCGCCCTCTATTGTCGTCGCATTGTCGTCTGCTAACGAAGCGCGGACGTCGCGGAAGTCCCCGGAGAGCTTCCGGCCAAATTGGACAAGCGCTCGAGCGCTGCTGCTCTGCAGAGGAGACTCGCTCTTTCCCTCCCCCGCCCGTCCTAATCCCTAACGATCGCACGGGTGGCATTTACGGCGCTGCAAGGGTAATGTAATTGCAATTTGTGTAGCGCCAAATGAATTATGACTGCAGCGTGGATGGCGGAAAGCGACGGAACGTTGTTGGAAGTTAACGTTGCGTATAGAGATTGGGGATGACCTTGCGACCTCTGGTTATAATGACTTGCGGTTCAAAAGGTGGACAGTAAACACAGAGTTTGGTGGAGAGTAACAGCTTCGCTTATATGTTGAATGGGATCGTAGGATACGAGAAGAATGCAATTTTATTACAATAAATATTACACTACATATTACATATTACTTTGAAGACAATCAACATAGCCTACGCTTTGCAACGCTCAAAGACCTTGAAAATGCTAAAAGTTTGATTTAGGCTATAGTGTTATTGATCTATGGCATTTCTATGCATACTTTCAGTTGCACAGTCATACTCTAAAATCAACCTAGTATACTAGCTTTAAACTGCTTGCACTGTGCTAAAACAAAATGGTGCAATCGTGAATGTAAGTTTGACTCAGTGCTACGCAAGTTTGTCAAAATATTTTCTAAACTGTAAATTTGAAGTCAAAATTTTTTGCGTTTACTGTAAATCTAAAGTCACATTTTTTGCGTCTACTGTAAATTGAAGTCAAAATTTTTTGCATTTATGGCAGCTGCGAATTTTACTTACAGAATGCTCTGGACAAGTACAAACTGACACGAGAACGCTGACAGTTGGCCTATGCTTATTAGGGCAGAGAAGATTATAGTTATGCATTGATGATTTTCTTACCTGAACAAGTAGAGCTATCATAGCCAGACCGTTGGTTGATTGTAATGCCTGCGACATGTTGCTATACAGATCGGAATTGTAACCCAGCAGCTGAACCTGTATTATACAGGATATTATATCGACAAAGGAATTCAGCATGGATAGATACATCATCATCGTCATTATCATCGTCGTCGTCGTCATCATCGTCATCGTCGTCGTCATAATCATCTTCATCGGCGTCGTCGTCGTCATCGTAGTCGTAGTCTTACTGTCTTAGTCGCCGCCGCCGCCGCCACCGCCGCCGCCGCCGCCACCGCCGCCACCACCACCACCGCCGCCGCCACCACCACCACCACCACCACCACCACCACCACCACTACCCCATCATCATCATTATCATCATCATCATCATTGCCCCGTCTTCGCATATATGCTTACATAGGCCTATACTTCTTTTACATTTTCAGGTGCATCATTTCACTTTAATTTCAGCGTCTATTTTTTGCCAAATTCCATTGATTTACTATATCCACAGTTTATTCTTATTTTTATACACCATACTGCATAATTATGAGTGCATCCTGATCATGTGAAGTCTTAACGGACTGCAGCAGCTGCCATGCACCCACCTCAGCCGGGAACGTGACTCTGTTGATCGTGTGCTCAGACCCAGTGCTGTCCGTCTGTCCGAAACGAAGAATGACCTCGCTGAGACGGTACTGGTAGCCGAGTGGACCGCCGGATATGTTGACGTAGTGGACACTCGGTTCCTCGAGGATCAGCCGGACGTCGTGTCCAGTGTTGACCAGAGTCCCGCTCATCTGAATCACGCAAATGGTCATCGACCGTTCGATTACATCAGAACAAGTAGTGGAGAAGTGGCGCTACATAAATTCTTCTGCTGACGATGTAAAAGATAATGAGGAGGAGGAGTAAAAAAGAGAAGGAGAAGGAAGAGGAGAAGGAGAAGAAGGAAGAACGAAAGGACTAGGAGTAGGAAGAGGAAGAAGACGTAGAAGAATAGAAGGAGGAGGAGGAGGAAGAGGAGGAGGAAGAAGAGGAGGAGGAGGAGCAACAGGAGGAGGAGGAAGAGGAGGCGTAAGAGGAGCAGGAAGAGGATATGAATAGAAATGGAAGGAAGAAAGCGTTGAGTACGAGCAAGAGAAGGAGGAGAAACAGAATGACTTGACATTACATTACACTAGATTACACGACACACATCTACATGTAATAAAGCATATCAAATTACATTAGGGCCTATTACAATGCAAATATTTCAATAATTAAAAACGGGCAGTGCTTCTGTTAGTTTGATGTAGGCTGATATTTCAGACAACAGGAAGTGAAGACAAGTCACGAAGTTGTCCACTGCTTGGTCAAGCAGCGGTCACCTTTGAGTCTTTGTCTGATACATTGAATATAATTGGTAGCAGACGTTAGGTTGACAATCAACGGTGGGAATAATAGTCGCTCCAGCAGATCATTAGACACAGTAAGCATCACGTGCGCTCGAGGCTTAACTCAGTCGGTAGGAGGCTTAGACAGTTCATCACACGACACGAATGAATATTTGTCTTTCCTGTCTTCTTATCACCATGGTCCCTTAATTAGTTGAAGCAGCTTTGTCTAAGGCTCTAAGCCATACGAATAAATAAATAGTTCCGCTGTATTTGTTAGTGTCCTATATTCTTTCTATTTGAAGCACCCGAACGTTTCTACTTTTCTAAATTATCTGAGTGTGGACAGAAGCAGTCCGGTTAATTTACAAAGCAACGCTTGTTGAAACTCGAACCCTCGACTTTTGAAACGGTCAACAAAAGAGATCAATGCACCGAGAAACCCGTCTGCTGAGCAAATACTAATCAGGAACTTACTCAGCGCTTGACTAGAATCGGGAGTTTGCTGAAGCGGTCGCCGTCCCCTAGCGCTGAGATCAGACACGGCGATTAATTTGAAAGACTATTGTCTGATGCTGGAGAATGCCGACAGTGTCACGTCCTCTTCACACTATTCTACTTTGATGTCGTCTGCACTTGACAGTCGACACCTTCGTCATGTCCTACGTGTCAAAGTGGTTCATGCCAATGTTCTCTTTATAGAACCAGAATGGAGAACGAAATTTATCAAAAGGCGCTGTGTAACTTAGGAGTTGTTTCAAGGCGCTACGCAAAATAACCTGCTCTTCATTTCTGAGTATTCCTTTAGGAGTTTTTCCTCATGTCCTGGGTGTTGACCTCTACATGTAAGCTTATATTCAAAGTTTAACGACTATCACTATAATTGAATAAATTTGCAGGCAGTCGCGTTGTCTCACCTTACTTCGATACTGCGTGCACACTATACACTAAAATATTTCCAATTAATTTATTAATTTATTTCACTTGACTCGTCCTGGCATCATTTGAACGAATTAATACTACATTCATCATCATCATCATCATCAATAACTAGCTTGGGCTCAATACCCGTAGGAGTCCGACGCCACTCTCTGTCTGAGTCTGTCTCGTGCCATGTTGCCCAGCTTCAACCGGTCCAGTCAGCAGGTCTGCTCCATAACCATAACGGTATCCGGTCAAAACCGCGCACACAAAACCGCGCACACAAAACCGCGCACACAAAACCGCGATTCACAAAACCGCGCACCCTCAGAACCGCGCACGATCACTACCGCGCACGATTATAACCGCATTCAAGTATTTCAACATGCATCCAGCTTCTATTTCATATATAAATACCTTCATCCAGCTTCCATTGCTTAAGCGTTTTTCATCAATCCAGCTTCTTTCATATCTAAAAATAGATTCATCCAGCTTCCGTTTCTCATGCGTTATTTTCGTTAATCCAGCTTCTATTTCATATCTAAATATACCTCCATCCAGCTTCTATTTCTCATGCGTTATTTTCGTTAATCCAGCTTCTATTTCATATCTAAAAATACCTCCATTCAGCTTCCATTTTTCGTGCGTTATTTTCGTTAATTCAGCTTCTATTTTACCTGTAAAAAACCTTCATCCAGCCTCAATTTATCTTGCGTTTTTCATCAACCCAGTCTCCATGTCGCCTCTTTATAATTTAGTCCAGCTTCCATTCTCAAGCGCTGGACCAGTTGTCTGTAGACAAGTTGTCGTTAGACGAGTCGTCTACATAGACCAGTTGTCGTGACACCATGATAGTGCGCGGTAATGATCGTGCGCGGTTCTGAGGGTGCGCGGTTTTGTGAATCGCGGTTTTGTGTGCGCGGTTTTGTGTGCGCGGTTTTGTGTGCGCGGTTTTGACAGTAAACCACCAATAACATCTTGGAGCACCTAGACCACCTTGTCAGATTGAAGAGAATCGTGAAAAAGAGGCATGATGGACAACGTGGGTCAATGCCCGTTGTGTCCCAAGCTCTCTCCCCCAACTCTCTCCATCACAACCACGACACAAGTGACATAGCTACCCAGATGCTTCAAGTTGTCATGATGTGGAGCAGACATGCACAGGTCGGTCAGGACAGACCGACCTGTGCATGTCTGCTCCACATCATAACAACTTGAAGCATATGGGTAGCTATGTCACTTGTGTCGTGGTTTTGGCGGATTACAATCGTCTTGGTTTTTCACTGCCAGCGTATCGCCACCCATCTGGCAAACCTTCCTCTTTTTTCCGGGCTTAGGACCGGCACAGGAACGTTGTTGGTTCCCTGTGGCAGAGGATGGATGCAGTTTAACGTCGTGCCCAGGACATCAAATTCTGCATTACCTTGGTTTATTCATAAAATTAAGTTCTGGCTCAACTTTTTCTGTTTCTTCTGCCAAGCCTTACACAACTCCACGTTACTATATCGTATGTTACATGCTATAGACCTATCGCTTCCTTTTACAATCAACTTGACTTACACAAACTTGCTTGTAACACTTCATCTTACATTATCCTTGCTGCCATCTCGTAGCACTCACTCGAAGTACCCTGTATACACTGACAAAATGGTTTTAGAAAATGAGCATCAATACTCAAGCCTTGGGTGAGCGTAGGCCTAAATGATGAGCTGGTACACCAAGGGCTTTTTTTAGCGTGCAGTTGTACACAGAATTTGCAGTTCTAAATGGATTTGTGCTGCTGTATAAGCACTTCTGTACAGTTAAAACTAGCAAAAATTGGTCATTGTCCTTCGATTGGAAGTAATTTAGCATGGAGGATGGGAATGAAAAGAAGGAGTTGTGCAGTTCTAAAAATTCCTTAAAACAGTCCTGTCCAAGTGCACTGCGCTTTAAAAATTTGGAGATTGCGATTATAATTCTCACTGTGTTAACATCCTGGTAATTGAGCAAAGCCAGTAATTTATTAGCCTATAGCTCTATAAAAGTGCATGTATATACATGTAGTTTATGTATATAGTTTGCTTGCCCTGTTTTTGTCGACTTTTACGTTTCGAAGTTCTGAATCGAAGAGTAGTCTGTTAGGGTCGATGTCTATGGGTGACTGTCTTCGCCCCTTCGAGCACAGAAACCACTCGGGGTTGACCAGACCCCAGAAATCGGGACCTACAGAAAAAGTAAACTTACAAATTATAGCATAAAATGTGGAGAAATTGATGTAGCCTATACATAGACAACGTGTTTATCGCATATCAAGTTGAAAGGGTCTAACGACAACAACAACATTGATGATGATGATGATGATGATGATGATGATGATGATGATGATGATGATGATGATGATGAAGACTATGACAATGACGAATAAAGCAAAGTAGGCCTATATAATAGATGTCACGCATCTCTATAATTATACATTTACGCAAAGGAAAAGTCCAACACATGGCCACTTTTAACTTTCCATCATTGACAGAACAAACAACGATGAAACTTATACAAACAATGGTATCCATACATATTATTTGTTTTCTGCTAACTGCATAGCTGTGCCGTATTTACATGTAGGCTACTAATCCACCGCCGCCGCCGTCGCCGTCGCCACCGCCGCCGCCGCCGCCACCACCACCACCACCACCACCACCACCACCACCACCACCACCACCACCACCATCTTTCTTAAACTTCACGTATAAATACACACAGAGGCATAATATTAAATATATATTATACATAACACCAGGGCTGAAAGTGGTTTGGAAAAGTTGCCGGGTCTCACTTTGTGAAGCGCCGAAGGCGCGAAACTGCGAGTGCCGAAGGCGCGACGCTGCGAGTGCCGAAGGCACGAAGCCCATACCGACTAGGGGGTCTGGGGGAGCGTCGTAAGCTCCCCCAGCGGGGTCTGGGGCGGAGCCCCAGCCGCCAACGCATTTTTAGCTCTGTTGACCTCAACTGGAGCCCTTTTTAGGCTCTTTTTTGGCCAGCTATTTATGAACGATAAAATCATGAAAACTTAAATAAGAAGTCGTTTTGCAGAGTCGCAGACTACACTGGTCAACATAGAAATCATTACTGACTGGAAAAGGTCCTAATGTGTAGCATCTTGGTGTGCTGAACACGAATATAACCATAAAAAGTTTTTATTGGCTCTCGTTTTGAAAATATTTCATATAGTTCATTTTTTATGTTTCACCATGTAAATTTATACAGTAGAACTGCGACAATATCCTAAATAAGTCTAGAATAATGTGATATTCCACATCATTGCATAATCCCATCATGGACACATCATGCACAGTTGATTTTTTTCTGATGCAATGTAAAAGTACAGCCAGTCATTTATTTAAAGAATTTATATAGCGCCCCTTCAAGAAGTCATACTTTAGCGCTCCCAGTCTAAACACGGTGATATAAAGTTTTAAAGAGCCTGTTGGATTGCAAAACACTTATGAATGAACCCTGGATAGAATATGTTCTATCCAGGGTTGATTCTGTTCCAATATTGACGACCTCATGAATGCCTTACAGATCACTCATGACCCACAAGAATGGAGACTCTTTGTAGACTCTTCGACACTGAGTCTTAAGGCTGTGCTTTTACACAATGGAAACTCTCTTCCATCTATTCCATTAGCGCATGCTGTCCACATGAAGGAGACATACGATAACCTAAAACAGCTACTCCATTGCATTGACTATAACAGGTAGGCCTACAAATGGCACCTGTGCGGTGATTTGAAAGTAGTTGCCATTTTAATGGGACTGCAGCAAGGATATACAAAATATATGTGTTTCTTGTGTAAGTGGGATAGCCGACCAAGAGAGTTGCACTACGTGCGGAAGGATTGGACTCCCTGACAAAACATGGCAGTTTCACAGAAGAATATCCAGCACCCAGCTCTGGTCGAGGCTCACAAAATCCTACTACCACCCCTTCACATCAAACTAGGTTTGGTGAAGAGCTTCGTGAAAGCCATGGACCGCACTTCGCGAGCTTTCCGATACCTGCATGAAAAATTCCCTCGACTCAGCGAAGCAAAGATTAAAGGGAGTTTTCGTGGGTCCTCAGATTAGAGAACTTTTTAAAGATGACCGCTTCAACATCTTGCTGGAGGGTGATGCGAAACAAGCATGGAATGCTTTTCGTCTAGTGTCTACAGACATTCTGGGGAATGTTAGGGCAGAAACTACAAGGAACTAGTAGAAGACATGCTCAAGCAGTACCAGAAATTTCGCTGCAATATGTCTCTGAAGATGTATTTCCTTCATTCCCACCTGGATTTCTTCCCTGACAACTGGCATGGTTAGTGACGAACATAGTGAACGTTTTCATCAAGATATCGCAACAATAGAGCAAAGGTACCAGAGAAAGTGGTCCACTACAATGTTGGCTGACTACTGCTGGCAGTGGCGGATCCAGAACTGTTCCAAAGGGGGCCAAACTTTTTGATCTTGGGATGAGACAGGGGAAAATTACTTTTCATCCGATGACCTGATGGTTGATGACCTTTTTTTTAGTCATCAGTCTTTGGTTGAGGAAAAAGTACTTTTCATCCGACAAAAAAGTTGATGACCTTTTTTTTTGTCCTCCACTTCAAAACCGAATGGGGGGGGGGCACGTCCCATACATTTTTCCAAATAGGGGGCCAATATACCATTACACTCATATTCGTATTGATAATTTCAGACCAAATGGGGGGCCACGTCCCATGGCAGTTTTAAATTGTAATTGTAATTGTCATTGTAATTGAACGTTTATATAGCGCCGCTCACAGATTCAGAAGCGCTCCCGACCCTAGTTAGCACTTCCCCTAACAAATAGTATGGTCTTCAGGCGTTTCCTAAACAGAGGGAGAGAGAGACTGAGAAGCTCAAGACGCAGCTTGTGCGGAAGACGGTTCCAGCAAGATGGGCCAACATAGGCAAAGCTTCTGGATTGGGCAGTAGCACCACGCATGGTGGGGGGCATGGCCGGATTGCCCCCCTGGATCCGCCCCTGACTGCTGGACACTCCGCAGAGATGCTCCCAAACAGCTGTACAAGAGACAGGCAAAAAATCTAAGAACTAGTCTATGACCTGGTTTTTACAAATATTAACCGTAAGTGTATCACTATTGGAATGCATTGTACGATATAAAATTACTTCATATGAGATTACAAAAAAACTAGAGCCAATTCTGCAATTTCACTGTCATATTCGTGTTCAGCACATAAAAATTGATAAGAACTGACTAATTTCATTTCAGTAACATGACTTTTGTAAAAATTTGTTGTCCAGTGCTAGTAACTACCAGTATAAGAATGTCAAAATTTTATTGTATAAGAAATGGGCTTAGTCTTTACTATAACCACAAAAGTTAAAAGTTTAGGCCTATTATAATAGCCTAACAAGTTTATATATACTGTCATATGGGTAGGTCTACTATATAGAAAAATCATAGGGGCATGTAATATGTAGGGAGTTTTACGAGTACAACCAGTGGCGGCGCCAGGATTTCAGTTTTGGGGGGCTGAAACCCAAGCCCTTCCTCTCAGGGACGCAAGTAGAACATTTTTCTTAAGGACGGTACGGTAGATCTGCATGCGCTGGAGTTCCGAGTGCAGGAAGCTCGTATCGACTATAGGGGGTCTGGGGCGAAGCCCCAGAAACCAGCGCGTTTTTCGCTGTTGACATCGACAGGAGCACGTTTCAGGCTCTTGCTTGCTAACTGTTATGAACGATTTTCATGAAATATTTTTGAATTTCCACATTGCAATAATAGCATTTGGGCGGTCATTTTTACTAAATAGCTCATCATTTCAATGCTGAAAGTCGTGGATTATGACTTCAAAAGTGTCCCCATTGTTTAAATTTTTTGGATATATCAGCACTTTAATGGTAACATTTTAAGCTATCGTCTTAACAAATTTCTCATAATTATTTGATTGCTGAAAGAAATGGTTTATGAGTTCAATCATGTTCCTCCATGTTGTATAAATTATCAAATTCCACACTGCAAGGGTATACCAGTTTTGCTGTCGTCCTAGCAAAATTGTTCATGATGGATAAACAGTAGATAACACTCCAGAAACTTTTAATGACATTTTCGAGATATTTTTGAAATATTGGGGTAACAGCATCTCCGTCCACAATCACAAACTTCGGGGTCTCGTGGATCGTCGCCTGGCCCCCAAGTCTCCACCCATGACTGATGTTGCTAAATGAACACCCCATTTCCCAATGTATAGTTGTGTAGAACTACCGGCGTAGCCCCTCAGCAGGCCGGCGGGCCGGAGATGATGCACATAACCTCATCACGGTCTGCGGCACATTCTATTAGCATAAGCATCGGCACGCTATTGTAGAGAAATTCAAAATTGCTGTCCTTGTGAATCTCAGCCCCTTCTTCCGCCAACCCGGGTTCAACACCCTTCTCCCGCCAGCTCGGACTCACACCGGGCCAAACCTCAGCCCCCTTCCTCCGCCAGCCCGGACTCACACCGGTCCGGACCTCAGTCCCCTTGACCCCCGCGCAGACCTCAGCCCCTTTCCCTCCGCCGCCTCGGACCTGCAGCCCCTTCCTCCCACTAGCCCGGGCTCAGACTGGTCCGGATCTCAGCCCCTTTCCCCGCCAGTTCGAAACCTCCAGTCCTCTTCCCTCTTCCAGACCGGTTCGGACCTCAGACCGGCCGGTACCATTAGAGTATAAATAAGAGGACTGTATGCATGGGCGTCCGCAGGAATTTTTCTAGGGGGGCGCAGAATTTGTATCCAATTGTTACAGGGGCTAAATAGATTGTCGAAAGCAACCGATCTCTCCACATTCGTCGCTCGCTCCTTCTGCGCTGGCTCCCTGTCGATTCGCTGTCACGGAACCCAGCATGTGAAAAATCTTAGACATTCATTGTCAAAACTGTTATGATAGTAAAATTGTATGTGGCTGAAATCTGACCTTACTCTTGAAGTAACAATTGCAATCGTCTGGGGTCTTATATCCACATTGATTTATCACTTCCTGAACCCGCTTTTGTTGGCTGAAATTGTTTCCGACGTACGAAGACCAAGATGAAGAATATTGTTTCCCATTGTATAAAGTACAATGTACAATATTATTGTACATAGGCCTACACTCATTAGGTCTGCATAGAAACCTGATAAACGGTCGTCACTGGTTGTTGAACGAATGAATCCATGTTCTACCATCACATGAGCGTACCGTATTGAATGACCTTAATTTGTGTGGTGCCCGCTGTAGGCCTATACCGGCATTTTAGTTGTAAAAAATGACCGTTTATAGAACTTAACTTCAATCGAAAATGAACACCCTTTGACTTCCTGTTCCATTCCTAACAAATTTCCCTTCGCTCTGCCTCGAGCGGGAAGCTTTTGGTCCCTTTGTGTTGGGACATACCTCAATCTGTCAGCAAGGTCGTAACTTTCCTCCGATAGAGGTGGTGACTAGAATCCTCTGCTCACTACTCATCCCTTCCCTTCTCTCTCCCCTCGCACAGTACCCGGTATACATGTAGGCCCTATATATAATTATATATATAATATAGGCTATATGCCACCCTATCATATATCAACTTTGATGTGATGTTTCCTCTTCTCTCCCTCCTCCCCCTTTATTTCTCTGTCCCTTCTACCTCTTCTTCTCTGTCTCTCGCTGGCACCCTCATCTTTCATCCTGTCTCTGAAGCCAACCAAGGCTGAGTCAACGCATCGTGTAGCCCTATAAGAATAACGCACCTCTTCGGCTCGTCCTATAGTATATATGCAGATATTATGTATTATATATAGTACATCAGGACCCCTAGGAAATTAGGAATGCAGCATAGTTCCGAAGCTAGCGGGTTAAAGTGTGGCAAAACGCGTGTTGGCTGGCATAGAGGGAAGAAGCTGCAGTCATGGCTCAGAGACAGTTTCTCCATGTCAGTGCCAATTAAGTTTATATATATATGCCTATATATTATAATCGTGTGAATATATATATGTGACTATTCGCGTTTCACCGGCTGGATCTGTTATCTCGCAGTGATCGCCTGAAACAACACAAGAGCCGCTGCTAAAGGGAACACGATACCAATTACTTGGCATTATAGTTGGCAATAATATTAGATGACACGACTGAATGCATTTTGTCGTATATTGGGTTAACAGTACGAATTTCCATATTACCACGAGAAATTCTATAGGCTATATGCTATGCATAGAAAGAAAGATATAAATTATACGTCCAACTTGTAGAACACACAGATAATCACGTGGAAAATCGCATTGTAATAATCATAGACAAATAATCTAGAGTTATCTGCAAATATGCGAAAAATCCAGGGGGGCGCACTTGCGCCCCCTTGCGCCCCCCTGCGGACGCCCATGACTGTATGCATGCATTGCTAGTGTTGAGTCGCAGAGAGAGTCGATGTCCGGGAGTCGAGCCTAGTGGCAATTGATGTCTCACATGTGAGTCGATGTATGACCGTCCGCCGCAGTTGAGGTCCGACAATAAGATAATAATAACTTTTAAACCGTTACATGGACATTCATTGCTTTTTGCTTTGGGATGAGGCTGAGTCACATTTAGGTGCTTAGCCCCCTAACCCCTCCCCTGGTGCCGCCAATGGCATAAGCATCTACATGTACACTATGATAATATAGTTGATTTTGTTGCCCAGTTGGTTATTGTCTAGTTTCCTTATTACGAAGTAAGCCGTTTTAGACATTTTCAGCCTTTTGCTTTGAAGGGGCTGAACCACGTTGCGACCCGGCTGAGACCCGGCAACAGGAGGTCTCCAAAATCGATGCCGGGTCTCAGACCCGGACAGACCCGGCTCACTTTCAGCCCTGCATAACACTCGATGATGACAATCTTTTAAAATAAAGATCCATTTCTTATCAAAACACTGTTTCAAAACTCATTAAACTTCCAGTACTAGACCTCGTGAATTTATCTGGTTAGGCCTACCTTCCATTTTGCAGACATCTCAGGGTAATTCGAGTGAAAGAATCCTGCCTAGACTAGCCTACTTCGCATAGTAACATTTTATATTCAATGGACGAAAGTTAAATTAGAGTTATGGTGCAGTGGTGCTTAATATTTGACCTGAAAACTGTTTTCCTGCAGATCACCTCAGTCATTTACATCGTCTTAAGCACTCAATTCGTCTCATAGCGATCGATACCTGATGTTTTTGTACGATGACGCAAAAGAAGTTCTAGGATTTCATTAGATTTGCAGAAAGCCTTCTTGTAAGAACCTGTCGATGGCGATATTATATCATCGTTATATATTTATATCATAATCATCATCACATAATCGTCACAGTAATTTGTCAACAGTTGAAAGAGAGAGAGAATCTTTTTTAATAGTTCGCAGCATATATTTATATATATAGGCCTATAATATAATATATATAGAGTCTATTTATTATATATAATATACAGGGTGGTCCAAAATAAACTGCACAATGATAAATTGATAATACTTTATTCAGACCAATTCAAATATAACCGTGAAAATTCACAAAAACACAGCAATTATTTTTACTGTAACATTACATGGATGGATTTCGTTACATAAAATGTTCAATGTGTCCTCCTTGCTGTTCGACCACGCATTGAAGCCAACGACGCCATTGATCAATTGCGCGGTCAATGAAACGCAATCGCTGTTCAACTGCTGTCCAACTTTGCGCCTGTACTGGTTAAGTCCGAGATCTTTCTTTACAATACGTTTAACAGTTGAACGTGAAATGCCGGTTTCACGTGCGATCTCCCGTGGGCTCTTATGGCTTAGCGGTTTGTCTTCTTGGCTACAGATAAGGCACTTACCAACTTGATATTTGCATCTGTTCGAGCTGATTTCGGACGTCCGCAACCCGGCTTCCTAGCTGTGGTACCTTCGGTATCAATTTTTTTAATGAGGATAGTACGACGTTTCCATGTCTTATTTGGAAATTCTTTCATCATACGCAAGAAAAATGGCATTAAACATTGAATTGTTATACATTATATCAAGAAAACTGTCACTGTGCAGTTTATTTTGGACCACCCTGTATAGTATAATATATGCCATGCAGCGGTTCCCAACCCGTGGCCCGCGGGCCAAAAGTGGCCCGCGAGGCCTCACAAAATGGCCCGCGAGGCCTCAACAATGGCCCTCATCTAAAAAAAATTAACAAAAATATATGAAAAAATTGACAATTTGGACAGGATAGAACATTAATTATAATCATTTTCTATTAGGCTACAAATTATTTTATTTCGAAGTCTATAGACATCAAACATTCTACTTTGAATTAATTATGACAATTTTTATATGCTTTTAGTTAAATGAATTTTGGCATTGTGGCCCCCTAAATGCCCCAATGTCCATTAACTACGAAAAAAGTGGCCCTCGTGTCTTCCAACTTAGAAAAAGTGGCCCTACAGTCAAAAAAGGTTGGGAACCACTGATATATGGTGTATATATGATAGGCTATGTGATTTGTTTTCGCGTAATCACTATTTTAATGGGTCGACTCATCCACTATAATTATTTTTATATCTCGGCCGAATAATAATTATGAACCACCTGCAGCGTGAGTCGAATCCATGTCCTTATTAGCCAAATTACTACATGCTACGACGCATCGACGCTGAGTGTGGAGTGATACGACGACGGACTGGATGGAAGGCGCACAGACAGACAGATAGACAGACAGACAGACAGACAGATAGACAGACAAACAGACATACAAAAAGCAAGACAAATAATATGAGTGAAAGGAATTAAAAGGAAATTGAAGAATTAATTAGAAAGTCACTGTGAGACATTTCGTATTGCAGGTTGTCTGTTCTGTTGGTAGTTAAGATTTATGTCTGCTGTCATTTGCGTTATTGCACTATAGTCATCTAAAGCTCTCCAACCGAGCCATATCCAACTCAGCACCACGCCTTTAGAATGACTCTGCTTTTCAAGGACTCTTACCCTGTCTCATCTGACCCTCCACCCTCCAATTCCCGGCTCAGACGACACCCACCTTAATAGCTGTTTCCACCCCTCTGATTCTACGGAAATTCGACCCGGACCACCATGGACCACTCTTATGCGGACAACCCTTTTGACCCAACGCAGTGCTCGTGAATAAGCCGGTGCCCCGCGCGCTTGGCTTTCGAGTGGCGCTTTAAAAATTCGGAGATTACGATTATGATTATTGTGATTTGTTTTGTTTCAATTGCATAACTGTACACTGTAACCGGTTGCGGTCTGTCAACCGGATTGTTCAATGCAGACTAAGAAGGCAGGACATAAGAGGTATTGTATGAAATGCGCGGGCTACACGCCACTGAGTTGAGAACTATAGCCTAACAACTAGACCAATGAACTTAGCAGCAGGTTACACAATGTAGGCCTACATTATGGCTGGGTACCTGCCAGCAGTCAGCTAAAACTGGTTTGGCTGCCCTTTGCTCGTGGGTTTCCATTGTAGCCTTCTCTACCTCCTGTTCGAGACCTTTGCGTCATCTTAGGACTAAGAACTTTCCTTTCCTCTTCTAAACTTAATATTATATTATACCCTGTCACGAGCCTGCTATTATAAAATGTGACAGCTCCGCATCGTAGCTCTCTCTCTCTCTCTCTCTCTCTCTCTCTCTCTCTCTCTCTCTCTCTCTCTCTCTCTCTCTCTCTCTCTCTCTCTCTCTCTCTCTCTCTCTCTCTCTCTCTCTCTCTCTCTCTCTTTCTCTCTGTCTGTCTGTCTGTCTGTCTGTCTGTCTCTCTCTCTCTCTCTCTCTCTCTCTCTCTCTCTCTCTCTCTCTCTCTCTCTCTCTTTCACATCTTCTTCTGCTCTTGCCCATGCCTTTGTTTGTAACCGTTTCGATTAAATTATTGTTTTTCATTTTATGCTGGCCTATCTTCAGGTCCGTCTGAATTCAACGGTTAGAATTCTTTGATCCGCAGCACGCTTGGCTGGTGACATCTCCCGGGTTTTTCACGTTTCTACCTTTATGAGGGGCGACCTCCACTGGCTTCCACTACAGCAATGCATTATTTATAGGGCTGAATCCATTACATGGCGCTGCAAAAATTTTCTGCTGTAATAGCGATGAATTTGGTGTTTAAGACAATCACTGTATGTAGGCCTACCGTCATATCGTGCTTGGCAAGCCAAGCAGGTAAAAGAACAATAGAAAGAGTGCAAAGACCAAGGGCAAAATCATCTCTATTCACTGGGAAACAAATACATTCAACCTGCAGTGTACGTCGCTGGTCGACCTACCTTGCTGCTCCCTTTTTCTGCTATTAACTTACAACGAACGAATTACTTCAACTTACTCCATCCTTACACCTGGCAGGTGTCTGCCTACATGTCACGTAATAATATATGTATTAGTCTGCTACCATTATGTAGGGTCTGGCTCCTGCAAGGTTTTTTGAATACAATTGATCTTGGGCTTCTGTCCGGTCACTGTCCGGTCACTGTCCGTCTTCGCCTTGGTGATATAGTGCAGGCGGAATTAAAAGGCGGATTTGTCACGCAATAGAATTTTTAATCGAAATCGCTTTGGTATCCTAGGGCTTGACCGGGCATCTCTCACAGTCACAGCTCATATATAGCCTATATTTATATGTTATATATATATAATGCCACGATAATGCATTAAACCGTGGAAGCTCATCCTATATAATATATTATATCAACAGTGGCGGTGCCAGCTGTAGAAGTTCAGCAGGTCGCGTCTGCAGAGTCATGGGAGTTATTCACTATTCAGCAGATCGAAGAAATTGAATTTGAAGAAGATTATTAAAAATTTCAAAGAATTGTTGACAGGTCCTAAAACAGGTCAACAGTAAAACAGACCTGCCGCACGACTTATGGAAGTTATGGTAGCGCCTCGATTGCCTGGCAGATTTTGAGATTTGGAGTGCATTGATAAAAATTGGCCAGCATCATTGTTGCTGCCGGGTAGGCCTTTAGTATATACTGTATCGGCAGTGAGATTCGAAGCTAACGCTAGTAGTGTTTCTTATATAAAAACGAGAAGTGTAAGCTAAACCAGAACAGAGAGAAGTTTGAAATTCTCACCTGATATGCCTTCGTAGGTCCACCATTCTGACCAGGTCGAAGCTGCACCTACAGAGAATGAATTACACATCTACGAGTTGGAAAATAGTTAGCGAGTACTGTATAGGCTAATCCTAATAACACTGACTTAATTGATGACCAAATGCATCAACGAATGAAAAAATTAACTGGTTATAATTGAAAACTCACGCCTCCGGCTACTTAGCGTCTAACCGCTAAGCAACAGCTTCAATTCAGATTGTTCACAAGCCCGGATGTAGGCCTACCACAATCACAGTACATGTATAACGAAGGTTCCATTGCCACGAGAACAGAAGAGAAAATTATTATGAATTGTTATTGTTACTGTGAAAAAGTTTTGGTTTTAAGAATTGATCGGTAATAATCGGAATATCCAGCAAATTATGGTGATTTTTCTGAAATATATGGGTCTGCAGTTTTTTTTAACCTGACAATAGAGTGTCAAGAGGGGCAATGGCGCCCATCATTCCTGACGGCAGCAGCAGCTGGGTAGGCTGTATACCCTAGAAGCCTTAGATACATGTTCAAAATATCCGGGTACTTTGACTCTCCAGTTTTTTTACCAGAACCACTTGCACGAAATGCAACAATGCAGAATCAAACCTTTTCCATGGTGGTTCCAGTGGTCTGGAATGTGCCCCCTCAGGTGCTGTGGCTGCTTTCTGGGACTCTTACTGCAACAATGTTTCAATTCCAGATTGTAGCCTATTTCTTGCGGTGCTAGAGTCGGATGCGCTTCTGAGTATAGCGCTATTGAAGAGGCGCTATAGAAATTATCGATGAACGAATTAAGAGATTACATGTTTTGTCATGCCTAAGTTTGGACATGATTAAACTGAAGTTTGAAGCCTGACAACTAGGTCTAAGTCCAGACTTTTGTGGAATTATGAATAAATGGCGGTGGAACGAAAAAAAGATGATAAAATTCTGACGTTAAAATCATCTGTTATCCTAAAACAGTGTTGATGACTGCAGCAGAAGTCGTACATGTAGGTGCAGTCTACGACCTACATTAATGACTCTTCATTCAAGTCCCCTGGATATGCCATCAGCTGAAGTTCCATACGGAAACACACTGATGGCCTAGGCTATAGGCTACCGAGGCCTTTGTACAGATTGAATCAACAGTTTAACGACATCATGCTGACGACAAAAAGGTTGTTCACGTCGGCAAAAATTGTTTTTTGACGGTTCTCACCATTCGATCTACACACGACACAGCTCCATATCTTGGACAGAGAATTTTTGGGACAGATGATGATGATGCCAAGGTTACTGAAAACGAGGGTGGGGGGGTTGAGAAAGCTTGCGCAATCCAGATGGTAATTGCTTCAACCAGTCGAAATGCTCTGGGAAATGCATTCAACTTATGAACGTAGGCCTACACAAGTGGATGCAATTTAATGTAGGCTACAGCTCATGGCCATATTCACATGTAATAATTTTATTATATTTACAGACTTCTGCTCTACATATGTACCGAGCATGCTTGGAGTATTATAATAGTTGGAGTATTACATACACAGTTCAGACTTGAAATAAAAGACAGCATAGAGCGGGCAGATTGAACTAATTCTTACAGGGTACCTGTAAACAACTGCGGTAGAAACAGACGGGTGAAATTATGTAACATTATCATTCTCTTTTACACTTAACAAAAAACTTACAGTTTTCAATTTTATCAAAAAGACAACATATATATAAATATATGTTGTCTTTTTGATATATATATATATATATATATTATATATATATACATAAATAGAAGAGGATACGAACGCAAAACATGTTTAAATGGTAATGAATTGAATCACTTGCCAGGTGGTACATGTCATCTGAGACATCATGGCAGGAGTTAGCCTACCACTATACGCGCACAAATGCATGTTTTGAACGGAAAAGGCTGAAACTCCGAGTTACACACCGAACATACTCGGAGCAGGCACGAAAAAGACCACAATATGAGGTTATGATGGATTGGAGTATGATTGGTGTAGAAAATTATGTGACAGACATTTGGAGCACTTTTCCACTTATCCTGTGCAAGTGCATAAATGTTTTCAGGCTTGAGCTTATAAGTAGGCCTCTAGACTTTACGTGGAACAGAGAAGGAAAGAGGACCTGATTAATTACCTTAGCTATTGTTTAACCGTACTTTTACGAGGTCACAAGACCATCTAAGGCTGTCTGGAATGTTCCCTATAGTTCTTATTTTAACCACTACACGTAAGTAGCCTATTACTAATTCAAAAATGTTATGGGATCAGAATCTAAAAGATTCCATGCGTCGTCAGTAACAGTATAGCCTACTGTTGCTTAACCTGCAACATATCTACAATGTATAATATATTTCGCCTGTTTTCATCATCTTCACCGTAGATGTAAAAAACGATAGAAACTAAATAAAAAACGGTAAAAACGTGTTTTTTTCGAAAAAATAAAAAAACCACAAAAACCATTAAAAAAAACGGAAACGGAAAATAATTTGACTTTGATACATCTACATGTAAAACCGCATTTTAATTTTGAAAAACCTTGATTAGGACCCTACTACACGCAGGTTATCTCTTAAATGATGATGTTAAACGATGAAATAATGACTTTAGTTAGCTGAATTCTTGAGAGTTGGTGGAAAACATAAGGAATATCAGAAAAAATTAAACTTAAGGAAAATAATAACAGAAATTAACTGAATAAATAAAGTTAAAGAAAAATTTTTAAAAAGATAAAAAACGATGGGAAAAAAACGACGCTTTTGGGAGAGAAGAAAAAAAACGGGAAAAAACGTTTTTTACATCTACATGTAGGATCTTCACTGCTATTAAAACAACAGCGTGAAACGTGGAGACATTGGACGTTTGTATCTGCCGCTTGGCAGAGAACGTAAAGAAGAAGACTGTTATAACGGAAAATTGTGTACGTTCCTTCAGACTTCTATTGTCTTCTCCGGTTTCTCTGTTAGCAATCCAGGTCCCAGATCATCGTCATCGTCTACACTCTGCACTCCACACTGTTACATTTACACGTGAATCACCCACCGTCTTCTACTCTGCAGGGTCTCTGGTGGCGCCTTCCAGTTCTACATCTCTTCTGTTCTGTTGTCTTAATTAATTCCTCAAAATTGCATTTTGTCGGCAATGTTGCAATGCCTTATCTCTGAACTCCTCGAGTCTTTGCTCGGTTGTCTGCTAGGTTCGACGTTGCCTGTTCTGTGCTTTAATGCTTAACTTTTCTTCTCTACTCAACCTTTCATATAATCACTCACCCCTTCGTTTTAGCAAAGTTCTGAATTGCGCAGCACTTATTCGCAGTTATACATAATAGGTACATCACACCCAAACGGTTATGTAAATAGAAATCTTAATGGAAATGTCTGTTGGTCTATGGCTGTCAGTCATCTCAATGACGAATGACGACGTCAGGTGATAGAAATGGTGCTTGACGAGACTTCTTAAACTGAGTCTTAACTGTTGGTTTGATAAAAGTAATAGTTCATCGAGCGATGTAAGAAGTCTGATTGATCGTTAGATTCATTGGAGAATGACGGATCCCTCTCGTGGGAGAGGTGCAGATGTTGGTGTGTGAGGGTGTCGGTCGGTCGGTGATAAATGTTTCATATTGATGATGACATAATTTTATATGATGAAGATTGCAATGATGATGGGAACACTGCATGTGGATATATGGTAGTGATTGGTGAAAAATTGCAATGACGATAATGAAGCAGAAGCAGCAGCAGAAGAAGAAGAAGAAGATGATGATGATGAGGATGACGATGACGATGATAATGGTGATTGAAATAATACTAAATATGACGATAATGATGCTGCTTGTTTTTGTTTGTTTGTTTGTTTGTATGTATGTGCACTTGTTATAGCGCACCTTTAGGCTCTCTCTACTCAGAGGCGCTCCCGAATGCAGAGCGGACACTGCATCGGAGTTTCACACCAAAGCGCTGGAAATTGTGAGTGAAGAACTTGCCCAAGGTCCTCACGCGGCGAGGTGGATTCGAACCTCGAACCTTCCGGCTCCAAGGCAACGGTGCCACCACTAGCCTACACCCCCGCGTCCCAGCTGCTGCTGATGATGATGTCGATTACGATGTCGATAACAATTATTATGTTCAAATCCCACGACTATTATTAACATTTGTTTTGAATTCTAATCCATATTTGTCTATTGATATCTTGTAAGCTTACATCTAATGATAGAAACGCTGCTGTAAAAGTAATTAGACTTAGACCAAAGCCTCAATCATCCCACCCACCACAACATAGGGTATTATTTATAAGTTTAGTGCACTGTCGCTTATATCCAAGGTTCAGACATTGGATCATATTCTTCATCGGAATGAATAGATGTATGAATAAAAGAGTGCAGGACTGCAAGAATAAACGAAATAAAGAATGAATTAGCAAAGGAACATGAAGATTGAGGACGATCATGCCATTATACACATAGCCTATAGGCCTATGCTTTATTTATGCTAAAGTCTACAAAGCTATTAGCCCAATCTCTACGTGTATATAATTTCTCGATTGCATAGATATTCCTACCTGCTCCAAACGTCGTCAGAAGTGACAGCAGAAGAAGCGACGAAGCATTAACTGCGTTGATCATTATTTTATCTTCGTTCTATCGAAATCTTCGTCTGAACTTCTTCGTCGTTCTTAGTCGCTGTGTTATCTCTCTCTCTCTCTCTGCTCTGAATGAAGATCAACAGAAGATGGCGACGTTTGTTAAATGATGGCACGGATGATGATGAGGAGGACGGTTACTGCAGCAGCAGCAGCAGATGCCTGCGACGATGATGATGCTTCTGATGACTGATAATAGATGCAATTATAGACTTGACTAAATTGAAACGCTTGGTCTATATAGAGCGGTGGATCTGAGCTACAGTTGTCTTTAGCTGTTGCTGTATTCCAGCCACTGCAGCTGGGCGACATCATCACGGGTAGATAGGTGGATGGATGGATGTGCGACACATGTGTGGATGGATGCATGTATGGATTAATGGATGGATGGATGGACGAACGAGTTGATGCATGGATGGATTGGTGACTAGTCTATACATGTAGGTATGTAATTGGATGGATGGATAGATGGATGGATGGATGGATGGATGTAAGAATGAACGCTTGATATAGATGGGTAGAGGTGGGTTGATTGAGTGGATGAGTAACTGATTGGTTCATAGAGTGAGCAAGTGAGTGAGAAAAAACTGGGTGAGTGCCGTAAGTTATAAATGAGCCCGTGAATGATTTAGAGATTCCGTGAGTGATTTGTGAGTCCGTGAGTGATTCCGTGAGCCCGTGAGTGATTCCGTGAGTCCGTGAGTGATTCCGTGAGTCCGTGAGTGATTCCGTGATGCAGCCACCTGTTTCCCACCGATGCACTTCATCTTTATAATTATCTGATTTAACGACGCTCGTTTAACGCGAACAGCGTCTTCAACAGGGAAAGACGAAGGAGGAAAGAAAAAACAAAGACGAAGGAGGAAGGAGGAGTGAGAAAAGGGAAAGGTAGGTCTAGGTATCGAAGGAGAGAGAAAGCGGATTCAGAACTCTATGGAATTCTTTAGAAGAAGAAAGCGAACAATAAAATGCAGCACAATTTAAGAGTGTATCAATCGCCGTCAAACACTTTGTCACTGAATAATTTCGAATAGTCATCGACTCTAGTCTATAGGCTCTACATAAGATAATTAATCACAAGTTGAAATTACGACAATGAGTTGGAAGAATAGTACCAGACAACACTTCGTGTTTTGACGTCATTAGATAAAGAAATGTTAGAGTTTCTGCAATCTACAGAGTACAGACTCGTTTCTGCTTCAATGTGAAGTTTCTGCTGTTCCCTCATTGACTTTCTCTCGAACCGGAATTGTGGCTGTTTTGACGTGTGGGTCTGCACTTTTAGGCGAAGGTATGCACGCATGCACCACCACCACCACCACCACCATCACCACCACCACCACCACCTCCACGCTCGATGTACATATATGCGTGTGACCGTGAAAGACCAATATTTTTCCGTTGTGCTGGAGGCCACAGGTGATTATCCAGAATCTGCAGACATAAAAAATGCTGCTAAAGGATGTTATGAAAACGTGTCAACGAGTTTTGTGTTCAATTGTTATAATACAGCAGTCGATGCAGATCGCCTCCGCATCTGTTGCTGAGGAGCGACTGAGATTGCGTCAGCTGCTGATGCTGCTGCATCTGTACACTGGCATGGCATCATCGTGGAAGAGCTCAGAGGAAAGATGCGGAGGATGAGGTGATGCTTCGCGCGTTCGCTCGTTCGTTCGTCGCACTGTGTTAACTCGGTGCGCTCGAATCGCTGGCTAATTATTATTTTACGATGTGTATACAGGGAGAACTGGGAGGCGGGCACTTTATATAGCGCCTGATGATGAGGGATGAGACTGTGATTTATGGCTTGTTAAGTGATGAATTTATTGGTCTGAGTCTCAATTGAAAACAGGAAAAAGGACTCTAGTAGACTGAAGAGAAGGACAAAGAGTTTGGATAGAGTAGAGTGGAAATGGCGGAGAAGGAGCAAAAGGAAGATTTTAGAGGTTAATCTTGCAATGTCAACTTCAATGCAACCATCAATTCTCTTATCACTATTGGTTTTGTACAATTGACTGTACGTAGATTGTGGCATTTCTCCAGCATATATATCTATGGCTCCCCACGTGATAATCCATCGTGTGAGATTTTCGGACAATAATTATTGGTAATGTAGCCTACATTGTAAGAGCGCACTACGTCTTATTATAGCGTGTCGTATGAGCCCTGGAGCCGCTGTGCACTCAGTATTCAATCAGTCAGATAGAGCTGTAAGTGTGACTGCAATTGACTCTAAAGTGCATCGTAGTCAAGTGCTTAAAAATAACCTTCTAACGAAGAGACAGTTTTATATGTCAAAATAAATTCATAAAACCTCGTCCGAGGACGTTTACATAAAATTATCTCTTCCCGTTTAAAAGCCATGCGCGAAAAAACGCACTGAGGTAAAACGCCATCCGCAGGTTGCAGCATAAAGAAATTCTTTCAATAATTCATATGCATACCGTTAATGTCTTATCTCGTGTGTCAGCTCTGTTAGGTTCATATCTCTGTACCTCGGAAAAGTTCTTAAAGGGAGTTTTCAGCTGGAACACATGCATACGTATAGGCCTACATGAATATATAAATAAGCTTAGTTTACCTACATTGTAACACAGGCCTACATCATGTAGCCTACGTATAAAGTACGTATACATGTAGGACAGTGTGCATACATTAACCTGCGTATGTATAGGCATAATGTAAAATGTTCATTATAATTCCACAGGCCTAATGTCGCATTATGTATGCATGGTCAATAGGCCTACATACTATATATATATATATATATATAGTAGGGCCCTATATGCTTGCCGTCTAATGTATAACAGACACATAATAGCATTGCGTGCATACATGCATAGCCTACATGTAATTCAATATTAATAGCTAGGCTATAGAATGTGTCCTTGTGACTGCAAATTCTGCTGATACCTCAGATCAAACCGAGTCTCGACTCAGTTACATAAAATTTATGCAAATTAATGCAATAAATATATACACACGAAGTGAGAGAGACAGATAGACAAACAGAGCGAGAGAGATGAAGGCATAAATACAGACAAAGCTCTCGTGATAATTATTAATTATATTCTGTGTAACAGGGCCTATAGTCTATACGGTCAAAGGCCTTGTTCTGTGGCGTGCCTCTTAATCACTGCGGAGAAATTACTGCAGGCAGCCATAAGTATTTCATGATCACCGGTTGCAACCTGCTGTGTAAGTCTACACTAACTAGACCCAAATCATCGCCTTTGAAAGTGATCTGTGCAAACCTGTGCTAATAAATGCGCAGTTGAGTGTATATTGGACTTTTGGTGCACGCATTGACTATTATATTGTGGACTATGCAAATAGCCTACAGCTGAGGTCCAAAATATTGATGATCAGAGTCCTTTCATGCATTCCGAGGTAGGCCTATAATTAGGCTATACGTGATTTTATGCAACTCAGTGTTGTGGCGATTGTAACATACAGTGTGCGTGCGCATTTTAATATGGGACTTTGTCATCACGGGTTAGAAATTGTACGGATCTGAAGTGATTAGGCTACTCAGCACAGATTATATCTGTTGTTGAAAGTCTCTGCTATACAGCAGGCTTATAATTATCTGTCCTTCCTTATTAATGATAACCTGACAGCTGTACCTTAATTCTGAAGGTTTGTTTCGAGTGTCTTTATGTCATTATGTCTGTCTATTATCGAATCGCAGTTAAATGTTGCTGTAATAAATGTTAATACTAATGTTACCTTGATTCATTTAATTCATTCCGTGAATTTATATGGCGCATCTTCAAGAGAGCTATTCAGAGACGCTTCTAGACCAGCCACAGCCATGGAACTGTGATTAGAGGGACTTGTAAAAAGCAGGCGATTTCATAGCCGAGTCTACATTATTTGATCATGCCATTAGACCTATGCGTGATACGGTAGGCCAGGCCTACATCGATTTATTTAAAGAAAGTAGGATGCATTATAAAGTTAGTCTTACTCTTGTTAAAATTATTATGATTATTGATAATTTGAACAACGGATGAAATCAGGAGGACTTGGAAAATAACTCACAACAATCGAAGAATGACAATGATTAGGCCTATTTATGAATCACTAGCTGGGGTACCCGGCGTTGCACGAGAAATTTAGATTTTTTGTCCCAAAACCCAGGTCCACCCGCCCCTGCGGGGCGGCTTCGCCGCCCATTTGGGGTTTATAAATGTCGTACACAAAGTCCTTCAATCCAGTTTTGCTAGTGTTGTTATTGTTACATGTAAGTAAACTACTCTGCAATAATGCAATTTAAGATAATACAATACTGTATGTAAATAATGGCATGAATATACTGATGCAAAAACAATGCAACATAATAACTAAACACAATGCATATTAACAGTAGGCCGATAAATAAACTAATTTACACATACACAAATACAATATAAGACATTCATCGAGTATCTTGAATCTTTTAAGGTCAACTGATAGAATGACTTCCTGGGTCGTCGTCGTCGTCGTCACGGTGACGTTGTCCGCCATCTTGTTCGATCCGGCGCATGCGCAGGACGACTTCTACGACACGAAGTTCTACTCAGAGTGGGTGAACGCGACGCTCTACTGCAGCAACACGACCACTCCGATCCCGATCAACGACACCAATCCCGTTTCGTGGATGCTTCCGGATCTCACCGTCCTCGAAGTCTCGACGCCCAAGTTCATCATTGAGGACAACAACTGGACGCTGATCATCATAAACGCCACAGCCGAGGACATTGGTCAGTACCATTGTCTCATTCCCATCAAGAACGGAACAGACTACTACCTGGTCAGACTCGGACTCAACGCCGGCGGTCCGTACTTCGAGGACCTCTGGGACAAGTACACGACGAACACGATCATCGGTCTGTCGGTGGCTGGTGGGTTCGCCGTCCTCAGCGTCCTTCTCTACCTCTTAGACCGCTTCCGGTACAGGTCGCCAGAGGAGAAGGAGGACCACGACCGGAAAGCAGGTGGACTCGGCTACGAGAACAATGGACGCATCGATGCGGTGGAACTTGGACATCACCACAACGGACCATACGAGAACGAGAAGGAGAAGGAGAATGAGCTGAAATATAGGAACATGGAGGGAAGGGCCAATCCGGTCTACGATGACGTTTCCAGCCACGATGGTAGTGACGATGGAACAAAATTATAATGGATTATGCGTTTATTTAATATGCAGATATTGCAGTCGAACAAAATGAATAGCCTTAGAATATTATGGTTGGAATTCATATACCATGAAGTTTCGGTGAATCGTCGTAAATTTGAATCATCCTAAATATCTGTTCACGGAGTCTATAGGCTAATTAATTTATGGTTGGACAAAGAAGAACATTCTGAGACAATGGAATTGAAGCATTACTGTAATGTGAATAATTATGGAGTGCATTAATTTTCTTAATAAATAAACACATTGCAGATGTGCCAACCGATATGTTAATTTAACTGAGGTCTTCATCATAGATGATGTGATAAATGGAATAATTGACTTACTTACTGACTTACTGACTAACATATATGTTCTTCTGATTAATTGCTAACGATTGTATGTTATCGACTCTGGCAGGATTTGAATGTTTAACTCATCGATTTTGCTGACTCATTGACTGATTACTATTTCAATAAACAGAATGACCGAACAAACAATCGATTTGTGGATTGATTGATTTTTTGATTGACAACACATTCATCCGTTAGATACAATGGTTTATCCATTCAATGTATTGATCTCCTTCGAAAATGTTCTCACATAATAGACACCACGATTTACACTTCAGGTTCAAGTATTTAAATTTATGCCACCGCTAATGTTGGTAAATGCTTCGTACTGTCATGACAACCGTTACTATGGGCGTGAAGTCGCGCGGCAACACGTGCGGCGTGCGTCTGATCGAGTTTTCTCCGATCGAATGAATTATCGATGAGATGTGTAGACCAATACAGTCAGCTGATTTGGCATTGGAAGTCAGGATGTGTGGAGGAGGAGTAGGCGTCAGCGGCAGTAGCAGGAAACAACACTGAAGATCCATAGGACAAAGTAACTTACCTATTGTACTTCATAATTTCACCTCGATGGGTTTCGTAAGGTGAAATGAATGTAACAACGTAAATTTAGCAGAGAAACATACATGTAGGCTACATGTAGGCCTACCAATGACGTTGTAAAAACCTCTTCAAAACAGGAGGGGAAGGGGGAAGGCGTGTGTAATCGGTTGCATAGGTGAGGAAAGCAAATAACTCAGTTAGTATGGCAAGTAGCACTGTAGTGTAGTGGAGTCAGGTGAGGTGTAAGGTTAGATTTATGTACGGAATTGAAATTGTTCATTAATTCCTACCAAACACTAGTATAGACCTACAACTAACTCTCACAGTGGAGGCCATGATTGTGGTGAAAGATCTTCTCGGCTTAGGCTGCCTGTATTGATTTGTAAAATCAAATCCACATAAATATGTTGTGCAGCTGCAGCCCTGGAACAAATAATTATTCAATTTTATAACTCGGACGAAGTGTTGTATAAACAGTATAAGATTAACTCGTTTCTTCAAATTCACCGACAGATGATTATGATTATTTTGTATGGATGAAATTTATAGCGCTAGATCAATGTCCCAATTGTCTCATGTTTGTACCTTAGCCTACAAGAAGACAAGAGTGCATAGTAAAGGAATGGAGATTCTAAACGGCAGAGCTGATAAAAGATACAGTAGTTTACAGAGAAGAAAATGAAGCATGGATGGAAGGAGGAGAGTGTAAAAAGTAGGCTATTTCTGCATAATGAATAGACTAAATAGAGTAAAATTAGACAGAATTTGAAGAAGAAAATGAAGGAATGAAGGAATGAAGGAACGATGTAAGAGTGAATGGTAGGACGAAAGACAATAAAAAGAAAATCAGGAGACGGAAAAAAGGAGAAACAAGGAATGATGAACGAAAGTAAATAATAGAGAAGGAAGGAATAATTATAATTACAGGGATGGATGAAAAGGTAAACAGAGAAGAATAAATAATACAGGTTGAAATTAACGAGTTTGACTGCGGCATGCCAGTTTCTCTGCTACGTATTGGCCTTAATTAATTTATAATGAAAACGGAATTGCTTTGATCTACAGCAGCATCAAGCATGCAGCCGTCTTTGCGAAGGCATTCAGTTGAAATGAAACGCGATGCCAAGATGTTGGCTTTTCTTTAATTCTTATATTATCTAAAAGCGAATGAATTCAATGGAGTTTTAAAACAAACTTTAAACGTTTTGATGGGTTCGACATCATGTGATTAGGGTAAGAGCTTCTAAAGGTGCCTAATCATATTTCCCTATTAGCCTATTAAAAAAATAGTCTAGGCCTATAAGATTAATTTTTGGTTACATAAACTTGTGATTTTTCATAGCGTCGTTCTAATACTATAGGCCTACAAAGGCGTGATAGCCAATGTAGAAGATGGCCGATCCGAAAGATACAAGAAACAGGTATTTTTCTCAGCTAAAAATTAATGATATCTTAAATGATTGAATGATGAGAATTTCATCTGCATACACACACAACATTTGAACGTAATGTGAATCATGATAGGTAGGTATTGTTCTATCCACTCAGAGACTGTTTTAAAACAGAATCTTTTTCATGCAGTCGAGTGATTGGTGCATGGTTCACGTAGTTTGAGAGAATAAACACTTGGATAGATGAGCTATGTATAACATTGTATACCGGCAGACTATAATGACATAGGCCTAATCACAATTGATCGAAATAGCACATTGGCGCTGTTGATACTATCACGCTTTAGTAGGCTCAAAGTCTACATGTAAGTACTTTCATATGCGATTGTCTTTATAAATTCGTAGCCTACCACGTGATTGAGTAAGATGTACCAAGCCACCTGGTGCCAATTTACTTCCTCTATATTCAGACCTAGCAAGGCGAATGGAGCTCTGAACGTTTAAAAAGAGGATTGCTTTGCTATGGTAATTGCTGCGTCTCAATAGAAAAAGATCTCTCGACATAGAAACCACGTGTCAAGCGAGTTTCTAAACGAACATATTATGTTTAAGATGACCTTTACAGTTTTTATTTAGACTTCCTTCCTCCCTCTTTCCCTCTTTCCCTCTTTCCCTTCTTCCTTACGTCTGTGGCTCAAGTCTGGTCATAGCAATTTGAAGCCTTGGTTTGTGGTCATCTGACGGGGGCCTGCTCCATCGTCATTGCTGGACACCAGTGGACAGTCGATCGTTTCCCCATCAATTTCCATGCTAAGCACCACCAAATTAATTCGAGCTCAGTTTGCTTAACCTAGAAGATGCAATCATCCAGATAATATTATGACAATATTCGGGTGAAATAATCGGTAGTTTAGACCTACTCTCGAAGGCTTAACAAGTCAGACTGTCAATGCATCTAAAGCACACTAAAAATTCAATACATTTCACTAATCAATTACAGATGTAATAATTATAAACTTGATAGTAAATTTGACTGCAATTGATTGCTTAAGATGAATGCAGAATGCGTTGACATTTTATTAGTTGATGAAAACAGGAATAAAGAATTTCTGAACATTGTACCTTTGAAGACCTCGGCTGAAGATGATTCCGTCTACAAGAAGGGCAGTGCTGGAGAACATCGGTCGAAATCTGAGCGTAGTAGGCGTCGAACCCATGAAACTAGTCAACGACAAACCACTGGTCTCCAAATGGAATGTCGCTCCATTAAAAGCGAATGTGGATCGTTTGAAAACAGAAGCAGATCATTGGAATAGCAATCAAAGAAGCTTTGAGGGTCGGATTCAGAAACACAAATCGAAAACTACGACGAACAATAACAGCTCTGATTTCATCGACCTTGACCGCGTCAGACTGCGATTCCTGAAGGTCAAGGACCTGGAGGATTCCGCTCGATTTTCTGACCGCGGAAGTCTGTTGAAGACCGAGGTGGAATCAGCGGAGAGCGGCGTTGAGACAGAATCGCCGGCTGAAGCACTGACGGTCAGCTACTCAATCGGCTACAGTTCTGGACTTATGTCCCAAAACCAAAGACCAAACACGGCTGTTGCCACTGACCCGTCGTTAGGCTGTGAAAACCCTCATGCAGGAGCAGTGGGGTACGGTACCCCATACGAAGACGACACCTCGACCTGCTTCACCAGCAGACACCCCACTCGATGCAGTACGGCGTGGAGTCTGACCTCGGGAAGGCGGACGACCTCTGGAAAACAACCTTCGTATGGAAGAGTAGCGGGTGGTGGAGTTGGGAGCAGCGGGGGTGGAGGAGGACGAGGTGGTAGTGGTAAGGGTAGGAGAGGAATGGAAAGTGACAAGTACCGAAGAACTTGTTCAAATGAACTGATGAACGTCATCACCATTGATGATGGAGTCGTCGACGCAGAAGATGACAACACAGGTCAGGAATTGTTATTATTATTATTCATTGTTCAATTCATTGTTTGATCAAATCATTGTTCAATCAATTTACTGTTCAGTCAATTCACTGTTCAATCAATTCATTGCTCACTCAATTCATTGTTCAATCAATCCATTGTTCAGTTAATCCAGTGTTCAGTCAATTCATTGTTCGATCAATTCATTGGTCAATCAATTTATTGTTCAATCGTTTATCGACCGTTCACTATTATTAATTCATTGATTCAGTCTGTTTCCATTTAACTCCTGTTAAGTAATTTTTGCATTTAAAACGACTGAAACAGTGTTCAGTCTTTAAAAACGTCGTTATATTGCAGCGAGTTCACGTTCTCTTGGTGCCTAGCGCATTCGTCTGGGGCGCCACTACACTGAACTCTATTTTGCAGCGTATAAAATAATTATTGTCTTCGTCGGCTAAGTAAGCCTATTAGACTAAAGCTTCCTTATTGGGCAAAAACTTTTCGACTCAGTTTCGTCATGCTGTCTGTTCATTAGGCCGACTTTACAAAATACTTTCTGTTGATGACCGAGTTATTTACTTTTAGAAACAGTTCTTCTGTAGACCTATGACAAGGCTAGCTTGGGAAGTCATATTTGTTAACCCACGCAAAGTGCAAAACCCCTAAAACATCTTTTAAAATAAACTTTTAAATTATAGCCTAATGTTAAACAATTTAATTGAGATGAAGGTGTTCATCGCTCGTGAAAAGTCTAGATGTTAAATTAATATAGAAAAAATACAGTTTAATAGTCCGAAACATTGCAATGAATTTAGAGGTCAGTAATATGAGCGGCGATGACCTCTGTCATCTACACTGTGTCCGGATGAAAAGTAGTACACAACTAAAAGTGTCATAACCCGGTCAAAACTTTTAGGATTTGTCTGAAATTTTAAAAACAGCAACAGTGACCATATTTACACGAGATTCTAAAACCGATTATAAATATACGTGAGTTTTTCTAATTTATAAGCGTTTGCGTTGGAGCACCGACAAATTGAACTTTCCAACATGGAAAACTTGAAAAGAAGTGAAATTCAGCTAAATATGCTGTTCAAAATGTCCATCTTGTTCACGGACACACGACCGTAGATCAGACGCTACTGTTTGAAGGTCCTGTCGATGATCACCTGGTTAAACAACTGTCAATCTTCAAACAGACGCGCCCTACGCCCTATACGGTTATCGATGTCATGAATACGCGTGAACAAAAACGCGCTCCTCCAGTACATGTGCTCCGAATCAAAGTCTGGACTGCTGGACGGCCACAGCTGCAGGATATGAAGCCGAGTGTCTCCCGGGATAGCTATTAACCTACTACGTCTACGATCGTGTGTCCGAGAACAAGAAAAACATTTTTTGGCACCATAATAGCTGAATTTCACTTCCTTTCAGGTTTTCCATGTTGGAAAGTTCAATTTGTCGGTGCTCCAACGCAAACGCTCATAAATTTGACAAACTCGCGAATATTTGCAAACGACTTTGGGATCTCGTGTAAATATGGTCACTGTTGCTGTGTTTAAAATTTCAGACAAATCTTAAAAGTTTTGACCGGGTTATGACACTTTTAGTTGTGTACTACTTTTCATCCGGACACAGTGTATATGGGCATTTAAGCCTATCTGCCAAATTTGCACGGATCTTAAATAATAATCAATGGATTCTGGGATTGTCAGGTTTCACTTAAGTAAGTTAAGTTTAATTAATATTACGATCAAACATTACTGCAAACTAAATTACAATTTTTATCATTTGTTTAAGAACCTCCTGACAAATGCGATAAAGTTCTCGAGATTCAAGCAACTACTGACCGAAATTCCGCCTCAACAAAGACCGGAAAGCGAAAGGGGCGTGTCGACACTCATAGGCCCATCCGGTCACGTGACGATCTGCTGCGACTCATCGACAGAGCAATGTCGCTGAAAATTTCTGGGTTTCGACGAAAGTGAGACTTCCGGTGAGATCGAGTGGACTTGCGGTGAGATTGGGTGCACTTTCGGTGAGATTGAATGCACTTCTTGTGTGATTTAGTGCACTTTTGGTGGGATTAAGTGCACTTCCGGAGGAATAGAGTGCACTTCCAGCTGAAGGACCTTGACTGCTTTCGTGCATGGACAGGAAACTGAGGTCGGCTTCGGTGACTATGGGAAAAGGAGCGAAGATTTAAGGACCAAACCTTAGGCTAAATGTTCAAGGTCGTGAGATTAGCAGAGGGAGTTTGGAAGTCATTTGAATATTCACCCTACATGTCGGCATATTATGTCCGCAGACCTCTCTGTAGCCTATAGGCCTAATTGATAATTTAAGAATACGAAAGGCGTTTTTGTTGAAAGCTGAACGTTGCTCGTTAGAAAATAAAATCTCAGACCGAGAGAGTATAAGCATACGCTAGGCCTATGCTATAATATGAGTTGTTTCTACTTCTGTGTGTGAGCATTATTTTGCTTTTGTCTTTTCTTAACTGTCTTAGGCAAGTGAATAGCACTCGTCATGGCCTCGCATTGTAACGTATAATGGTTATGCGCAGAATATGCATGTATAATTTGCACAGGCCTTTAGTTGGCAACACTTTGAGCAAGATCTGACTTAGCTGGATTTGATCTTGGCATTGCAAGTTGCAACTGCATAAAAGGCACGTGATGCGGATCATATCACTAGAATAACTTACGTAAAATTTCATCAGCGCAAACTGTCCATAAACCAGATCAGAGCGCATCAATATGAAATGTCTTTTCATTCGTTCATTCGAGTATTTATATAGCACCTCTTCATGTAAACTACTCAGAGGTGCTTCAGACTCCAGTAAGACAACAAAACAGTTTTGATTGCTTGTGTCAGACGCAGGGAACAGGCGTTGCTCAAGAGGAAGGCCGTTTGATCATTCAGGCCTATTATCATTTTATTTATTTGCATTTGATGACTTTATTAAGAAATAAAAACTAGTGAAGCATGATATTGGCGCAATATAATCGCCACAGTTTTTGTTATTGACTAATAATGCCTGCAGTCTGCACTCTATTTCATTTATTTTGGCTTAACAAACAGAAACTATCCAGATATTTCAGGATGCAGTCTTACATGTAGGCATCAAGACAATTTTACTGTTTACAATCTGTAGAAGTTTAATCCAGCTGTTGTTATAGATACATATTACATGTATGTATCATATTCCATAAATAAATATACATGTATATGTATACGTGAATATTTAGGCCTACAAATAGGGGAGGGTGCCCCAAGACGGGACGGTGCACCTTGATGAGACGATTCAGTTTTCTCGCAGTCGTTTTGTGCGTTTATTTCTTTTTAGCACTCAATGCATCGACGATTACGTTGTCTATGTATGCACGAGTTTCAGTCTCTATGCTAACCATATCCGACTTGCAGATAAGCATTTTTCATTTTGTGCTACTAAGCTTACGATTTTTCGATTTTAAAAAATCGCGCAAAGTCATCACTTTACGGAGACATTTCAAAACGTGTTTGGTGACTAAACACAGTAAACTATGTTACCTATAACGCATGTATTTTGAGATGGGCGATAATACGTCGTGGTTACATTAAAAATTTATGTGTTCACACATCACGCATAGAGTGCACAAGATGAGACATGCTTTGTGTGCCCAAGACGGGACGCGTCCCGTCTTGGGCACACGTCATATTTCAACGGTAAACTGTGTAACAACTACACGTCCCGTCTTGGGCACACGTCGCATACCAGTTGTATGCTGTAAAGCAACTTCTTAATAAGGACATACATACATACATGCATACATACATATACACACATACACACATACATGCATGTATGTATGTATACATACATACATACATACATACATACATACATACATACATACATACATACATACATACATACATACATACATACATACATACATACATACATACATACATACATACATACATACATACATACATACATACATACATACATACATACATACATACATACATACATACAATACATACATACATACAATACATACATACGTACATAGCCTACATACATGCATGCATAGGCCTACACATATACATACATACATGTATGTATGCATTGTATGTATGTATGCATGTAAGTATGTGTGACATTGTATATATGTATGTACGTACGTATGTAAACTATGTATGTATGTGTGTATGTATGTATGCATGTAAGTATGTGTGACATTGTATATATGTATGTACGTACGTATGTAAACTATGTATGTATGTATGTGTGTATGTATGTATGCATACATGCATCATCATTCTTTTCGAGTTGATTAAGTAAATAAATATGTTAAACATGGGAGAAGTTGATATAATTAATGTCCCATCATGGGCACTCCTGTGTCCCATCTTGGGCACCCCTGTGCCCAAGATGGGACGATTTGTAGGTCAACAAAAGTTCGCTGTCTTGTCTGAGTCATACATTTTTTTCTTGCATATGATATGCCAGATAGTGCTTCAAGGATTAGTTTAAAGAATGGAAGAAGTTGCAAATATGTATTGTCATCAGCAAAGGTGATTTGGAGCAAATACTGTGAATGTATAGGGGCACCCTCCCCCTAGGCCTACTCATAAGGGTTAGTTGTATTTGAGGTGCCCTTGTTACAACCCAATGAAATGGCATTGTTATTATTTTTCAAATTATTATTAGGGTGAAGTATTGTATTAACAAACTTCTTTTCAATGAAATATTAATATGGCCAATCTACATTTCTATTCGAGCATTATTTTACCCGAAAATTTTCTACATCCTGGAGTGGACCAACTGCGTTTATCTTAATGAATGTCTATAAATAGCGTAGTGTTGAAAGATCATAGATAATAATTATGGGTTTCGTTTGACACGATAGTAGGCCTATTGCCCTATTATACAAATACATAATGACTCACAAAGTTTAGGCTACTTGTAATATGTTTATTTATTGCGACAAAACAAAGAAAGGAAAGAATGCTGTAACTGATGAGATAGAAAAGAGTCTTGCAGACAAGAGATTGTGAGAGAATAAGGAAGGGAGAGCAACAGAAAAAGATACTACAGGATATAATTAGACTCTATTGTAGAGCACAAACAGAGATAATCTGCTACATGTGATCTTTTCATTTAGCAGATAGGCTACATCTGTTTAAGCCGAAGTCTACTCTGAAGTCTGCATAAAACCGCTTATAAATCAGAGGCATCAACGATTTTTAATGGCGGGTCAGTCGAAATATTATTTTCGGCAAATGGCGGTCCAGGGTGGCGAAGGCGCCAGAACAAAGTACGGTGGATGTCTGCATGGAGAGGGCTTCACTGAGCCCGTTTTCATAAAAAGTTTGCAAAGCGGATTCCTAAATGATACATTTCAGAAGAAATCTCTATTATAGTGGAGTGATATTTTTGTTTATATTTTTTCTCTCAAATTTTGTCGACTAGCCTATAGACAAAGATCAACAGGTCAGAAAAACCTTGTAAGCGGGCACGAAGTTTGACACAGGGTTGTTTTAAAGAAATGTTTTGAAATGCACAACACCTTCTTTCCTTTCCAATGCATTCTCCATGGTAAAATCTTCCAATCGGATGACAACGACCTTTTCTGCTAGTTTTAGCTGTACAGAAGTGGTTCTACAACTGCACAAATCTATTTAGAACTCCATATTTTGTGTACAACTGCACGTTAAAAAACCTGGTTTGACACCGTTGACTGTCTGAAATAGTGCAACAGAAATGTAGGCTAGCTACGCAAATCATGCATGCAGTTACATTTACGCTAGTGCGTAGGTTAAGTGTGTCCTGCATTGTTGTTATACTATAGTTAAAGATTTTGCCAGCTCTTGAAATTAAAAGTTACATAAGCGAATCAAGAAACGCATATTTCAATATTTGTGCTTGATAAAAATAATCAAAAGAGGAACCCATGTTTAGAGAAAAGCCTAAGTAAGCAAATTCTTGGATTTTTTATATGAAATTGCTAAAAAAATCTATTGCTATGAACCAATATTTGTGTTCAAGCTTTCTCCATTAGTATTTCTACCTCTCTAGAGTTAGGCCTGCATGTGATGCACTTTAAAAATTTCTATCTAACGTATCTGTCGAGCCATCTCGAAGTGATCTATTTCTTCTTAACGGGTTGAATTTGTATATATATAGGATGAAGTCGTCAATTTGATGAATCCTCAGTGAAGTCTCCTGTCGTTTGAAAGAAGAAGAAGATGGACCGGAAGTGTAGATTTACTGTGTCATGTCTTTGTGATTATCACATAAGGCACTGCGATATCAAATATCATGAAGTACCTGATGTAATACTCACAGTTACTGACAACCAATCGCGAGCAACCGTTGCAACCATGGCAACAAACTGACACACACACACAGAATGTGATGACCTCTCTCTGCACGTGACGCTTGAAGGTCACGTGGGCAATGGTTGACGCCACTGTCTTGTCGATTATTTGCACATGTGAAAGTTCATGCATTACAGCGACTCTGAAATGAATGAAAAAATAAGATAGCTATAGATTTCACGGAACGCTTTAAACATTGTCATCATCATCGTCATCATCGTTGTATTTTCATCATCATTGTCGTTACCGTCGTCATCATTATTTTTAGTGTAATAGTCAGCATTAGTCTCGTAAACCCTAAAGGCTGGTATCTCCAAAGATCCATTTTATAATACAAGTTCTCTTCTCATGGGCACCACGTAAATTAAGAAACTAAACCCAGATTGGATCGTTGTTTAAATGAATATCTTATCACGATTGTCACAAACGACATAAGCGAAACTTAACATCCCAAAACTCCTCTGTTTATTCACCGCTGCCGTTTGCCAAATTCAAGTTTAGCCTACTCATTCACAACTAGCAACACCCATGAAACATGCATACATTCATTTTAGCCATACATGCATGATGCAAGTGCGAAGATTAGCTTCAAAAATAAAGTTCGAGAGCAAGTGCTGTATAAGCTTAAATAGACGCGGCTGAAGGACAGCAGGTCGAGAAATAATAATTGTCAAGTCATGTTGTAGCCTACTCTCGTCCAGTATTAGATCTCGAGAATAGAAATGCTTACAATGACTCAGCAGATTCACCACAAAGCAATTCAGATCTTAATTTAACCGTTATTAAACAGACGGCAACTCCCATAGACAATAGCTAAGTCAGAAAGCTCGTAAGAACATGATAATCTCCGAATAAATTAGAAATCACACTACACGACTCCCTGGCAACCCAAAACAAAAAGTCTTTCTTGTCAAACAACGCTAATGGAACAACGCTGTTAGCTCCTGATAGACTTTCGTAGTCCGTACACCTTGTCTATTGCCGACAACAAGCAGTCCGAGAGCCAACATAATTATGCTAAACTGGACACGTTTCAACTTCGAGACAAAAACTTCTACCTGCATATGAAACTATACGATTGGACGCCTTTCACCTGTGTGCCTTTCATACATGTTCATCGTCATCATCATCATATCGCACGTGGATCTACAGTACATCGATGAAGTGAGTGTACCTTGTACCTACCTGTACCTACCTGCAACTTAAGTATAGACGCTTATCTCTTTCTTTCTCTCCCTCGCTCACTCGCGCTTACTCGTCTGGCCTTTTACGACCGACCAATGGCCGTGCCTACTCGAGCCGGATCCGCTACGTTATCAGTTTGAAAGGTCGCCTTGAGAGTGAGTAAATTACCGTACTCGAGTAATAACTCAGACGGTGGGCCGTGGCAGCCTCTCAACTGTTGGCCCAACGCAACGGGAGGAACGCCCCCCAACTTCACTTGAAGACGGATCTTTGTTTCAGAAATTACGCGGCGAAGATTTCGCATTTCCCGCCATATTGGACGTGACGCTGAAACTAGACCTCGATTACGTAGCGCTAGATTTATACGGAACGATTAATCATATACGGAGCCGTTTCAAGCCACACAACAGGCTGTAACGCTCCACTGCATCTAGGTAAAAGTTCAGTGAATCATGGTGCACTGACTACAATAGTGGAATTTCGTTTGAGCTGCGTTTTTCCCAGAACGTGCGACTAGGATCGAAAGCGTGCCACACGGAAGCACAGAATACGACAAAAGGGCTGACAGAATAGTTATGTGGAATGAGTCGCTGACTGATTGTGCGGACAAGACAGACAGAATCATCCCATCTAATTTCAAATACGTGTACAGACAGACAGAATAGAGCAGCACTTGTAGACAGACTCAGATAGAAAGACACGTACCCGTAGTAGGCCTACATGTATAGTTATGTGAAGAGAAATATGAATATTACAGAGACAGACAGAGGCAGCCAGGAACAGGCAGAGAAAGACAGAGACAGACAGAGACGAGTGTTAAGAGAACGAGACACGCATGCCTGCCTTGTGGTGGAAGACAGAAAGACATTGAAAAGGCACAAAGGGACATGTAAACGACACACAGGAAGTGAGAAGGAAAGG
This sequence comes from Lumbricus rubellus, assembly GCA_945859605.1. Taxonomy (NCBI): domain Eukaryota; kingdom Metazoa; phylum Annelida; class Clitellata; order Crassiclitellata; family Lumbricidae; genus Lumbricus; species Lumbricus rubellus. The sequence continues at coordinate 24,813,972 of OX243812.1, read as the reverse complement.
TACATCTAGATAGAAATAAATTATGATGTTAAGATTTCCGTTCATCGGGTGCGTTTCAGACCAAACTTCAACTCATTAACGTTAGCTCAACTTAACTGAAGCATCTATATCGCTTTCGAAACAAATGTCTAGCAGTGTCAGATACTAATGCGATCAGTCGGACGTCATAGGCAGTTACTAACTGCTATAGAAAAGAAAGCAGTACCAAAATAGGCCACGTGTTTAATAATAACATAATTATTAGACAGAATAATTCGTCCAAGGAATGTGATCTGCAGAAAACCTCTGAAAGGTGTGCGGTTAGCGGTGAGTTGTATTATGGGCCTATACGTGGAACTATAGTATCTTATTACCAGTTAGTCTGAAACAGAAATGTAGGCCTACATCCACCTCTGTTATAGAATTGTGTACCTTGTTAGACAGGAATTTGCCATCAACAGTGGGAATAATACAGTATAATTATCGTGATCCTCAGACACTGCAGTGCACTTGCTCCATCGCTTTTCATACGACTATAATGTTAATTTATCGAATTCTTCAGCACAGTATTACGATGAGCTTTTGCATAGTTTAAAATAATTATTACTCAAATCGGCATTAAAGATAGAGTATAGCCTATACTATTGCCAGAAGAGTTGCTTCGGTTAAAGAGCGTCATCTACTGCGTATCAGTCATTCATTCATTTCAAACATTTATATAGCGCTCTTCCAAGAAGCCTACTCAGAGGCGCTCCCATCCCACTACGGTTAAAAAGAAAGGTATTGCAATGAGCCACTGCGTGGTATTTATTTCGAGGTAAGCAGTGGTGGGCTTGACCGTCCATTTACTCACAGATCAGTCCGTACAGATTACTGATCGTTGCTATAATTATGCCACGGTAATCTCTATTTAGGCTATCTTCGATTAGCTGTGATTTAAATATTGTCATAATAGCCCATAGTCTATATACTGAGACATATTAAGCAAAATATGGGTTATAGGTCTATTATACCGTGCATTGTACTCCGTTCTGGCTGAACTCCACCGGCCACGGTTTGTACTCTAACAGTGCCAGACACAAGCCTGGATATAGGAAGAGGGCGCCGCTAATCATCTTTGATATTTGACACAGTGTCGTTAAACAGCAACAAGCTTTTCCGCTCTCGTTTCTTCAACGGGGCACGACTTCTATTAGTTTCTCCTCAGCAATAATTACGTCTATTCCGGATCCAAGTCTGCCTTGATCTACTTCCTCTAATTATTCTATTCGAAATGCTTCATCCGTTGGCTGCTGATCTTTCACAACATCCGCATGGATCCCAACCTTTCATTATCAGATCACTTAAATTCACTTCTCGACCCCCCCCCCCAACCCATCAGCGAGATTTCTCCCTTCTACGTCGCCCACTGTCTACTTGATAAAATCAGCTCGCATACTAGATTAAACGAAAATGAAAAATGAAAATCAAAAATGAAATATTCAGTCTCACTTGGAGCTCCATAATTGGAATCGATGTCTCGACAGTCTTGTGCATTCTGATAATAGCGCTATAGAAGTCATTATAGACCTGATACCATTACAGAGAAACGACATACGTACATCTTACGAAGGTCAGCGTAGTTTCGATGCGGTTCTCTATACTTTCTTTCTTACACCGGATAAGCCGAGACAGAGAAAAAGAGAGAGCTGATCCTGCTGTGGCGGTCAGAGGCGATGTCGTTGTTGCGATGACTAAGCATCACGCTGAAGACGTCATGCAAGTTTCGTCGGGTGTCCTCCTCCTCACGTCTCCAACGACGATTCACGAGTAAATGGACAGTCAAGCCAGCGCTAGGTGGCGCTTCGTGGACTCTGTTCGTCACGTGACCCTCTCGACAGTGGCCTAGCAATTATCGCGAACAAGTGGTCGCGTCACACGATGATAAGTAAGAAGATATTATCGGCAAAGATTAGGCAAGCCAACCGACCGAGTTTCGAAGCTAGTAGCCTAGACATCTATTTAGCAGCATACGGACCTAAATATCGAAAGGCAATTATGCCGAACACAGAATGCCAGATTCGAAAACCGATAGGTCGGCTAGACTGGTGAGCCTACTATAACTAGTGCAGGTGACAGTGACCACAAAATGACGATAATACACATCATGCTCTACTCATCACTAGAGTCACGTGTCCCACCGCCCATAGATAAACAACCTCCGGCTTGATCTCCATGGAAGGTCCCGAACCTATGATATGCGGCCCTTGAAGAAAATTCAAAACCACAGGAAACTGCATGGGTGATTACGCCACCGTAAAAGATACAAAATTTAGTCTATCCATTCGGTTATTAACTAGTAAGCTTCTTACAGCCAAGGTGTTTTCAAATCAGTATAGTATCTAGACCTACTGTCTTTTTATATCCATTTAAAAATCCATTAATTTTCTTCTTCCGTTCCCATTCATTCTATCCCATTCATTCATGAGCTGTTCAACCATAAAATATAATTCATGCATAGGATACACGCGTTAATATTCGCGTATTCGCTTAAATCCATCGATTACAAATTAATCGGGCATTATTTTTTTTAACTCGCCAATTTGTGGATTCATTTTATACAAAACGACATGTATAATTGTATAGGTTATCTATGTAGCCCTCTATTTAACACAAAGAATGCCCTTCGTTAAAAAACCTTGTAAGCCTCTAGCATCTGTATATACCTTGGGTCAATGCTCTAGCGTGCAGACACGTCATAATCCTGCTTCCTTATGATTCCATAGTTCAACCATAATAATTATGCTATGACATCAGTGTTTTCAGCGTGCAGTTCTTGACAAAACGAGCAGTTCTAAATGGGTGTACGCAGTTGTAAAAGCACTTCTGTGCAGCTAGAAATAGTAAAAAATATTTAATTGTCATAATGTCATTCGATTAGTTGGAATTTTACCATGGAGGACGGGGGAAGGGCAAGGAGTGGTTTGGGGTTCTAAAAAATCTTGTAAAAAACCCTCTATGACATCATCTTACTTAGTCTGGTTTCCTTATAGTACACGTATTCTTTAGCAAGTCTACTAGCATCATGCGTGCTATTCAAGTGCCATCAATTGCTATAGTTGACAAATGGTGAGCATTAGTACAGAGGAACTTAATTAGCCGATGAATAAGCTGTTTTCGATTAGCTTGTCTCTCCTTTATGCAGCACAGAGAATTTAGTTTTACGTTCCAAGTCCACTGCAAAATTTCGAGGACAAGTTTCTGCTACTTCATTTCATAATTAATTTTGCTAAACATTACAAACGTTTTCAATTGAGATTTTTTGGCAAGACCTGTCTTATTGCAATGTGGCCAAACAACACATTGGCCATTTTAATTATGGAAATAAAGCGCGTAGACTGTCATTGTTGATTTTATTGGCAACCTAATCAAAGTGCTCGACCGTAGGAAAGAGACGTGTGTCCCTTTAACTTAAATTATTTTATTACATTAATTAATTTAAAGAATCAGTAAATATAATATTACCATTTGTTACCAGTCATACTGTCGTAGCATTTCAGCATGTGGCCACTGAAAATTCCCGTCCAAATCAAACACATTCGTCGAGAAGACCATAAAATAATGGACTCCACATGCACAAACCTCCCATCATCTGATCTTGCAACTAGACCTCTGCCATGTCTACATGTACGTGGCACTTAACTGTGTCTACCTGCTGCACCCGACATGTGCTCTCCGCACCCCCGCCCCTCAGAGGACGATAAGAAGAGGGAGGGAGTTGACTCATTTCCTTCATTCACTGCTTATCTATCTATCACTTGCCTACCTACTATATTATTATCTATCATCCGCCTACCTATTATAGAAGCTACAATTATTGCCCGATCCCACCAGGGCAGCACGCGCTGCAGCTCATATGCAAACAGACGTGAAAATTCGTATCAGCCGTCATCATCATCATATGATATCATACGTACCATTATCGCTATAGACAAACATATCGGCCCACGATAATTATTAATTAATTACGATACAAATAATCTGATAGTAAGACGTCAGCATGTGACACAAGCTGTTACAAGTTTAGATGACCTTCGACGCCTCCTGCATGGGTGAAAAACCCAACTGCCTTTATCAAAATGGGAGGGGTTTCTATCCCCATAAGCAAACGTGGGAGGCTCCCTGCAGTGTCTCGGGTGCTCCTGCCTTCTTCAGTGAACATCTTCCTCATCTTGGACCTTGATGCTAATTTCGATTCCAACTCAGCACTTCAACCTCCTTCAGTACACATTACAGTACGTGAGAAAACAAAAGAAGGCGTTGTTGCCTCGGGTTCAACCTTGAACGCGGACGAAATGGGCTTCGTTTGTGACGCAAATTGTTCAGAACTTCGCACCATGTATAGATATGCATCCCCAGCACTGCATAGACAATTAGACATGCACGAGTGCGTATACCCTATATTCGTACATTAGTAATACATACATTCATAGCAACATATATTCAAACTTAAATACATGCATGTACATTGTACATACATACATACACACGTGCAATCGTGCATGTATACATACATGTAGGCCTATACATGCATGCATGACGTTGCATATACAATTGTACATACACACAAACATACATACATGCTTACATACATTCATACAATGTCATACATTCGCACATTATATATATAAAATTACATGTGTATATAGTTTATATCTTTTATATTCGCTATTCGAATATAAAATTGACTATATTATAAGAGACAGACCGCAGTCAGTTGCAAACAGGATGACTGTGTGTATCTATGTATCTATAGATATACATGTACACGTAGGCCTACGTTTCTGTACTTTATAAGGAACACTTCAAAAGCACATAGCTTATTCGCATAACCATAACCATCACCTGCGGATAGCTGCTAGCAGGTCCAGTGGTTCATGAGGTTAATGGCTTTCTCAAACTCACACACATGTGAGGTTTTGCCACAATGTAACCATGTGAATCCAATAAAAACCGAACTGGAAACACTTATTTGGGTGACCTAAAGTTCACTATCATTTCTGTCACTTTCTGGTAAACGTCAAGACTGGCTGCCCGTACTCCAAACAATATGGCTGCCAACGAATGCAATAAAATTAGAGCGCGACCATCGACGACATTGTTCATCAATTGAGCTTCAATTTCAGCAGAATGACTGCACTAACCCTAAAACTAGCCCTAACCGACCCTCACGACGCATAACCTGAGCCCTAACCGACCCTCACGACGCCTAACCTGAAATAGCTCCATATTCCTAATTAACAATGCATGGCCAAACATTGGAACAATAGAGAGACCTGAGTGAATGGACAAAAAATTCCAAATAATAATAAGAACCCTAGGATAAGATTATGGCTGGTGCATGGTATAGTATCTGTATAGACTATGAAGATCTTAGAGTAAATCTTCACAATGTTTTTGCCAACGGTCGATAGATTAGCCTACAACAACAGACTAAACCGTACATTATTGCAACATTGTCAAAAAAATAATTATGATAGATCTATAAGCTGAACAATAATTAGCAGAACAAATCAATTAACGAAATCAACTAAGACATCAATTAAGAAAATCGTACCCAGCAATTTAGCACTGCAGTAACTTCAAAAAGTGAAAGGGATATTCAGCGTGAGAACGCCAATGTTTATCGCATCTCATGATGCAGTCCTCCACATCACATGCAGTTTAATGCTCAACAGGCCTTCTTCACTGAATAAGTTGGTGGCAATTATTTGTACGATTATTTATACGATTATTTGTGCAATTATTTGTGCGATTATTTGTGCATATTGATGGTCAACAATAATCATCAGCAGTTGTTGTTGTTTAGCACACAATAAATTATAACAGTGAACCCCTCACTAAGTCATGCAAAGTGCCTATGAATGAAAATACAGTGTGGGCCGTGCAGTGAGCTAAACAAATCAGCTAAGGACATGCCTACATGCACTGTGCATGTACATTGTATGTGCAACTGAATATAATTGTATACGTTTGTCTTATTTAGCCGTGGTTGGGTTGGGAGCGCTTGTAAGTAGCCCACCATGAAGAGGCGCTTTACAAAATTGTTGAAATAAATAAATAAATAAATGTATGCACGTGATTGTAATATGCGACAGGCACATGTGCACGCATTCGCCTAGACCTGCCGCCTAACTGCGAAAATAATTAAATCGGTAGGCCCTAATTGTAGGCCTATAATATTTGCGTATACAGGCCTGTATACATGAATGCTCGCGAATAACTAAAAGATAAACCCTATTGCATAATGAACAAGGGTACTGTGAGTTTCTTCTGTTTAAACTTTTCAGCAAAGTGTGCCTAGAGTTTTCTGATGTCTAAAAAATGTCTTGCTGATATGAATTTTTTAATGCATTGCTAACATAAAGTTACACAATTTGCTATGCGGTATTATATACGAGGAATCATAATTGACACTCGTCGGGATAAGTAGACTGATAAGGAATTCATACAACAGGTGGTCGAAAAGGTCAGATGCTAAATGTGTATTTAGTCCATTTAGTGTGATAGCTGTAAGCTATATGTGCAATGGCCATCATGATAAGATAATTCAGTAGGGTATTCATAAGATAATTAGGGCACATGAGACGATAATTACCGGTATGATATTCCGTGGAGAAAAATTATTTCAAAGAGATGATAGCCTTAGGCCCTAATGTAGGCTACATACGCAAACATTTCCCTTCCCCAAAACAATTCGCTAGCCCATCTTTAAGCCTGTTATATAATTTTTGCCCGTTAGAAGAATAATTCGACAATGAAATACTAAAAAAGTAATCAGATTTAAACGTAAAGAATTTAGCATTTACAGCATTTTATCGGGAATTTAGACAAAACGATTATATAAAATCATCTAATTTTCTACATAAAGTAGCCTACTCCATGTTTCTCTGAGGAAATTTTGGCGAAAAGACCGAAAAGGGTCGACAGAAAATTTCCGGTCAAAGGGTATCATCGGTGTCTGGCTGAGCGTCCAATTAAAAAGGCGTTTTTTCCGCCCCGCACCCAGAAACCTGAATTCCCCTCCTCAAAGCACAGGAACTAGATTAAACACTGCCTTTAACTAAAAACACAATGGTTTGGTGTCTCGACCTTCGGCCTCGATTAAAAATTTCTTGTCCTCAACGAAACTCGACTTTTAAGCTTCTTTGCCCTCGTTCCATGATCTCTCTTGCAATCTGAATTCCACTTGAAATCTTGTCGTTCTTTGACAAAACTTCTAGCACGACGCAGCGTTCGTGAAAAAGCTGGTGAGTGTTCTACACTTAGCTTTAGAAGAGTTGCACTTTTGAAATTTTGAGTCTATAGTTACGATAACGATTCCGAATAGGCCCCTTCGTACGGAATTCTAAAATACAGGTAGATCTACATGTCTACTTCATGCACAGCGGGCAATATTATGATGTAGACGTCTCGAATTGATTACAAGGAAATTATGAGGATGATCAGAAAGAGGCAATACTATTATAATAGGCCTATAACTGTGATGCAGTTACTGTAGGCCTACTGTTTCTTTTAATATCTTTTTGTAATCTTCTCTACCATCTCTTCACAACCATTTAATAAAAATCTCACTACTGTTAAGAGGAAGCTTCGATATTTCACTGCAAACCATGGTCGTGCTTGTAAGGAATTGACTGAGATGAAGGGGTGTGAGGAGGGGCTCGTCTGCAGATAATAGTATATTAGTCATGATCATGATGAGGTTTTTGAGGGTAATAATGTGATCATGTGAGTCATAGATGAATAAGAATAGATGATTTGATAAGAGATGAGAGAGAAAAATAGATTACAGTTGGAAAAACGCAGATGTCTGAAGATGGAGAAAAGGAAACATAAAACATTTATATGTCTCCTTTTTTATCAGTACATTATGTGTAACATCAGATGGCAGTGAGTTTTACACATGTCTTGTCTACCCGTCTCACTACCTCGCTCTCCTTGTAAGAACAAATCATTCTTATACTGGATGCCATTAAATTTTGTGGTTAGAGGCAGTGGCTAAATGCCTGTATAGCCACTAGCCAGGAATCAATATCTAGCGGGGTAGAACGAATCGGTAGAGGAACTTTCCTTACTGACAAATCATTCTACTGCTCTACTTCCTTGTGAAGGTCGCTTGCATTTCCCTCCATCGCTTTAATTACTGTTAGTTCTGTTGTTCCACTGTCTACAAATGCACCTTATGACTTGTGTCATCGAAACCTAAAATCCTGACGCAATCCATATACCATCGCGTTGCAGGGCACAATACATTTAGAAATGGTGACCATTTTCTTAGCTAGTCCTCTTAACAAATACGGATGATTCTGGTAGACAGGCAACTTTGTAAATGATAGAAGTGCAAGGCTTGTAGTTTTGAACGCTTGCTTGGCGTCAATGATCTTGCGTCTCAGCCACTTCTTTCGGGATTAATTGTGATTCGCCTACCTTCTGTAAACCGAGCAAAAGTTCTGCTTAACCTTTGCATGCAGATCTCCAATACAATCCACATTTTTACACAACAGTTGAAGAGGTTGAGTGTCGAAGATCTTTAACCATAATTATAATATAAGAAATTATATTTACCGGGTACGGTATTATGCTAATTTTAAGTGGAGCTCGATAAAAACAAGACTCACATGCTTTTGAAATTGACTGAAACCACCTTTTCTTTTTGTGAGTTGCTTCTGGGAACAGAAAAGTTCGTTGTAGGCCTAAACACAAATGCTGCTGACAGCACTTACTTCAAAATTGGTGAAACTTTTCAAACAGCTTAACTATCACAACGTTAATGCGTGTAGCAATTCAAACTTCCTAGAGCTAATAGTCTCTTGTATGCTGTAGCCTACATTTGGATATAATCTATCTGTGGGCCTAAACCTAATTATGATCAACACCAGACATATTCCCTTCCTGTCATTCATTAGGCTATGTGGATTACCATGACCCACAACAAGTAGCCTACATAATTATGTGTCGGATTGTGTGCGTGTGTGTTTGTGTGGATCATGAAAATACTGTCTATAATGTTTGATAGCTAGGCAGCCACACGAATAGTAAGCTTATTTCGCGTCAAAACTGAAACACATTATTAATATTAATTTATGCATACATTAATATTCATAATCGACCAGCCAGCGACTACAGTGCCGTTGTCGTCGGTGCAGAACAACTTCTGTAGTTGGTGATCGTATTGTGTCAACAAAACACACACAGCAGAATGTACATTCTATACAGTGTTTGGTCTTATCGCCTGTGTACACACTGCACATGCAGCAGCGTACACACGCAGACGGACCGGATCTGGGAAGGCTGTTGAAAGTGACGTGCGTGTGTGTATCGGAGTGGAGGAGGCAGGCTGAGGTACTGGACTTGCGATGATGACGACGACAACGACGACAACGACGACGAGAAGATCGTTATCAGTAACATCCTGCTAACGGTCTCCATGGCAACACAGGGCGACTGTTGTTTGGTTTGTGCGGCGGCAAGCTTAATCTTGCCAAGCTGACGATTCGAAGTGGCACGTCGTTCGGTCTGATTGAAGCATGAGGTCTGCGGTTAGAAGCCGATCGACGTGGCAACGTATAACTGGCAGCGATGATTTCTACGCAATATGAGTGACGCATTGGCTTTGAGTTTCAGGGATGTTTGCATGGGATACATAATCATGACATAGGCTACTCTAAGGTTATCAGAATGTTTGTTAGGGGTCACGGGGAATTCAGGTGACTAGTGTAGCCTCTACTTGACTGTCAATCCAAGGGTTGGGTTTTATGACCCAACTGGAAAAGAACTAAATTTCATGATTTTTCGTTCGATAGCGAATCTAGAACGTTATGCTCAAATGTAGCCTACTGCAAATGTGCAGTCTGGCGGGAAATTTAGCTAAAAGGGAGAGGATACGCATATATATATATATATGTATATAGATATGTCTATATTGACATCAAAATGGTTCATTCTTCTTTAATAAACGTTCCAACCTGTGCAGAATGCATTTTGACGGCTGCTCTCATTGTTCTCCTTTTTCTCGTATCGTTCCTGTTCTACTATAGTGGCTCTGGTTCATTTTCACGATCCTTTTCCTTTTCAGTCACTTCTTCCTCTCCTCGTCATCTTCCTGTTCCTGCTTACACGCATACATGTGTGAACGTATCTAGTTATTATAGCAAGTCGTATACAGCTCTGCCTCCTCTCCGGCCTTTTTTGACAGCCGGGGCGCTCGCAAATAAGCTGGTGCCCTGCTCTTAGGTTCTGAGTAGCCCTTCAGAAATTTAAGTTTACTATCACAATTGCCTGCGTGGCGCAAGCTCTTAAGAGCAGCAGTGTTACAAGAATATTATTACACTCGCGGGGTACCGTATACGCCTAATGTCTATTCACCTCGAAGTCCATTACACAGCAACTGAAAAGACAAATTTCTGCTACTTTATTACACAATTTGGCTAAACATTAGCCTAATGAAGTTTTCAGTTAAGACTGTTTAGTGTTCACGAAATTTCAACGCTATTTGTCCCAAAGCAAAAAAGATCTTGTTGGACGTTTTGAAAATTGGCGCAAAATTGATTTGATTATTCACAGTTAAAAATAGATCTGTGGCTTATGAGCCTATAATAATATTAAATAGACGAATGCAAACAAGCAGCTTGTAGGCTCAGTATAAACGGATACCAACGCCAGGCAGACACATTTATCATTAGCTATAGATACAACGACGACCCAGATACAACGACTGTCTGTCTGGCTGTGTGTATGTGTGTGTGTGTGTGTGTGTGTGTGTAGGATGTGTGTCTGTGTCTGTGTATGTTTCTGCGTGTGTGTCTGTGTGTATGTGCATGTGTGTATGTCTGTGTGTATGTGTCTGTGTGTATCTGTGTGTATAATATACATGTAGGATGTATGTTCATGATGGGCTCTCTGACCTAATTACTTGCCTCATAATTCCGCGATAATCCGTTCACACAATGCGCCAGTCTGCTAAAGTGTAATTATAGAAGAAGCACTTTACGGGGTAGGGAGGAAATGGTGAACGGAGGTAAAGAGGCGGAGAGAGAAAGAGAGGGAAGGAGACAGACAAAGATATTAGGCAATGAGGAAGATACATAATTATATAGAGAGAAAAGATATAGAAAGAGAGAGAGTGTGTGTGTGTGTGTGCGGTGTGTGTGTGTGTGACAGACAGATATACAGAGAGAGAGAGAGACAGAGACAGAGACAGAGAGACAGAGACAGAGACAGACAGAGACAGAGACAGAGACAGAGAGAGACAAAGAGACAGACAGAGACGCACACGGATCCCCCTTGATAACAATCATAACAATGTAGTACTATAGAAACAGAAATCTTGTCTTAACCAGTCCATTTCAACAAACTGATTGTTTCATTGTCATTAAACCAAGTCCAGCCTGGACAGTGGACACACTAATAATTAATCCTCTCGACCACACCCAGTCCATTCCGGAAAATTGATAGAAGAATTAAACGGTAAACAGCATGACTAAGACACGGACAGAATGATCTGTGCATGAAGGGCAGAAGAGGACGGCCAACGAAGAATCAGAAGCAGACAAATTACTAATAACCATTAGGCCTAATTGCAATTTGAGAAGAACAACAGGCCACAGAGTCAATTAGACGACGGACCACTCTCCACTCAGCGGAAGCACCTGCTCCTCCGCCGCAGCAAGAAGCGAGCAGACGACCAACACACAAGTCTCTGGTGGTAGACTGGTAAACAACGTGAGGCGGTCACCGACACCGCCGCCGCCGCCTGCGACGCCACTGCTGCAGGCCGCGAGGCCTCGATAGGTGCGCAAACACGGTAAACGCTGTCCTCCTTCAGAGCAGGCGGTGGCGGCGGTGGTGGTGGCGGCGACCGAGCGGAGGCTCACCTGAAGACTACCGCGGCGCTGAAGACGATGGTAATTTACTATGGGATGGGTGGCGGATAAAACTGTCAGCGGACCACTTAAACTTTGCAACCGGGAGTCGCTAGATTAATTACGCGTCTGTTTGCAGTCGCGTTTCCTGCCGCAGTGATCACACTGCGACCTGATCGTAGATTCGTAGACAAGGGCGTCTCGAGACTCTATGATTACAAGGGCGTCCTGAGACCGGGTTTACAAGGAGTCTCTGGGGACTGGGCCATCATGCAAGGGCATCTTGAGACTGGGGAAACAAGGGCGTCCTGAGACAGTACCATATTTATTTATAAGAAATCTGGGGACAAGATTATGCATGGGAGTCCTGGGTTCGTATTATACGTAAGGATTAAGCAAATCACATAGGCTCCTGAAACTCTATAATTCACTTTTTAAAAATACTCCTCCGGAACTCTGTAGGCGTACGGCCACCTTTGGCTTGCTAACCTCATTGTAGTCTTAAAATGCCCTTGTGTAATCGGATTAAAATATTATTTTAATCACCCCCATCCTATTACATAAGGGCATCTTGAGACTATACATGTACAATGAGGTTAGCAAGCCAAAGGTGGCAGTAGGCCTACAGATGTCCGGAGGAGTATTTTTTTTTTATAAGAAGTGAATGTGGTACTTTCAAAGTGTTGTTTAGTTCTATCGTTGAAATGACAATTATGGTATATTATGATAACAATGAAATTATACCTCGCTGGGCTCAACATGCAGCCATGCAGTTCAGCGATCAAATCAAACAGTTTTTTGTATGTGACACATTGAAGAGAGATAATTATTAGTTCACAGTCGCTAGACTTCTTTGCCGTTTACTCTTCAGCCAAGTTCAACGCATATCTGCTAAGTTTTCATTCGAAACATAATTAGGCCTGCGTTGGTAGGCTCCCTACAGTTTCTACATTCATTAATATTATTATGTTGGAGCCTATAGGTTACGGCAAGTAGCCTACAGCTACGATATTATCATAGCTATATATATAGCCAACTTGCCGTATAGCTTGACTTCAGTATTCAGGTTGGCCCTCTGAGGACAAAATTGTATTTTAAAACTGTTTTTATAACATAATTATGTGAAGGTCTAACAAGAAAAACTTGGCCTGGAGGAATAATTTTAACGGGAAACGATTTTTCACAAAAACTAATGACCGAATATAGAGATATATTATAGGCTTGGGCTAAGTAGACACGTCATGGTAACGCCTCCTCGAGAAATGTTTGATTAAACTAACTGCTTATCAGCGACTAACATCTGGAAAGTAAATATCAAGGTCACTATACATTTGGTGCCCCTTTCTTTTTACCTCCAAAAAGAGATGTTGCTCTTTCTGAAAACTTGGTGGGTGTTGATATTTCAAAACTTGAACGGTCAACAGAGGAAAACTGCCATGAAATCGAGCCTATCTTGAATAAAGAAAAGATGTGAGGTTTTTGGAAAGATAGATAAAACACGAGGTTGCAACGACAGAAGACCGAATCCTATAGAAACAACTGAAAGATAAATTCCACTGTTGTAATAATTATAACTTGTGATCATTTATCTATTCATACTTTGGATTGATTAAAATTGATTTAAAAATGGATTACACACAATTCATACAGTCGCATTGGGATAAAGCACCTCTACCGACAGAGATTAAAACTGGATACACTCGCATTTGGATAGTAAATATCAAGGTCACGACATTTGGTCTGCCTTCCTCTTCGCCTCCAAAAGAGGCGTTGTTATTTCTGGAAACTTGGTGGGTGTTGAACTGTTGATAATTCAAGGATAGATAAAACACGAGGTCAGAACGACATAATACCAAATGCTATAGATACAGCTGAAAGATCATCAGTTAGGCCTATGATAAAAAAAATTGCACACATACAAAGGGTAGAAATGACGCGCTGGGATAAAACGCCTCTACCGACAGAATTTAAAACTGAACACACTCTCAGTGGAACTTTGGAAGATCGGAAGACCCTCGTCATCCGCTCTCATACGTAGCCTAGTGGCCCTAGTCGACTAGCCTAGGATTTTGTCACCGTCGAAACTAGATGAAAATATGTCGGTCAAAGTCTGCGTGGGTGCGGGAAATAAAAGTTAGCCTACTATTGATGACCGACGTAGTTGCTCAAGACACGAGAGCTGTGTTGTCATGACCATTTGTAAAGCTAGTTCCCTTCATATGCCTCGTTTAATTTCAAACTGACATACTGCAGAGGGATCACAATCCAAAGTATGAATGGATGATCACCAGTCAATTACAATAGTGGAATTTGACTATTGGCAGCCATTTAAATTTTACTATTTCCAGGCGTCCATAAAGTCCCATTGCTAATTTTACCAACGCCATCTGCCGAATGGAAGACCGAACTGACCTTTGGGAAGGTAGTGGGAAGCGATATGAGTAGCCTATAGCCTACAGTTACTGTAACCTAACTGTTCTTGACTACGCTTATGTCCTTCGTGAATGGGAAATTTCTAAGATCGCGATCATTAAGCTTATATATGTCACATAGGCTACTCTCACGTTTTGCATTTGAAGTGTTTCTGCAGCTGAATAGCCTATGCATGTGACAATAAGAAACGCACATTGCTAAGTTCGGACTTGTTTTCAAATGTTCTGCCTTTTAAAAAATTTTGCCTTTCGTTTTTCCATGAATCACACTGCAGGTTTTCTGATGATTCAATCTATTGTTCCAATTTGTGCAACTTTTATCGCGTTATAATTACTGCGTATACACTGATTTAATTTTGGTAGAAATCTCGAGTAGGCTATAGCCTATTATGTTATCTTACATCAATTAAATCCACGTGCAGAGTTTATTACATTTGACCTGCTGAGAGGCAAAGTGAAAAATCCGAGACCTAATCTGCCTGATAACTTGATTGGCCCAAATAAACAAACGCAGTTCTGAAAAGTATAGTATAGGCCTAATCCTAAACTAGTAAAATGAGAATATAAAAACAGAAGAAGGTTGAAGACAAGACATTCAGTATAATACTATAGGGCTCTAATTATTTATATAGACGGCCCAAAAACCGAAAAGCTCGGCGTTGCCTAAAGCTAAGCGACCCCGTGGAACAAAGTAACTGTTGTTGTATAGGCGCATTCCAGAAGCCACGTCGATGAACTAATAAAAAATAAATTGTTCTAAATGAGAGCTTTAACTTAAGGATAGAAAGCGAAAAACAATTCATTGCAGTTAACATTGGAATTAAAACAATCCGCGTACAGACGCGGCAGAAAAAGTTACAATGATTTGATCTAAGAATAAATAATTTCGGTCCATATGAGTATAATAAGGCTTGCACTGGGATTTATTTGCACCATTAAATCCATCTGAATGCTACAACTTTTTTTATTAAACGACCAATCACCATAATGTATAGGCCTACCATAGAAATGACAGGAATGTTGAAACTGTGAAACAGACAAGTTGGTATTGAAACAACAAATTTCTGATCAATGATCGATAGTATTTTTTCAGTCGAATTTGCTATGCAGACTTTTCTGTGGCTAAAACATCGAATTTTATATTCTGTTGCATTGTGATATTATTATTTAGGCTTACGTCCATTTCTATAGCATCGTCAAAAGCAAGCTACTTCTGTACAGGATGATTTTCACACATTGTTACTGACGCGTAAATGCAGAGCTTGAAAGCAAGTAGGCCTACACCTACAATTTTAACTGTTTTTTTTAAAATTAGACGACATCTAATATCCTGGATAGGTTCTGAAACACTGTTGCAGGGCATGGGTCACCGACCCGATCACTCGTTTCAATTGAATAGCACTCACTCACCGACATTAACTGCATCGGTTCTCTATGGTATCAAGATAGGATAAATGTAACCGTAGCTGTTATAAAGCAATGCATGCAATATTCTGTTGGCAGTTTCTTGATTGACGTATAATTCATTATCTAAGAGACTAAGACTGTTTGTACACTGCATTGTCCATTCCTCTGGTCTCGAATAAACTTACGTGTACAGTGACTACTTCATTTAACTTTCGACAAGCGAGACGAGAATTTATATCGAAGGTGTCCAAATTATTACATCATCCGACACGTCATGGAGATGTTGATCAGTTCATCGTTAGCGTACTTGTTCTTTGTATTTACCTGCTAAAGTGTACAGTTGTCAGGGCCTAGAGAGCGATTTTGGAGACCTTACAAAAACTGGTGAATACTTGACAAGTATAAACAATAACGTTTAACAGTGAGAATTTAAGTTCTGCTAAGCCAGTGACGTCTAACCTGCCAACTGGATTTGGAGAGCATTCTGGTCGATTTATTGTATCGGAAACCAGTAAACTCCAGCTTATGTCCAATAAGCTTATACGTACATTTAACCCCCTTTCGAATTTCCATGAAGATCCTGCTACATATCCACCATTAGATCTAGTAGACGTCACTGCATGTACTAAGCGGACGTATAACTTTATGGTCCATAGAAATATCACCATCATCATTCCATTAAAAAATGTGTAGTCTATTTTGTCCCGCTATAATGTCGTATATAGCTATAGGTGTCAGCCATCTTAGAGTCATTTCGGATTCTTCATCTTCGGCATCGGAGCCGAGAGGTTGTGGTCGATGGAGGCGTAGACAACTGGTTCATATTGACGTAGACGCATTGGAGGTGGATGTCTGTCCGGGTGCACGAACCCTCCTGCAGCGAGCGATCCGAAGCGACCCATTTCCACGTACTCAGTCTGATCAGCACCAATATACTGCAGAAACAAAATGATCAACTGACCACGGATAACGAGATATCTTAAAAGTGAAAATGTATACCCTACTGTATAACACTAACACACATGACTGTCTCCAGTTCCACAATTAGTTTTCCGCTATAGGTTCAACGATGGTAGGCTATAGGCTACGGACGATTGTCATAGGACGATTGTTCATAGGACTATTGGTCGGGCATAATTTGCAAGGTAAAATTTGTCCAGAGCAGCTATCTATTATATTATGCTTATCGAAGAGGCTAAAAACGCCAGCCAACATTAATTTTAGTAGACCATCTTTAATAGAAAATGTAATTTAAGGTAAAATGCGTTAACAAACTCTATTAAATTTCTTGATTTACACTAATATTATTATTGTAATTGTCTAAAAATGCCGAATATCCGTAATTGATCATTGGAATCGAGAATCTAAAGAAGATTGCTTATTTTGACAATGATTTATTTGTTCTAAAACATTCATGCCATTTTATTTTGTGGCATATGGCAGACAGACCTTATGACCAATCGTCCTATGACCAATCGTCCGAGGTCCCTAATCATGTGCCTATAATATTTCAAAATCATATATATATGCCTACATGGAGTAAATTGGCGACCTGGTGGGAGTCACTGTCATCACATTCAGCCTCAGACATATGTATCTCTCGGTGACATTTAAACAATTAGGCCTAATGTTACCCAGACTTTCACAATCAACGACACATGTCGAACCTGTTCTTGTCATTGTGCAATAGTCCAGTTAAAAATAAAACTAGTTGAGCTACATGCAACATCAAGGCTGTAGTGGCAAAATTAGTGGTGAGTGCACGCAACTGCCGCCGATTATAAGTCCGCCTTCAGGTCAATTTCCCGTATACTAAACACAAACATTTGCGAGGTGGGTAATTGCTGTTTACCCGCATATACCCTTGACTACTGCCGCCCTGTAACATCAATAATAGTGTGACAATTGTCCATAGGTCTAACTTCTGACACGATAATGATTGTTTCATCTTGCCAATTATTAAAAACATATTTCGAAAGTTAAACAGTACATAAACTTAGTTGATAGCTACTGCAGTGCGGACTGTGTGTAATTGTGTAGCTCTCTATGTGCAAAATTATTTTATAAGTAAAACTGAGAGACACAATTTATTATGACTCATTATTCTTTAAACATCCCGAAAACCGATTTTAAAAAATCGTTTACGTGAGTTTTACTTTTCTACACAGAAAGCTAACCTTTACGACAATAAACACCCATAATTATATAGGCCTAATCAATGCGTGACCATGCATGTTTTGTGCAGGCCTAAGCCATAGGCGCGTCGACGCGAGGTCCAGGGGGCAAATCACCCAAATTACGGGCGAATCTGTTTTTTTGGCAAGTAGACCCCAAGATAATATTAAACAAACTATACTTAAACGAAGTGAGGTAGCCTATACCAGATAAAGGTGTGCTCATGAAGCCAGTCAGATATTTTGGGGAAAGGCTCAACTCAACCTTAGACACCAGAAGGAGGATCTTATAGCGAAAGCTTCGAGTTACAGATTGCCAGTGTAGAACTTCAGATTTCATTTCATGAACAGATTTGAGAGAACTTAAGAAGACGTGCACTAAACCTGGCTGCAGCATTCAGAACCGATTGCAGAGGGGTAAGGCTATAGACTATAGCCTACTATCTTTATGGTACTTAAAAGGTCATGAGATGAAACATACATTATGTCTTATGAAATTTTACTTGAGATATGATACAATTAATTATAGGTATGCAAGTTGCAACGGTGTAACGAAGGTAGGGCCTCTGCATACAGAGTTCCAAGGAAAATCATTAAAAAAATTCTTTAAAATTACCAGTAGCCTTGTAACAAAGACACGGTCAAAAAAGCAGAAATCGACATAGTGGATTATTATCTATAATTTTTATACTTACGGTTTGCGGTGGGTTCATGATTTCGGCGGATTCGACTTTCTTCTGCTTTTTCGCTTTTTTGTCCACTATTGCATAAATAGCGTCTAAAATAATTTTAATTCGATATCATAATTATTACAGAAAAACAGAGTGCTTCCAGATAATTTTTATAGCGCCACTTCAAGAGAAACCTCGCATGCAGAGGCGCTAACGACCTGACACCACCACTCCACTATGGAAGAGAATGGGCCTCAAACGCATGCGGAAATGGGGAAAGAAAAAGCAAAGTCTCATTACTGAGATTTATAGGTAGGCCTAACTTATTCCAGAACGATGGATCGATCACGGCGAAAACTTTATGCAGCACTGTGGGAGTTCGAGCCATATAGGAACAACCAGATCATCTTGCGTGGCAGAGCGAAGGAATCTATTATATGGAATGGATAGCACTGACACACAAATTGGTCCCTTAGAATAAATCGCGGCTTGGCCTGCTAGGCAATTACGAATGAAAATTAAAAATCTTAAAGTCATTGCGTTTTTTGCATAGACAGCCAGTGTATCCCGCATGAAACTTGATATAGGCCTCTGCCAGAACTTTGTTATACCGATCATAAAAGCAAACCGCGACATTAAGGACAGAAATAGACTAGGCCTACTACTCATGACTTGTGAATATATTGCTGCAGTGACTATTGTAAGACCATAACACCCCCCAAAGCAAGTGGTTTTAAAGTAACATTTTTTAAATTAGCCAAATAATTTGCAGAAGGCGCCACAATTTCGGCAAAATCAAGACATCAAGATGATTGAATAAACTAACGATGTCGTTCATTTCCAGGAAGCGTCAACTGAGGATTGGTCATATCGTGTCCAAGAAAAGTAGTTCCTGTAATCGACATAAAGATTAATTGAAACAAACCGGTTTAATAATAGTCACGAGTTCATGCAGAACTTTTGAGATGTTGCAAAGGCGAAAATAAATATATAGTGCCTTTTATAAATGATACCGTACATAAGCCAATATATAGGGCCTACATAGATCGATCATGCAAGAATCAATACATGCACAAATGCAGACATACAAACATGAATACATATACATTATATGCAATACATATAATTAGCACGCATACATTGGCTACAAAGGCTTACTTTTACGTACGTACATATGTACATAATACATAAATACATACACACATACCTATCTAAAAATGCACAAATGTATGCAAACAATATTATATATGTTCTATTCTATTATAGGTTATGCAAGGATACATAATGTAGGGTTCACTTCTATGGCGCCTGATAATCGGAAGACATGCACTCAGTTATGTTTATGGGTAATTAATTGAAGAAGTCATGGACTCATGACCACAACAAACTGGCAGACACATTGTATGCGCTGCATGTTGTTGGCTGCAGGTCAATCGGTCGATCTCATAGGTTCCTACCAGTACCATAGGCTATACTAGCCTTAATGTTCGGTAAATAAACGATTGAAACTGCTACTTTCTATTTAAGAGGCTTTCTATTTTACCCTCATGATCCCTTTGTCCTTTCGCCTCTATGTCGTCGCTTCATCCATTTACACTCATCAAGAACAGTTAAGTCGGCTAATTATAATGCTTATTGTCATTTTAGACACTTCGCAATTTCTGTTTACTACGGTAACCCCGTAGGAAATATTTTTCTTTTCGCCTACAGATGTACCCGATAGCTGTAGTAAGCTTATACGTGCATAATTCGGTAGTTTTAGTAGGCTATACGTGCGGATACAGCTCAGTTTTTCATGATCTTATGACCATTAATTATTTTTCTGCCTAGAGTAGGCTACAGATCAATTATACGCAATTGTTTTTTTCTTATCTGAATACATAAAACGTAATTACCATTGCTGTCTGCCTCCGTGTTCAGCGTAGTTACCTGGTTTCTCTTTCTCTTTGCGCAAAACAGCGTACAGCGAGCTACATAATTATAGTCAACACATCATACTTATTGCTTCAAATACTTATCATATGCATGAATTTAGATTACTACAATGCCTTTCTATGTGCAAATTGTACACTTAGGCCTATGTTGGTTCGTCTCATGATCACCATGACATTGTGTCTCCAGGGCATGCATAAAAACTGTGGCCACTGTTCCAACTATTATTATTCGGACATAAACAGTTGACCTCTAAATACGCTAAAAACAATGAAACGCTATGCAATACATGGACAATCCATCTAAAAAATTAATGTCAGCCTCAAGAGTAATCTTACGAGTAGGCCTATCCATTATTAGACTCTACAATAATTATCAAGTTTTGTTGTTTTCTACCTCCGCGATAAAATGTAGCCTAACGGACGAAAAACTTAGACTTCGTTGGTGGCCTCAGTTTGTCAAATAAAAATAGGGTGAGTAGTAATAAACACTACTATGTGAAATTTACCTTTGAATTGTTTTCCTGATATCAGAAGGATCAGTAGAAGGAGAAGAAAACATAGACCTCCAAGACAAATTAACAAATACATCTGAGGTTCGAGGCCTGCAAAAGACAAAGTGAATGTCGTAGTCATAACAAAGACTCTAAATAGCATCGTATACGCTGAAATTGCACTTCTCACACATAATTATAGTTCAATGGATTATGTGAATTTTGATGTGCCATGCACGCACTCGAACAGTGTGTGTGGTTATCAGAATTTCTAGGTCGTTAGTTTAAAGATTAATTTTGAATTCACTTGTAATTCTCGGTACCAATTCTAAATTCTTTGATCTCATTCAGGTTAAACTTTAAGATTAAACTCTTTCAAAGCGCTTACCCACCGTGGCCTGATTCTGGTTTCCCGGACTTAGCCTAAGTATTTTTCTGATTCTCCGTTTTTTCGAATTTGAGATTGAGATTAGATTCAGAGCAGTCACCGACGGATGCCTTGGACTGTTGGACATGCTCGTGAATATTCTGGTGCCCTGCGCTTGGCTTTCGAGTGGCGCTTTAGAAATTTGGAGATTACGTCTACGATTGCGATTAGGCCTATATCAAAGGTGTCTTTAGAAGTTATAAAATCAGATTAATTAGAAAACTAAACTGTACTTAACAAATTCGATCATGCCATACAGGCTACAGCCATATCATATAGATCTACATGTATATAGCCTACTAAACCATTAAACAGAATAGCCTAATCATTTGACAACGGTAGCAGTAAAGAGACAGATGGAACAGATGCAAGAATATAGGCTAAGCGATGAACCTCAAACTATTTCAATGCTAATTAACGAACACAATAATAGAAATAGCCCACGAATGCGGTATCATAGCAAAACAGACAAATCTTTAAACATACCAGGCGACAAATGGATTGCTATAGAGCTTGAATTGGATCCAACAGAGTTGCTTGCTGTGCATTCCACTGTAAAAGGCGACGCTAAAGATGGTATTACAAACTCTTGTCCAGATTTTTCCGCATCTTTCCATTTGTAATAAATTGGGGTTGGATTGGCGTCCGCAGAACAAATTAGTTTGTCTCCTGGTTTATACGACTCCTTGACTGGCGTGATAGCAAGATTCTTTGGTCCATCTAGATGCAACAACAAAGCACACGAAAAAAGATGTCTGAACTATTAAGAAACAATTTAGTTCAATTCCGACCTCAATTGAACTGTCCTCATTCAAATAAAATCATACAAACTGTGCATTAGCATTATTTAATGTAGTGGTGGATCAATGCAAAATAGCTCATACAATGCAAAAATGCCAGATGTAGTCTATACCGAATATCAAAATTCAATTATTGACTGGCCTCAGTAAACCAAGTTCAATGCAATTTAAAGGAATGAATCTCGGATAGAAAAGTCTTCCAATCTGACTAAACAAGGTGTTTCAGCTGTGACCTTAAAACAGTCCTGAATTGGATTTGTCGCATAATTTATTTAGGTCAACAGCATAAGGAAAATATCTTACACGTGACGTTCAGCGCTGGCGATGTCCATGTGTATCTGTAGTCTGGTATATTGGTTGCTGTGTTCGTGACATTCCCCGTGTATTTGCCAAAATACGTCTTGCAAATCACGTTCTGGTTGTTCATTGTATGGTTAACCGTGAAATTGAAAACGGAAGCAACTGCTACATTTGGTGTATCGGTAGTCTCTACTCCTTCACGGACGACTTGATCATCTTTTCCGGAAAACATCCATTCCATGACTGGAGCCCAATTCCCTCTGTATCTAACGTTACACTTCATTTCTACAGACTCAAGTTCACGTAATACGGAACTTCGAATGCTGGAACTGCATGCTGGATTACCATCTAAAGAAGAAAATCAGTTGAGTTTGCATTATATTGATATTATAATAAAATATTCATATTATCTAAAAGAGTAAAGGATTTATCAAACTGTATGTTGAACATAAGACATTTGAGGCAGGACTTTATTTTTAAAGGTACACATAATATTATGGCCTACGTATTAGTACGTAAATCTCAAGTGTTAGCGACTTAATTTCTCTCTCTGAATGCGCCATGGCGGTTGCCTAGTCGTAAATCTTCCGCACGCGCTTTTAGAACGGATTAAATGCATAAGAAACAGGATCAGTCTTGAGTGACTGAGGCACTGGTTCCAATCAGAGAAACCAACCGTGGGTCAAATAAAGTGACCACGGGCTTAAGACCGAAGGGTGCCAGAGCGAATGGGCAGAGTATCTTTTGTACCTGCATTAAAAGCGAAAATCTGATAGAGACGGGTGCATACAACGAACATACAAAATAATTTGGTTCCATATTTATTATCATTTGGAAAATACAAATGGGGCCTATTACTGAGTTTTTATCTGATTTGTGCATGCCTTAATATGTATAATATTGATCCATATAGGAAATGCGCATTTGCATTTGATGATGATGATGATGACGACGATCATGAGTTCTCTGCCCGAAGGCTGGTCCATTGGCTTTTATGCCAATGAGTGAGGTGGTTTACCGTTGCCTCACAGACAATTGAGGTCTAACACATAGCATCTCAAAGTCCCTACCTCCTGACGCACGCTCGTTTGTTTCCCCCCGCCCCTAAACCTTCATTGCCCAGAGGTGGAGACTAGATTGCATATGGCCGGGAATGGAAGTCAACCCAGAGGGAGGCAAAGAGGGATTGAGCCTAGTTTTTAGGGGGAATGGAAGTCCATGAATGAATGTTATCAGAATTACAAACTTGGAAGTTGGAACTGATATGTTTGTTTTAATTTGAGGCAATGTTCAGATTATTTGATTTTTTTAATGGGTGATTACTACTTAAATAGTAAATTAAATATAATCGATTCACAAAATGCTAATTATTCAGCGACTAGAAATGACTTTGACCAACCGAGTACGATTAGCTGAGCAGTAGATTTCTTCACATGATGATGCGCCCATTCGCTGGACGACGTAGCTTTCCATGTAAAAGTACCCGCAGAATTGAGACTGGTAGAATTGAGGTAAAGGGTGACGATGGAATGGACCTTGAATACTGTAAATGGATCGACGAAGTTCTTAGAGTCTGCTCCTATTCCAAGACTCCAAATCGGAAATTCTTTTGTGGACCACGACGAAGTAAATGTTAATTGACTAATATTATCAGTGCTTGGATTGGATTGACGGCTAATATTACTTGGCTGTCCAACAACGACAGCAACATTTTTCGTGGACATTTCGAGCAATTGTGAATCCGCTGAAACACATAAAACGCAGTTTGGTATTTGTCATTTCGCCCAGTTTTATTTGGAACTACACTGAAAGCAAGAATGTACCGGGTAGCCTATAATAGTCAACATTAATCAAATAGGTGATGGTTTTAAAACAACATGATTAGGAGGCCGTCGTCATTTTTTTATGATTTTACAATCATTCCGGCAGGTGTTTCCTAGATTCACCACTGTATTTGAAATTTCTCGAATTGAATACATAGCCTATTGCACTTTGTTAAGTATAGGTCTAATACGGTTTTTGGCAAATTTACAGCTTTAAGCACTTACCTGATGTTAGGGAACTCCACAACAGACTCATTGTGATCCAATATTTCCACATAATGGCTGTAGGCTATTTTGTATGCAGCTACCAATTGTCTTTTTCGTACTTTTCGGAATACATTATTTTAGTTAACAATCAAGCTGCGTGTCAGCAAAACCTAGCTTATATAAAGTTATATTGTCTGAAAGCTTTTACGCTTAAGAAGCGACTTCTACATGTATGTTCCGCTCAGAGAATTAATGTACCAAAACACTAGTTATAGTTTATTTTAGTCTCGTGTTTAGCCTACCTCCAAATGTGTATTAGACCCACATGATTTACCGAATAATTATCGTTTAGGCTAAGCACGTGACTCAAAGTGAGATAGGATCCAGCATGCACGCATCTCGTTTTCAACACGAGCCTGTGCCCTGGGTCTAAACGATTGCAAGAATATTATAAACGGCAAAACGGACCTTTCTGTTGGCAAATAGAATATTTAGGCCCATGAAACTTCGCCGTGTCCTTCTAGAGTACTGCTAAACATGAAAATGTTCCCGACGAATTATTTCTGACTTGATTGAACTACTAGTTAATAGGCTAAATAGAATATAGATAGGTTATATTGACTATTCATGTTTAGACTTCTAATTTGAACCAGTTTCTCTATAGCCATAATTATTTGCTTATTCAGTTTCTATCGCAGGAATATTACCATTATCGGTTGCTTAAACATTTGACTCTCGAAGTCACTTAGTACTATATGACATAGACAACTGTTTCTGATTATGTCACCATCCAAGATTGAGAAAAGTATCTGGTCAAAACCGCGCGCACAAAACCGCGCACACAAAACCGCGCATCACAAAACAGCGCACGATCACTACCGCGCACGATCGTTACCGCGCACGATCATAATCGCATTCAAGTATTTCAACATGCATCCAGCTTCTATTTTATTTCTAAATATACCTTTGATCCAGCTTCCATTTCTCATGCGTTATTTTAGCCAATCCAGCTTTTATTTCATATATAAAAATTTTAATCCAATGGTACGATATCGAATTCGAACAGATGCGCAAACAAGCGCGGTTATGATCGTGCGCGGTAATGATCGTGCGCGGTTTTGTGATGCGCGTTTTTGTGTGCGCGGTTTTGTGTGCGCGTGGTTTTGCGTGCATGGTTTTGATAGTAAACCATTGAGAAAAGAGCAAAATAGCATACACTAGAGGAGATAGGACAACTAAGAGGGGTGCGTTGCTGAGACAAAGAGCGGCAAGACCGAAGATGACGTTCTTTGGACACGTGATGCGCACAGATGGGCAGGAAAGGATAATGAAGCTGGCATGTGAGGAGGGAAAGAGAGGGATTGATTTCTGTTAACAAATCGATTGGAACGAGGCAGATGAAGCCGCAAGCAACCGCACGAAATGGAGGCATCTTGTCGACCAATGTTCCGGAAGGAACGGAAGGAACTAAGAGAGAGATAACTGTAACTGTAACCGAAACTAATTTAAGGACGAAACTGAAATAGAACGGTAATTAAGCACAGTGAAAAAAATCAGAATAAAACGAAAATTAATTCTCGAACTGAAATTAATTTTTTTAAATGAAATTTTAGTTGACAGTCCGATGCAGTTATATTTAGATCTTAAAGACGCACATCCTTTCTGACTCTTAAGACTTTTGCATGTATGTATGTATGTATGTATGTATGTATGTGCACTTGTTATAGCGCTTCTTCAAGCTCTCTACTCAGAGGCGCTCCCGATGCAGAGCGGACACTGCATCGGAGTTTCACGCCGAAGCGCTGAGCAATTGTGAGTGAAGGACTTGCCCAAGGTCCTTACGCGGTTTGAGGGTGGATTCGAACCTCGGACCTACCGGCTCAAAGGCAACGACGCCACCACTACACCACCGCGCCCCACGCATCTTTGGCCTAGCATGTGCTTTCTAGTGAAATTTATTATGGTCATTTTGTATATATGGACCTTTTCTATATTTTTAACTTCGCGATAAAACTGGTTATGTGAAAATTCCTCGGTTAAATGACGAAAATCGTGTAGCCTAGTGTACTGCTAAAGTAGACCTAATGCTAAGAAACAGACAAGTAACTGTCTATCCATGCAAGGCTAAAACGAATGAAAGCGGAACTGCATCTTAT
This sequence comes from Lumbricus rubellus, assembly GCA_945859605.1. Taxonomy (NCBI): domain Eukaryota; kingdom Metazoa; phylum Annelida; class Clitellata; order Crassiclitellata; family Lumbricidae; genus Lumbricus; species Lumbricus rubellus. The sequence continues at coordinate 24,787,268 of OX243812.1, read as the reverse complement.
GATAGAATCTAAAATTCTGTCTCTATGAAAGAGCGCACTCAGAATACTAAGAAATATATTAAGGAAAAGGGCCAGGCAAATTCAGGGGTAGAGCGAAACTTTCGTGCGATTGATCCGAGTCAGCGACTTCACCACGGAGAAAGCACGAGCGCTGCAGAAAGGCGTATAAGTAAAATAAATGTAATGTGTTCGCCCGACTCAGTGGAATACCATTGAGATAGTGCAGTATAGAATAGTTACTATAGTATGTATTATTTTTGCGGATTGGTGCCATCCTCTGCAACAACCATGCATGGTCGATTAACCTGTTCGTGGAATGATGGAGGCTACAAACTATAGATCCGGAGTTCAAATTGCTTGGTCATTGTATTAAAATGACACATATAATTTTATAGGCTATTTTTATGGCAAGTCTGTATACGGCAATATAATGCCAATAGGCCTATTGCCCCACTTGTAGAAGATGTTGAAGTTCCGACTTCTCAAGCTTTTACCAATTGCTGTTGAGAGCAGGTATTTACTCAGCAAACTAGGACATCCTTTCATGCTGCCACTCGTTAAATGAAATTTGTTTTCAATTAGTTCATCATCAAAGGCACTTTCAGTTGTATTTGGCTATGCGTGAATGAGTTTAAAATCTAGTGTTAACTGTAATAATCATTTTCATGCAATGCAGAGCATGTGTATGGATACAAACAAAGCTACATTTATTTACTTGCTTATTTATTTCACAGAACTTACTTTCATAACTATATTGTATAATATTATCTACCATATTATCATGATAATTATCATATTATGATATTAAGCATATTACGATCATGTCATCTCATAGTTATTATATCGCATCATATCATACTAAAACATCTTCTTCGTCAGTCTTCTGCTGTTGAGCAGGTTTGTGACATGGACGACCTTGTGATCCTCTCCTACCTCCGCCATCCCGCTCTGTCCTGCGCCTTCCTCTTGGTGGTACCAAATGCATCTCCATTATCGAGATCACTCAGCATATTTAATCTTCCTCTGCCTCTCGCTGCTTTCCCCTCCATACGTCCCTGCAGCAACGTCACCAACATACCCTCTCCTCGAAGTATGTGGTACAGCCACCGATGCTTTCTCCTGCTTATTAATTGTAGTAGTTCTCTCTGCACCCCTGCCCTTTCCAAAACTGCCTGATTTGTGATTTTGTCTCTCCAACTGATTTTCAGCATTCGCCTCCAAGTCCACATTTCAAAGGCCTCTATTCTTTTCCTGATAATTGTCCAGCACTCAGCAGCATACGTTGCAACTGTCCATATAAGACATTTTATCATTCTTATCTTTAGTTCCATATTCATATTACCAGTTAGTACCCCTTTCTTTTCCATGAAGGCACATTAAAAAATAGCGTTGCACAATATATCTCATACTATCATTTGTCATAATGGCGGATTGCGTAAGGAGAGCAAGGGGCAGAGATGGATGGAGGAAACTGACGTCGTTGGTTCTGGTCTCCGATCCGCAGTAATGAGGATGGTCCAGATGATGATGATGATGTTACATGATTATCATGAATCATTTATCATTTAATGTAGTTTATATATCACAACCCCGTAATTCCATATGATTCAGTATAATAATATGATGGATATTCTATATGAAAGAGCCTATGCATATATAATTGCATATGGTTGTTCTCATCGTCAGCATAATTAGCTTAATTGTTTAGTCATTGAAAATGAGAAAGAGATTTTTTGCTATGGTATAGTTGATAGTTTAAGCAGGCGATATTTGTATGTGCTACATAAGCAGACGCGTTCATTTTTATTTGTCAGTCATCTACTGTCAAACTGGATAAGTCTTCCACCGAGACGTTCACATATTGATGAGCTTGCTTCTTCTTTACCGACACGTTCACGTATTGTCTTGCTCTGCTGTTCTTGGTTACCAGTTCAGTCGCATCCTCCAGGTCATTAGGTGAAGCGAAAGGAGGCGTTATAGTCTGCACCGGGGTCTGGATCAGTTCATCGCTTTCAGCTCCATCAGGAGGAAGTCTGACTCTCTCTGTCATTATTAGGTCGGTGTAGACTGCAGTTTGGGATTGTGGCTCAAAACGTTGGATTTCTTCATAGGCGGATGTAGCTTGAGCAGATGTGCTTTGAAAGTCTGGTGACGCCGAAACTTCGGTCTCATTCGTTTCTTGAACTGTAGGCCCCCTATAGTTTACGTCAGGTTGTTCATTGTGTTCTGCAATGTTTAATCTTGCTTTGGACTCTGTAAATTGAAATTCAGAAAGGTGAATGCACATTTTTTTCTAGCAACAACCTGTAAACGTTTAGGCAATGGAGCTTAATCCTTCAGTATGGAACAAAAACAAATACGTTATGTTTCCGGTGAAAATACATTTTCAGAAATATAGATTTTGTTTGAAGGTAACTATTCATAAATAGATTAAAATGAATCAAGCACGCATCAGTTTTAGCTTTACCTTTGATTCGTTTTCCTACTGAAACGACGACAAGCAGAATGAGAAGGCAAAAGCAGAGAGCTCCGAGGCCAATTAGCAAATACAAATTAGAATGCGGCTCTGTAACACAACAAGTATCCTAAATATTTTATGCTAGTTTTAAAACATAATTTATAGTTCCATATAAGAAACGCAATCATGACTCTTTGCAGTTTCTGCACTATCAATAAAAATAACAAAGAACGGGCCAAGGAAACAGTGGTTCTATTGTGCTATACTAATAAATTTCTGTTAGTATGACATTATTGTTACATATTGGAATAGTAGGCTATCTCAAAATATTGTCGAAGCAGCCTTCTTGGAAAAGAAAGGTTAACGCAGTTATTTAGAATAGAAGTATGATCAGTTTTAAAGGCTATAATTATAACAAAACAATTACCTCACATTTTTGCATGAAATCTTCCAGGGATATGACAGGAATTCATGAGATAAAATTATTTAAAATGGTATTTACAATTTATAATTAAGTTCATGCTATTTTAAATCAGTTCTGTAAGCTATAATAGAGTGATCAACTTGCAATGACAGCACGAGACAGGTAAAACAAAATAAAGTAAAGATAATATAGGGTAATCGGGATCCCGGTAGCGCATTGGCTAAAACACTGGCTGGAGATGAGAGACCCGAGTTCGAGGCCGTAGGGAGGACGTGCTTTGAAGGCTGTTATTTGTGCCGTGTATTGCATGCTGGCTGTTCTGTTAGTAGTTAAGCTACAAGTTAGTCATGTCTTCTGGCATTTGCATTCTTGTCAATTGTTTCAATTGCATAACTGTAGGCTACACTGTAGCCGGTTGCGGTCTGTCAACCGGATTGTTTGATAAATGAGCATTATTTTCAACTTCCGAGAAATAGGCCTACAAACAAAGTCGTTGAAGGGAACTTACCAGGGGACAAATAGATTGCTATAGAGCTTGAATTGGATCCAACAGAGTTGCTTGCTGTGCATTCCACTGTGAAAGGCGACGCTAAAGATGGTATTACAAACTCTTGTCCAGATTTTTCCGCATCTTTCCATTTGTAATAAATTGGGGTTGGATTGGCGTCCGCAGAACAAATTAGTTTGTCTCCTGGTTTATACGACTCCTTGACTGGCGTGATAGCAAGATTCTTTGGTCCATCTAGATGCAACAACAAAGCACACGAAAAAAGATGTCTGAACTATTAAGAAACAATTTAGTTCAATTCCGACCTCAATTGAACTGTCCTCATTCAAATAAAATCATACAAACTGTGCATTAGCATTATTTAATGTAGTGGTGGATCAATGCAAAATAGCTCATACAATGCAAAAATGCCAGATGTAGTCTATACCGAATATCAAAATTCAATTATTGACTGGCCTCAGTAAACCAAGTTCAATGCAATTTAAAGGAATGAATCTCGGATAGAAAAGTCTTCCAATCTGACTAAACAAGGTGTTTCAGCTGTGACCTTAAAACAGTCCTGAATTGGATTTGTCGCATAATTTATTTAGGTCAACAGCATAAGGAAAATATCTTACACGTGACGTTCAGCGCTGGCGATGTCCATGTGTATCTGTAGTCTGGTATATTGGTTGCTGTGTTCGTGACATTCCCCGTGTATTTGCCAAAATACGTCTTGCAAATCACGTTCTGGTTGTTCATTGTATGGTTAACCGTGAAATTGAAAACGGAAGCAACTGCTACATTTGGTGTATCGGTAGTCTCTACTCCTTCACGGACGACTTGATCATCTTTTCCGGAAAACATCCATTCCATGACTGGAGCCCAATTCCCTCTGTATCTAACGTTACACTTCATTTCTACAGACTCAAGTTCACGTAATACGGAACTTCGAATGCTGGAACTGCATGCTGGATTACCATCTAAAGAAGAAAATCAGTTGAGTTTGCATTATATTGATATTATAATAAAATATTCATATTATCTAAAAGAGTAAAGGATTTATCAAACTGTATGTTGAACATAAGACATTTGAGGCAGGACTTTATTTTTAAAGGTACACATAATATTATGGCCTACGTATTAGTACGTAAATCTCAAGTGTTAGCGACTTAATTTCTCTCTCTGAATGCGCCATGGCGGTTGCCTAGTCGTAAATCTTCCGCACGCGCTTTTAGAACGGATTAAATGCATAAGAAACAGGATCAGTCTTGAGTGACTGAGGCACTGGTTCCAATCAGAGAAACCAACCGTGGGTCAAATAAAGTGACCACGGGCTTAAGACCGAAGGGTGCCAGAGCGAATGGGCAGAGTATCTTTTGTACCTGCATTAAAAGCGAAAATCTGATAGAGACGGGTGCATACAACGAACATACAAAATAATTTGGTTCCATATTTATTATCATTTGGAAAATACAAATGGGGCCTATTACTGAGTTTTTATCTGATTTGTGCATGCCTTAATATGTATAATATTGATCCATATAGGAAATGCGCATTTGCATTTGATGATGATGATGATGACGACGATCATGAGTTCTCTGCCCGAAGGCTGGTCCATTGGCTTTTATGCCAATGAGTGAGGTGGTTTACCGTTGCCTCACAGACAATTGAGGTCTAACACATAGCATCTCAAAGTCCCTACCTCCTGACGCACGCTCGTTTGTTTCCCCCGCCCCTAAACCTTCATTGCCCAGAGGTGGAGACTAGATTGCATATGGCCGGGAATGGAAGTCAACCCAGAGGGAGGCAAAGAGGGATTGAGCCTAGTTTTTAGGGGGAATGGAAGTCCATGAATGAATGTTATCAGAATTACAAACTTGGAAGTTGGAACTGATATGTTTGTTTTAATTTGAGGCAATGTTCAGATTATTTGATTTTTTTAATGGGTGATTACTACTTAAATAGTAAATTAAATATAATCGATTCACAAAATGCTAATTATTCAGCGACTAGAAATGACTTTGACCAACCGAGTACGATTAGCTGAGCAGTAGATTTCTTCACATGATGATGCGCCCATTCGCTGGACGACGTAGCTTTCCATGTAAAAGTACCCGCAGAATTGAGACTGGTAGAATTGAGGTAAAGGGTGACGATGGAATGGACCTTGAATACTGTAAATGGATCGACGAAGTTCTTAGAGTCTGCTCCTATTCCAAGACTCCAAATCGGAAATTCTTTTGTGGACCACGACGAAGTAAATGTTAATTGACTAATATTATCAGTGCTTGGATTGGATTGACGGCTAATATTACTTGGCTGTCCAACAACGACAGCAACATTTTTCGTGGACATTTCGAGCAATTGTGAATCCGCTGAAACACATAAAACGCAGTTTGGTATTTGTCATTTCGCCCAGTTTTATTTGGAACTACACTGAAAGCAAGAATGTACCGGGTAGCCTATAATAGTCAACATTAATCAAATAGGTGATGGTTTTAAAACAACATGATTAGGAGGCCGTCGTCATTTTTTTATGATTTTACAATCATTCCGGCAGGTGTTTCCTAGATTCACCACTGTATTTGAAATTTCTCGAATTGAATACATAGCCTATTGCACTTTGTTAAGTATAGGTCTAATACGGTTTTTGGCAAATTTACAGCTTTAAGCACTTACCTGATGTTAGGGAACTCCACAACAGACTCATTGTGATCCAATATTTCCACATAATGGCTGTAGGCTATTTTGTATGCAGCTACCAATTGTCTTTTTCGTACTTTTCGGAATACATTATTTTAGTTAACAATCAAGCTGCGTGTCAGCAAAACCTAGCTTATATAAAGTTATATTGTCTGAAAGCTTTTACGCTTAAGAAGCGACTTCTACATGTATGTTCCGCTCAGAGAATTAATGTACCAAAACACTAGTTATAGTTTATTTTAGTCTCGTGTTTAGCCTACCTCCAAATGTGTATTAGACCCACATGATTTACCGAATAATTATCGTTTAGGCTAAGCACGTGACTCAAAGTGAGATAGGATCCAGCATGCACGCATCTCGTTTTCAACACGAGCCTGTGCCCTGGGTCTAAACGATTGCAAGAATATTATAAACGGCAAAACGGACCTTTCTGTTGGCAAATAGAATATTTAGGCCCATGAAACTTCGCCGTGTCCTTCTAGAGTACTGCTAAACATGAAAATGTTCCCGACGAATTATTTCTGACTTGATTGCACTACTAGTTAATAGGCTAAATAGAATATAGATAGGTTATATTGACTATTCATGTTTAGACTTCTAATTTGAACCAGTTTCTCTATAGCCATAATTATTTGCTTATTCAGTTTCTATCGCAGGAATATTACCATTATCGGTTGCTTAAACATTTGACTCTCGAAGTCACTTAGTACTATATGACATAGACAACTGTTTCTGATTATGTCACCATCCAAGATTGAGAAAAGTATCTGGTCAAAACCGCGCGCACAAAACCGCGCACACAAAACCGCGCATCACAAAACAGCGCACGATCACTACCGCGCACGATCGTTACCGCGCACGATCATAATCGCATTCAAGTATTTCAACATGCATCCAGCTTCTATTTTATTTCTAAATATACCTTTGATCCAGCTTCCATTTCTCATGCGTTATTTTAGCCAATCCAGCTTTTATTTCATATATAAAAATTTTAATCCAATGGTACGATATCGAATTCGAACAGATGCGCAAACAAGCGCGGTTATGATCGTGCGCGGTAATGATCGTGCGCGGTTTTGTGATGCGCGTTTTTGTGTGCGCGGTTTTGTGTGCGCGTGGTTTTGCGTGCATGGTTTTGATAGTAAACCATTGAGAAAAGAGCAAAATAGCATACACTAGAGGAGATAGGACAACTAAGAGGGGTGCGTTGCTGAGACAAAGAGCGGCATGACCGAAGATGACGTTCTTTGGACACGTGATGCGCACAGATGGGCAGGAAAGGATAATGAAGCTGGCATGTGAGGAGGGAAAGAGAGGGATTGATTTCTGTTAACAAATCGATTGGAACGAGGCAGATGAAGCCGCAAGCAACCGCACGAAATGGAGGCATCTTGTCGACCAATGTTCCGGAAGGAACGGAAGGAACTAAGAGAGAGATAACTGTAACTGTAACCGAAACTAATTTAAGGACGAAACTGAAATAGAACGGTAATTAAGCACAGTGAAAAAAATCAGAATAAAACGAAAATTAATTCTCGAACTGAAATTAATTTTTTTAAATGAAATTTTAGTTGACAGTCCGATGCAGTTATATTTAGATCTTAAAGACGCACATCCTTTCTGACTCTTAAGACTTTTGCATGTATGTATGTATGTATGTATGTATGTATGTATGTATGTATGTATGTATGTATGTGCACTTGTTATAGCGCTTCTTCAAGCTCTCTACTCAGAGGCGCTCCCGATGCAGAGCGGACACTGCATCGGAGTTTCACGCCGAAGCGCTGAGCAATTGTGAGTGAAGGACTTGCCCAAGGTCCTTACGCGGTTTGAGGGTGGATTCGAACCTCGGACCTACCGGCTCAAAGGCAACGACGCCACCACTACACCACCGCGCCCCACGCATCTTTGGCCTAGCATGTGCTTTCTAGTGAAATTTATTATGGTCATTTTGTATATATGGACCTTTTCTATATTTTTAACTTCGCGATAAAACTGGTTATGTGAAAATTCCTCGGTTAAATGACGAAAATCGTGTAGCCTAGTGTACTGCTAAAGTAGACCTAATGCTAAGAAACAGACAAGTAACTGTCTATCCATGCAAGGCTAAAACGAATGAAAGCGGAACTGCATCTTATGATAGAATCTAAAATTCTGTCTCTATGAAAGAGCGCACTCAGAATACTAAGAAATATATTAAGGAAAAGGGCCAGGCAAATTCAGGGGTAGAGCGAAACTTTCGTGCGATTGATCCGAGTCAGCGACTTCACCACGGAGAAAGCACGAGCGCTGCAGAAAGGCGTATAAGTAAAATAAATGTAATGTGTTCGCCCGACTCAGTGGAATACCATTGACAGGGGCGGATCCAGGATTTCTGGTTAGGGGGGGCGTAAATACTACCATTCCAAACCCGTAAATATATATATGAGTGGCGGCGCCAGGATCTCATGTTGGGGGGCTGAAGCCAACTATAGGCCTATAGCAAAAATTTTATGGAGCGCCGAAGGCGCGAAGCTGCGAGTGCCGAAGGCACGAAGCCCATACCGACTAGGGGGTCTGGGGGAGCGTCGTAAGCTCCCCCAGCGGGGTCTGGGGCGGAGCCCCAGCCACCAACGCATTTTTAGCTCCGTTGACCTCAACTAGAGCCATTTTTAGGCTCTTTTTTGCCAGCTATTTCTGAACGATAAAATCACGAAAACTCAAATAAGAAGTCGTTTTGCAGAGTCGCAGACTAGTGTTAAGTGGCAGAGAGAGTCGATGTCCGGTAGTCGAGCCCAGTCGCAATTGATGTCTCACATGTGAGTCGATGTATGACCGTCCGCCGCAGTTGAGGTCCGAAAATAAGATAATAATAATAACTTTTAAGCCGATACATGGACATTCATTGTTTTTTTGCTTTGGGATGAGGCTGAGTCACATTTAGGGGCTTAACCCCATGACCACTCCCCTGGTGCCGCCAATGGCATAAGCATCTACACTATAATAATAATTTTTATGGTTGATTTCGTTGCCGTCGGTCATTGTCTAGTTTCCTTATTACGAAGTGTAAGCCGTTTTAGACATTTTCAGCTTTTGGGGGGGGGATGAGACACGTTTAGGGGGGCTTAGCCCCCCTAGCCCTCTCCTGTCGCCGCCACTGATATGTATGAAATTAGATCATGCAAAACTATAATGATCCTTTTAATTAAATGTCGTGGAACTTTAAACAAATATAAAGTTTCTCATATAAAACCACTGGTGTCCACTGAAGGTTAACAGTGAAACGATTATAAATCAGTTATCGGTTTTGATCATGCAACCCTTGACCCCCTCAAAAATAATTAAGTGTCACATGCCAGTGGGTTAACAGTGTCATTCTCCTTGGATGCTTTCTGGCGTAGACATTGAGATTGTCATCAATGTCTAACTTGATGTCCTTGTGGACAAACAATAAAATGAGTCTTCGTTAATTGTACTTTGGAAACACAACTTCACAAATCGCAGACTAGAATTTGCTCGCTCAACACTGCAAGCCGTGACAGAAGTGAGCAGCAAAATGTGAACTATTGTGGTAATATTTGGATACATAATACAACGGGAGCGGCTGTCAGCGAGGGTGTCCGACAGGGTGCTTGGTGTGCTGTTAGCGTTTCTCCACATCTGCTGCCAAAGCTTTAACTCTTGATGAAAAGAATTCGGAGAAGGCAGCTCATCATGATAGTAATGAAGTATACCATCAGCAGTGAGTGCGTCGATGTTTTAAACATTAGATACATGGAATGAGACTTACATGTAGACCACGAATTGCTTGTTTTGCAAGATCTCCAAATCGTAGGCTAAATTGCAATTATTTTAGTTTTATGTCAGTTTAGCTTTAGAACATTTCTGCAGGTTTAGGGGGGGCGTACGCCGGCTCCGCCCCCCCCTGAATCCGCGCCTGATTGAGATAGTGCAGTATAGAATAGTTACTATAGTATGTATTATTTTTGCGGATTGGTGCCATCCTCTGCAACAACCATGCATGGTCGATTAACCTGTTCGTGGAATGATGGAGGCTACAAACTATAGATCCGGAGTTCAAATTGCTTGGTCATTGTATTAAAATGACACATATAATTTTATAGGCTATTTTTATGGCAAGTCTGTATACGGCAATATAATGCCAATAGGCCTATTGCCCCACTTGTAGAAGATGTTGAAGTTCCGACTTCTCAAGCTTTTACCAATTGCTGTTGAGAGCAGGTATTTACTCAGCAAACTAGGACATCCTTTCATGCTGCCACTCGTTAAATGAAATTTGTTTTCAATTAGTTCATCATCAAAGGCACTTTCAGTTGTATTTGGCTATGCGTGAATGAGTTTAAAATCTAGTGTTAACTGTAATAATCATTTTCATGCAATGCAGAGCATGTGTATGGATACAAACAAAGCTACATTTATTTACTTGCTTATTTATTTCACAGAACTTACTTTCATAACTATATTGTATAATATTATCTACCATATTATCATGATAATTATCATATTATGATATTAAGCATATTACGATCATGTCATCTCATAGTTATTATATCGCATCATATCGTACTAAAACATCTTCTTCGTCAGTCTTCTGCTGTTGAGCAGGTTTGTGACATGGACGACCTTGTGATCCTCTCCTACCTCCGTCATCCCGCTCTGTCCTGCGCCTTCCTCTTGGTGGTACCAAATGCATCTCCATTATCGAGATCACTCAGCATATTTAATCTTCCTCTGCCTCTCGCTGCTTTCCCCTCCATACGTCCCTGCAGCAACGTCACCAACATACCCTCTCCTCGAAGTATGTGGTACAGCCACCGATGCTTTCTCCTGCTTATTAATTGTAGTAGTTCTCTCTGCACCCCTGCCCTTTCCAAAACTGCCTGATTTGTGATTTTGTCTCTCCAACTGATTTTCAGCATTCGCCTCCAAGTCCACATTTCAAAGGCCTCTATTCTTTTCCTGATAATTGTCCAGCACTCAGCAGCATACGTTGCAACTGTCCATATAAGACATTTTATCATTCTTATCTTTAGTTCCATATTCATATTACCAGTTAGTACCCCTTTCTTTTCCATGAAGGCACATTAAAAAATAGCGTTGCACAATATATCTCATACTATCATTTGTCATAATGGCGGATTGCGTAAGGAGAGCAAGGGGCAGAGATGGATGGAGGAAACTGACGTCGTTGGTTCTGGTCTCCGATCCGCAGTAATGAGGATGGTCCAGATGATGATGATGATGTTACATGATTATCATGAATCATTTATCATTTAATGTAGTTTATATATCACAACCCCGTAATTCCATATGATTCAGTATAATAATATGATGGATATTCTATATGAAAGAGCCTATGCATATATAATTGCATATGGTTGTTCTTATCGTCAGCATAATTAGCTTAATTGTTTAGTCATTGAAAATGAGAAAGAGATTTTTTGCTATGGTATAGTTGATAGTTTAAGCAGGCGATATTTGTATGTGCTACATAAGCAGACGCGTTCATTTTTATTTGTCAGTCATCTACTGTCAAACTGGATAAGTCTTCCACCGAGACGTTCACATATTGATGAGCTTGCTTCTTCTTTACCGACACGTTCACGTATTGTCTTGCTCTGCTGTTCTTGGTTACCAGTTCAGTCGCATCCTCCAGGTCATTAGGTGAAGCGAAAGGAGGCGTTATAGTCTGCACCGGGGTCTGGATCAGTTCATCGCTTTCAGCTCCATCAGGAGGAAGTCTGACTCTCTCTGTCATTATTAGGTCGGTGTAGACTGCAGTTTGGGATTGTGGCTCAAAACGTTGGATTTCTTCATAGGCGGATGTAGCTTGAGCAGATGTGCTTTGAAAGTCTGGTGACGCCGAAACTTCGGTCTCATTCGTTTCTTGAACTGTAGGCCCCCTATAGTTTACGTCAGGTTGTTCATTGTGTTCTGCAATGTTTAATCTTGCTTTGGACTCTGTAAATTGAAATTCAGAAAGGTGAATGCACATTTTTTTCTAGCAACAACCTGTAAACGTTTAGGCAATGGAGCTTAATCCTTCAGTATGGAACAAAAACAAATACGTTATGTTTCCGGTGAAAATACATTTTCAGAAATATAGATTTTGTTTGAAGGTAACTATTCATAAATAGATTAAAATGAATCAAGCACGCATCAGTTTTAGCTTTACCTTTGATTCGTTTTCCTACTGAAACGACGACAAGCAGAATGAGAAGGCAAAAGCAGAGAGCTCCGAGGCCAATTAGCAAATACAAATTAGAATGCGGCTCTGTAACACAACAAGTATCCTAAATATTTTATGCTAGTTTTAAAACATAATTTATAGTTCCATATAAGAAACGCAATCATGACTCTTTGCAGTTTCTGCACTATCAATAAAAATAACAAAGAACGGGCCAAGGAAACAGTGGTTCTATTGTGCTATACTAATAAATTTCTGTTAGTATGACATTATTGTTACATATTGGAATAGTAGGCTATCTCAAAATATTGTCGAAGCAGCCTTCTTGGAAAAGAAAGGTTAACGCAGTTATTTAGAATAGAAGTATGATCAGTTTTAAAGGCTATAATTATAACAAAACAATTACCTCACATTTTTGCATGAAATCTTCCAGGGATATGACAGGAATTCATGAGATAAAATTATTTAAAATGGTATTTACAATTTATAATTAAGTTCATGCTATTTTAAATCAGTTCTGTAAGCTATAATAGAGTGATCAACTTGCAATGACAGCACGAGACAGGTAAAACAAAATAAAGTAAAGATAATATAGGGTAATCGGGATCCCGGTAGCGCATTGGCTAAAACACTGGCTGGAGATGAGAGACCCGAGTTCGAGGCCGTAGGGAGGACGTGCTTTGAAGGCTGTTATTTGTGCCGTGTATTGCATGCTGGCTGTTCTGTTAGTAGTTAAGCTACAAGTTAGTCATGTCTTCTGGCATTTGCATTCTTGTCAATTGTTTCAATTGCATAACTGTAGGCTACACTGTAGCCGGTTGCGGTCTGTCAACCGGATTGTTTGATAAATGAGCATTATTTTCAACTTCCGAGAAATAGGCCTACAAACAAAGTCGTTGAAGGGAACTTACCAGGGGACAAATAGATTGCTATAGAGCTTGAATTGGATCCAACAGAGTTGCTTGCTGTGCATTCCACTGTGAAAGGCGACGCTAAAGATGGTATTACAAACTCTTGTCCAGATTTTTCCGCATCTTTCCATTTGTAATAAATTGGGGTTGGATTGGCGTCCGCAGAACAAATTAGTTTGTCTCCTGGTTTATACGACTCCTTGACTGGCGTGATAGCAAGATTCTTTGGTCCATCTAGATGCAACAACAAAGCACACGAAAAAAGATGTCTGAACTATTAAGAAACAATTTAGTTCAATTCCGACCTCAATTGAACTGTCCTCATTCAAATAAAATCATACAAACTGTGCATTAGCATTATTTAATGTAGTGGTGGATCAATGCAAAATAGCTCATACAATGCAAAAATGCCAGATGTAGTCTATACCGAATATCAAAATTCAATTATTGACTGGCCTCAGTAAACCAAGTTCAATGCAATTTAAAGGAATGAATCTCGGATAGAAAAGTCTTCCAATCTGACTAAACAAGGTGTTTCAGCTGTGACCTTAAAACAGTCCTGAATTGGATTTGTCGCATAATTTATTTAGGTCAACAGCATAAGGAAAATATCTTACACGTGACGTTCAGCGCTGGCGATGTCCATGTGTATCTGTAGTCTGGTATATTGGTTGCTGTGTTCGTGACATTCCCCGTGTATTTGCCAAAATACGTCTTGCAAATCACGTTCTGGTTGTTCATTGTATGGTTAACCGTGAAATTGAAAACGGAAGCAACTGCTACATTTGGTGTATCGGTAGTCTCTACTCCTTCACGGACGACTTGATCATCTTTTCCGGAAAACATCCATTCCATGACTGGAGCCCAATTCCCTCTGTATCTAACGTTACACTTCATTTCTACAGACTCAAGTTCACGTAATACGGAACTTCGAATGCTGGAACTGCATGCTGGATTACCATCTAAAGAAGAAAATCAGTTGAGTTTGCATTATATTGATATTATAATAAAATATTCATATTATCTAAAAGAGTAAAGGATTTATCAAACTGTATGTTGAACATAAGACATTTGAGGCAGGACTTTATTTTTAAAGGTACACATAATATTATGGCCTACGTATTAGTACGTAAATCTCAAGTGTTAGCGACTTAATTTCTCTCTCTGAATGCGCCATGGCGGTTGCCTAGTCGTAAATCTTCCGCACGCGCTTTTAGAACGGATTAAATGCATAAGAAACAGGATCAGTCTTGAGTGACTGAGGCACTGGTTCCAATCAGAGAAACCAACCGTGGGTCAAATAAAGTGACCACGGGCTTAAGACCGAAGGGTGCCAGAGCGAATGGGCAGAGTATCTTTTGTACCTGCATTAAAAGCGAAAATCTGATAGAGACGGGTGCATACAACGAACATACAAAATAATTTGGTTCCATATTTATTATCATTTGGAAAATACAAATGGGGCCTATTACTGAGTTTTTATCTGATTTGTGCATGCCTTAATATGTATAATATTGATCCATATAGGAAATGCGCATTTGCATTTGATGATGATGATGATGACGACGATCATGAGTTCTCTGCCCGAAGGCTGGTCCATTGGCTTTTATGCCAATGAGTGAGGTGGTTTACCGTTGCCTCACAGACAATTGAGGTCTAACACATAGCATCTCAAAGTCCCTACCTCCTGACGCACGCTCGTTTGTTTCCCCCCGCCCCTAAACCTTCATTGCCCAGAGGTGGAGACTAGATTGCATATGGCCGGGAATGGAAGTCAACCCAGAGGGAGGCAAAGAGGGATTGAGCCTAGTTTTTAGGGGGAATGGAAGTCCATGAATGAATGTTATCAGAATTACAAACTTGGAAGTTGGAACTGATATGTTTGTTTTAATTTGAGGCAATGTTCAGATTATTTGATTTTTTTAATGGGTGATTACTACTTAAATAGTAAATTAAATATAATCGATTCACAAAATGCTAATTATTCAGCGACTAGAAATGACTTTGACCAACCGAGTACGATTAGCTGAGCAGTAGATTTCTTCACATGATGATGCGCCCATTCGCTGGACGACGTAGCTTTCCATGTAAAAGTACCCGCAGAATTGAGACTGGTAGAATTGAGGTAAAGGGTGACGATGGAATGGACCTTGAATACTGTAAATGGATCGACGAAGTTCTTAGAGTCTGCTCCTATTCCAAGACTCCAAATCGGAAATTCTTTTGTGGACCACGACGAAGTAAATGTTAATTGACTAATATTATCAGTGCTTGGATTGGATTGACGGCTAATATTACTTGGCTGTCCAACAACGACAGCAACATTTTTCGTGGACATTTCGAGCAATTGTGAATCCGCTGAAACACATAAAACGCAGTTTGGTATTTGTCATTTCGCCCAGTTTTATTTGGAACTACACTGAAAGCAAGAATGTACCGGGTAGCCTATAATAGTCAACATTAATCAAATAGGTGATGGTTTTAAAACAACATGATTAGGAGGCCGTCGTCATTTTTTTATGATTTTACAATCATTCCGGCAGGTGTTTCCTAGATTCACCACTGTATTTGAAATTTCTCGAATTGAATACATAGCCTATTGCACTTTGTTAAGTATAGGTCTAATACGGTTTTTGGCAAATTTACAGCTTTAAGCACTTACCTGATGTTAGGGAACTCCACAACAGACTCATTGTGATCCAATATTTCCACATAATGGCTGTAGGCTATTTTGTATGCAGCTACCAATTGTCTTTTTCGTACTTTTCGGAATACATTATTTTAGTTAACAATCAAGCTGCGTGTCAGCAAAACCTAGCTTATATAAAGTTATATTGTCTGAAAGCTTTTACGCTTAAGAAGCGACTTCTACATGTATGTTCCGCTCAGAGAATTAATGTACCAAAACACTAGTTATAGTTTATTTTAGTCTCGTGTTTAGCCTACCTCCAAATGTGTATTAGACCCACATGATTTACCGAATAATTATCGTTTAGGCTAAGCACGTGACTCAAAGTGAGATAGGATCCAGCATGCACGCATCTCGTTTTCAACACGAGCCTGTGCCCTGGGTCTAAACGATTGCAAGAATATTATAAACGGCAAAACGGACCTTTCTGTTGGCAAATAGAATATTTAGGCCCATGAAACTTCGCCGTGTCCTTCTAGAGTACTGCTAAACATGAAAATGTTCCCGACGAATTATTTCTGACTTGATTGCACTACTAGTTAATAGGCTAAATAGAATATAGATAGGTTATATTGACTATTCATGTTTAGACTTCTAATTTGAACCAGTTTCTCTATAGCCATAATTATTTGCTTATTCAGTTTCTATCGCAGGAATATTACCATTATCGGTTGCTTAAACATTTGACTCTCGAAGTCACTTAGTACTATATGACATAGACAACTGTTTCTGATTATGTCACCATCCAAGATTGAGAAAAGTATCTGGTCAAAACCGCGCGCACAAAACCGCGCACACAAAACCGCGCATCACAAAACAGCGCACGATCACTACCGCGCACGATCGTTACCGCGCACGATCATAATCGCATTCAAGTATTTCAACATGCATCCAGCTTCTATTTTATTTCTAAATATACCTTTGATCCAGCTTCCATTTCTCATGCGTTATTTTAGCCAATCCAGCTTTTATTTCATATATAAAAATTTTAATCCAATGGTACGATATCGAATTCGAACAGATGCGCAAACAAGCGCGGTTATGATCGTGCGCGGTAATGATCGTGCGCGGTTTTGTGATGCGCGTTTTTGTGTGCGCGGTTTTGTGTGCGCGTGGTTTTGCGTGCATGGTTTTGATAGTAAACCATTGAGAAAAGAGCAAAATAGCATACACTAGAGGAGATAGGACAACTAAGAGGGGTGCGTTGCTGAGACAAAGAGCGGCATGACCGAAGATGACGTTCTTTGGACACGTGATGCGCACAGATGGGCAGGAAAGGATAATGAAGCTGGCATGTGAGGAGGGAAAGAGAGGGATTGATTTCTGTTAACAAATCGATTGGAACGAGGCAGATGAAGCCGCAAGCAACCGCACGAAATGGAAGCATCTTGTCGACCAATGTTCCGGAAGGAACGGAAGGAACTAAGAGAGAGATAACTGTAACTGTAACCGAAACTAATTTAAGGACGAAACTGAAATAGAACGGTAATTAAGCACAGTGAAAAAAATCAGAATAAAACGAAAATTAATTCTCGAACTGAAATTAATTTTTTTAAATGAAATTTTAGTTGACAGTCCGATGCAGTTATATTTAGATCTTAAAGACGCACATCCTTTCTGACTCTTAAGACTTTTGCATGTATGTATGTATGTATGTATGTATGTATGTATGTATGTATGTATGTATGTGCACTTGTTATAGCGCTTCTTCAAGCTCTCTACTCAGAGGCGCTCCCGATGCAGAGCGGACACTGCATCGGAGTTTCACGCCGAAGCGCTGAGCAATTGTGAGTGAAGGACTTGCCCAAGGTCCTTACGCGGTTTGAGGGTGGATTCGAACCTCGGACCTACCGGCTCAAAGGCAACGACGCCACCACTACACCACCGCGCCCCACGCATCTTTGGCCTAGCATGTGCTTTCTAGTGAAATTTATTATGGTCATTTTGTATATATGGACCTTTTCTATATTTTTAACTTCGCGATAAAACTGGTTATGTGAAAATTCCTCGGTTAAATGACGAAAATCGTGTAGCCTAGTGTACTGCTAAAGTAGACCTAATGCTAAGAAACAGACAAGTAACTGTCTATCCATGCAAGGCTAAAACGAATGAAAGCGGAACTGCATCTTATGATAGAATCTAAAATTCTGTCTCTATGAAAGAGCGCACTCAGAATACTAAGAAATATATTAAGGAAAAGGGCCAGGCAAATTCAGGGGTAGAGCGAAACTTTCGTGCGATTGATCCGAGTCAGCGACTTCACCACGGAGAAAGCACGAGCGCTGCAGAAAGGCGTATAAGTAAAATAAATGTAATGTGTTCGCCCGACTCAGTGGAATACCATTGAGATAGTGCAGTATAGAATAGTTACTATAGTATGTATTATTTTTGCGGATTGGTGCCATCCTCTGCAACAACCATGCATGGTCGATTAACCTGTTCGTGGAATGATGGAGGCTACAAACTATAGATCCGGAGTTCAAATTGCTTGGTCATTGTATTAAAATGACACATATAATTTTATAGGCTATTTTTATGGCAAGTCTGTATACGGCAATATAATGCCAATAGGCCTATTGCCCCACTTGTAGAAGATGTTGAAGTTCCGACTTCTCAAGCTTTTACCAATTGCTGTTGAGAGCAGGTATTTACTCAGCAAACTAGGACATCCTTTCATGCTGCCACTCGTTAAATGAAATTTGTTTTCAATTAGTTCATCATCAAAGGCACTTTCAGTTGTATTTGGCTATGCGTGAATGAGTTTAAAATCTAGTGTTAACTGTAATAATCATTTTCATGCAATGCAGAGCATGTGTATGGATACAAACAAAGCTACATTTATTTACTTGCTTATTTATTTCACAGAACTTACTTTCATAACTATATTGTATAATATTATCTACCATATTATCATGATAATTATCATATTATGATATTAAGCATATTACGATCATGTCATCTCATAGTTATTATATCGCATCATATCGTACTAAAACATCTTCTTCGTCAGTCTTCTGCTGTTGAGCAGGTTTGTGACATGGACGACCTTGTGATCCTCTCCTACCTCCGTCATCCCGCTCTGTCCTGCGCCTTCCTCTTGGTGGTACCAAATGCATCTCCATTATCGAGATCACTCAGCATATTTAATCTTCCTCTGCCTCTCGCTGCTTTCCCCTCCATACGTCCCTGCAGCAACGTCACCAACATACCCTCTCCTCGAAGTATGTGGTACAGCCACCGATGCTTTCTCCTGCTTATTAATTGTAGTAGTTCTCTCTGCACCCCTGCCCTTTCCAAAACTGCCTGATTTGTGATTTTGTCTCTCCAACTGATTTTCAGCATTCGCCTCCAAGTCCACATTTCTAAGGCCTCTATTCTTTTCCTGATAATTGTCCAGCACTCAGCAGCATACGTTGCAACTGTCCATATAAGACATTTTATCATTCTTATCTTTAGTTCCATATTCATATTACCAGTTAGTACCCCTTTCTTTTCCATGAAGGCACATTAAAAAATAGCGTTGCACAATATATCTCATACTATCATTTGTCATAATGGCGGATTGCGTAAGGAGAGCAAGGGGCAGAGATGGATGGAGGAAACTGACGTCGTTGGTTCTGGTCTCCGATCCGCAGTAATGAGGATGGTCCAGATGATGATGATGATGTTACATGATTATCATGAATCATTTATCATTTAATGTAGTTTATATATCACAACCCCGTAATTCCATATGATTCAGTATAATAATATGATGGATATTCTATATGAAAGAGCCTATGCATATATAATTGCATATGGTTGTTCTCATCGTCAGCATAATTAGCTTAATTGTTTAGTCATTGAAAATGAGAAAGAGATTTTTTGCTATGGTATAGTTGATAGTTTAAGCAGGCGATATTTGTATGTGCTACATAAGCAGACGCGTTCATTTTTATTTGTCAGTCATCTACTGTCAAACTGGATAAGTCTTCCACCGAGACGTTCACATATTGATGAGCTTGCTTCTTCTTTACCGACACGTTCACGTATTGTCTTGCTCTGCTGTTCTTGGTTACCAGTTCAGTCGCATCCTCCAGGTCATTAGGTGAAGCGAAAGGAGGCGTTATAGTCTGCACCGGGGTCTGGATCAGTTCATCGCTTTCAGCTCCATCAGGAGGAAGTCTGACTCTCTCTGTCATTATTAGGTCGGTGTAGACTGCAGTTTGGGATTGTGGCTCAAAACGTTGGATTTCTTCATAGGCGGATGTAGCTTGAGCAGATGTGCTTTGAAAGTCTGGTGACGCCGAAACTTCGGTCTCATTCGTTTCTTGAACTGTAGGCCCCCTATAGTTTACGTCAGGTTGTTCATTGTGTTCTGCAATGTTTAATCTTGCTTTGGACTCTGTAAATTGAAATTCAGAAAGGTGAATGCACATTTTTTTCTAGCAACAACCTGTAAACGTTTAGGCAATGGAGCTTAATCCTTCAGTATGGAACAAAAACAAATACGTTATGTTTCCGGTGAAAATACATTTTCAGAAATATAGATTTTGTTTGAAGGTAACTATTCATAAATAGATTAAAATGAATCAAGCACGCATCAGTTTTAGCTTTACCTTTGATTCGTTTTCCTACTGAAACGACGACAAGCAGAATGAGAAGGCAAAAGCAGAGAGCTCCGAGGCCAATTAGCAAATACAAATTAGAATGCGGCTCTGTAACACAACAAGTATCCTAAATATTTTATGCTAGTTTTAAAACATAATTTATAGTTCCATATAAGAAACGCAATCATGACTCTTTGCAGTTTCTGCACTATCAATAAAAATAACAAAGAACGGGCCAAGGAAACAGTGGTTCTATTGTGCTATACTAATAAATTTCTGTTAGTATGACATTATTGTTACATATTGGAATAGTAGGCTATCTCAAAATATTGTCGAAGCAGCCTTCTTGGAAAAGAAAGGTTAACGCAGTTATTTAGAATAGAAGTATGATCAGTTTTAAAGGCTATAATTATAACAAAACAATTACCTCACATTTTTGCATGAAATCTTCCAGGGATATGACAGGAATTCATGAGATAAAATTATTTAAAATGGTATTTACAATTTATAATTAAGTTCATGCTATTTTAAATCAGCTCTGTAAGCTATAATAGAGTGATCAACTTGCAATGACAGCACGAGACAGGTAAAACAAAATAAAGTAAAGATAATATAGGGTAATCGGGATCCCGGTAGCGCATTGGCTAAAACACTGGCTGGAGATGAGAGACCCGAGTTCGAGGCCGTAGGGAGGACGTGCTTTGAAGGCTGTTATTTGTGCCGTGTATTGCATGCTGGCTGTTCTGTTAGTAGTTAAGCTACAAGTTAGTCATGTCTTCTGTCATTTGCTTTCTTGTCAATTGTTTCAATTGCATAACTGTAGGCTACACTGTAGCCGGTTGCGGTCTGTCAACCGGATTGTTTGATAAATGAGCATTATTTTCAACTTCCGAGAAATAGGCCTACAAACAAAGTCGTTGAAGGGAACTTACCAGGGGACAAATAGATTGCTATAGAGCTTGAATTCGAGCCAACAGAGTTGCTTGCTGTGCATTCCACTGTGAAAGGCGACTCAAAAGATGGTATTATAAATTCTTGCCCAGATTTTGCCGCGTCTTTCCATTTGTAATTTGGAGTTGGATTGGCGTCCGCAGAGCAAGTCAGTTTGTCTCCTGGTTTATACGATTCCTTGACTGGAGTGATAGCAAGATTCTTTGGTCCATCTAGATTGCAAAAATAGAGCACACGAATGGACGATGTCTGAACTATTAAGAAATAGTTTTGTTTAATTCCGACCTCAATCGAGCTGACTTCATTCAAATTAAATCATCCCAACCGTACAGTAACATTATTTAATGTAGGCCTAATGGTGGATCAAAAGCAAATAGCTCATACAATGCAAGAATGCAAGATAGCGTGTATACCAAATATCGAAATTCAACTATTGCTTGGCCTCAGTAAACCAAGTTCAATACAATTTAAAGGAATGAATCTCTTAGACTTACAGAAAAAGCCTTCAAATCTTACTAAACAACGTGCTTCGGCTGTGACCTTAGAACAGTCCTGATTGGAACTTGGCGCATACATTAGGCCTACTTTAAAAAAAAATCACAGTATCAAGTGCTTGAGAAATTAAATGTAGCGTCGTCACTCGTCAACATGCATCAAATTCACTTTCTTCATTGCAAGTGAATACTTTTTTGACGATAAACGTAATTTAAAAAAAAACCATCACAATCACACCATAATGAAAATAATCATCTTACATGTGACATTCAGAGCTGGCGATGTCCATGTGTGGCTGTAGTCCGGTATATTTGTTGCTGTCGTTGTGACATTTCCAGTGTATTTGCCAAAATACGTCTTGCAACTGACGTTCAGGTTGTTCATTTTATGGTTTAACGTAAAATTATAAACGGAAGCAACTGACAAATTTGGTATCTGTGTAGCCTGCACTCTTTCATGGACGACTTGACCATCTTTTCCGGAAAACATCCATTCCATGACTGGAGCCCAATTCCCTTTGTATTTAATGATGCAGTGCATTTCTACAGACTCGAGTTCACGTAAAATGGAACTTCTAATGCTGGAACTGCATGCGGGGTTTCCACCTAAAAAGAAAATCGTTGGTGATTTGCATCGCATTGAAATGCATATAGCAGAAGAAAACGTTAGTAAACTATAGGCCCTAGGTCAGGGGTTCTCAAACTGTGGTACGCGTACCCCTAGGCAGGGCCGGATTAAGCAATATGGGGGCCCTGTTCTGGAAATTTTTGTGGAGGCCCTGTCCGGAAAATTTTTGCGGAATTTTTTTTTACCATTTCATCCGCCGCCAAAAAAGTTGATGACCTTTTTTTTAGTCATCTTACCAAAAATTTTATCTGGCGAAATTTTGCGGAAAATAGTCGTTTCGTCAAAATTTCCCTCAAAATTTTTTAAAATGTATTTTGTGGGGGCCCCCCTAAAGTGTGGAAAGTGTGGGGGCCCCTGTTCGGCCGAACATGTTGAACATGCCTAAATCCGGCCCTGCCCCTAGGGGTACGCCAGGCGCCAGTAAGGGGTACGCGAAAATTTCAAAAAAAAAAAAAATTTTCTTAGAGTTTATGGACTCTCGATTAGCAATGATTTTTGACGTTGCTTCATGTAAATATTATAGTGTATGCAACATGTTTATGTTTAGGCTTGTCACTATAAATTTGAAACAGAATAATGTAGGCTATAAATGGTTGAAAGAACTAAAACCAGAAATTCCCAGTGTAGGCTATTATAGCATATATAGGCCAAGAGCTCAAAAAAGATAGCTGAATTGTTCTAAAGATTAATTTCTGGTCGAGCTTTAAAATTTGTGATTCCTTTCAGCACGTCATATAATTATATATCTTTTTGAAACTAGCTTTTAAACAGTATATTCTTGTTATCAAAAATAAATATGGGATAAATTTTAGTTTGAAATTGACAAAATTAAACCAAGTAACCTTTTACTTTAAATCTGTGCTAGTCAAAACAAGCACACAGTAATATACCGCTATATAGGCTGGCTCTTTTTTACAGGGATTATAGGCCAATTTCCCCTTTTTTGTTGATATATGATTGCACGATTAAAACTTTGCATATTTTCAATTTTGCTCCCTGTAGGCTATACAACTCTAATAGGCCAGACCATACTATGATAAGAGGACTTTTTAGTTGTCACTTCAATGGAGACTAAGCAATGGCATTTTGTTTTTGATCTGACTTTGCTGGGGGTACGCCACCATTCGATTTTTTTACTTGGGGGGTACAATAAAAATAAAGTTTGAGAACCCCTGCCCTAGGTGCATCAGATTTCGTTTAAGGCAAAACTGCCTACCTGACTTTCCGAATCTTAAGCTCTGTCTCTAGACTTTGTTTTTGATTGAGCGCCTGTGACAAACTGCTTCCCACGACTTTGCTTTTGTCGGTGCTGTAGAATATCCAATTTTACTATTACAATTTGCCATTACGATTAATTTTAGCGATTTTATTTCCTTCTGTATGTGATGGCGAGTGGGCAATTGCCATTCCCCAATGTGTGCTTTCGGATCTGATGAAATGTAAGGGAAAAACGATCAGCCTTCTGGAACTGAGGCAAGTAGTTCCGCCGTTAAGGCTGGAGGCCCACAATATCCAAACTCTTCGACTGACTAGGTCGTATAGACGTTGGCCTACGTTTTCACGGGCTAAGGACCGAGGAGACGAACGACTGGTGGAGTGTAGGCCTACGCCAATCGTTTTGTAGCTGCACTCTACATGTATAGTCACAAGGTTGAATCTCGGAAGAACCAGAGGGACGGTTGAGACAATTATTTTTTTCTCGATTATCATCTCAAAGTTACAACCATACTTGAAATATAACAGTTTGATTTAATCTTATATGCTTTAATGAGTATCTTATCTTAATAAATGCTTGAAAAATATACATGCTTCAATTTTCTTCATGTGATTTATAATCGTAGGCAAAATAGGAAACTCTATGTAGGCCTATGCTAATTAACGGTGGATTGAATCGCGTCCCAAACTAACTTTAAAAGTGTCTGTCGTAAAAATTAAAAATGGAAGAAGGGCCATTTCAACCATCATGCAAATTCACAGGTATTAAAGATGATTTCGTGCTTAAATAACTTCGAAAATGTTAATTAGGCTGCCTGGAAGTTTTACTTGATCTGTTTGGTTAAAATTATATTCGCTGAAAACGATAATTCCTACAAAAGGATGATCGATGCTAAAAATAAGGAAATGAAGTATTCGATTCAGAAAATGCTCACAACTCAGTGATAGACAACGAACGACTTACCGAGTACGATCAACTGAGCAACAGATTTGTTCACACGATGCGCCCCTCTGCTGAATGTCGTTGCTTTCCAGGTAAAAGTACCCGCAGAATTTAGACCGGTTGAATTGATGTAAAGGGTGACTATGGAATGCACCTTGAATACTATAAATGGATCTGTGAAGTTCTTGGCATCTGTTCCTATTCCAAGACTCCAAATCGGGAATTCTTTCATGGACGACGACGGAGTGAACGTCAATTGACTAACATTATCTGTCGAACTGGATTGGCATCTAATAATAGTTGGTTGTCCAACAACGACAGCAGCGTTTCTCGTGGACATTTCGACCAGTTTTGATTCCGCTGAAACACATAAAACGCAGTTTGGTATTTTTTTATTTCGCCTATTGTTGAATTGAAACAATATTGGAAATAAGGCCGTTAGGTTATAATCTTTACCGTATTCGTTAAACATTAATAAAAGACACCAATATGATCACTAATGCTCGAAATTGTATAATCAGTACATCATCACCTTTAAGGACTTTTCAAATTCGCCACCGCGTTTGACAGTCTTCTATAACTGTCCTGTGCGTGTTTTAAATTGATACCTTTTGATATAATTGTGGCTATGTGAAGATTATAACATGGTTT
The DNA here is from genome assembly GCA_945859605.1 of Lumbricus rubellus. Taxonomy (NCBI): domain Eukaryota; kingdom Metazoa; phylum Annelida; class Clitellata; order Crassiclitellata; family Lumbricidae; genus Lumbricus; species Lumbricus rubellus. Next base: position 24,761,935 of record OX243812.1, on the reverse strand, counting down.
CAAGTACATGAATACAGCGAGCATTCTATAACTACCTTGTACAAGTCTACATCTAGTAGCAATATTTGTAACTTTGCATCGCGAGTAAATAGAAATTTAAGTTCCCACTAGGCCTACAGATTCATCAGGTGCCATTATCAGAAGAAGTTTCTGAAGGACGCCATATAAATGTCAATATTTGTGAATATCCAAGGTGCATAGACTGACCTACAATAATTTTTTTGCAAATATTGATGATTTTCAGCATTGATATGCCCAGGTAATCCGTTAGATTGAAATCGGTCAGCAACTTAAAAATATAGAATTTCAATTAATGGTATAAAATTGGTGAAGCTTATAGAAAAATCATCATTATAGAATATAGATAGTTCCTAACCTTTTAGAAATGATGTGCAAATGAGAAATAACATGAACCAATGCGTGAACATGTCAATTGATATAGCCTACTGTAAGTTATATCCGATTTGCTCTCTAAACTTTAGCAAAATATGACCATCAAACGCACACTGGTCAATGTCATGGCTGTAAAATAGAAGACCCTTGTTTAACGCGCATTGCAATAAAAGGAATTGGAAAACAGTCAGGCATACTTAACTCAAAGTTATAAGGCATAGTCTAACTAATGCATAATTGAAAACATAAAGTATTTGACCAATCATTTTTCTATGCGGGCAACAAAGAAACACTGTATAGGCTACCTTCGTCAAAATGAGATGAAAAGAAAAACGACGAACAAACAACGCAGTTTCTAGTAGGCCCAGTAATATTATAACAATTGCTGATCAGTTCTTTCACTTTAGCAAAGCATATGTCTAGCAGGTTTTGGCTAGCTGGCAGGGTCTTTCAGATGACCGATTATGCAGGTTTTACATGGTCTAGGATATTAACACACCATAATTGTATAATTAGGCTATAGACTCCGGCTGCTAGTCGCTTCTATAAGTTAGGGATAAATTTATAATGACTTATTTCTGAACGTCACCCTTCTCACTCCACTAATTGAGAAACTATCTTAGTTTCTGACTGCATTATGGACAAAGCGTCCATATATCACGAAGAGCTTTTCCATTCTGTATAGGTCTAGAGTGTAACTTTACAGTTCCGTTCTCCGAAATAGCGATTCATGTAATCTGCATTTTCTCCAGAGGTGGATCATTTTTCTAGACAATCCCATACTAAAATTCTTGTTGCCGTTTCTTGTGAGAAAGTCAGGTTGCAACATGTGTGAACGTGGACGCAACAGTGTTATTTTAGTTCCTGAGAATAGAATAAGAATAATAATTATTTTAAATTCGTTCCATGGAACGAAAACTGGAATAAAAAATAATTCTGGAACGAGAATAGAATAGGAATAAAAATTTCAATATTTTTCTGGAACGAGAACGGAATAGAAATAGAAACTTTAAAATAATTTAATAGTTTTTCGGACTGAAGGCGGCTCCTGATTTGTCACCACGCGGCGCTATGATAGTAGCTTCTCCGTATACTCTATCTCATTGTCCGCAATTTACTAATCTTATAAATAGGTCAAAAGACTCGAGACACTGTTTTGTGTGTTAGCCTACTGTAATCATTCATGTTAGACATAACTATGAGAAGTGGAATTGGAAGTGGAACTAGAAAAAAAATGGAACTGGAACTGGAACTAAAATTATTTCTAAATAGGAAGTGGAACTAGAATAAGAACGAAATTTATTTATAAAGAAGAACTAAAACTAGAATAAAATTACAACAACGGAATAGAATAAGAATAGGAATAAAAATTAATGCTGGAACTAAAATAACACTGGGACGCAAAGAGCGTTGTGATTCATGAACGAGGGAATAAATCATGGAGGACATGCACAGGGTTAGCCAAGAAGTGGAAAATAGAGCGCTGTCTGCTTTGAAGCACAACTCTTCGAAACTAGGGGAGTTCGAAGACAAGAAGCCAGGCTTGATAAGTTTTTGTATCACAGAATTAAGTCGGCATTAAAAATTTACATGAAAAACACATATATGAAAATATTTCTTAACACACCATATTGTGGTGGTGGTGGCGATGGTAGGGGTGCTGTAGTAGATTCTAAATATTGTAGCGAGAAAACGAAGTTGGATGAATGAATTTTATTTAATGAAAATTATGGAAGTTTATAATTAATGAAAATACGGTTTCCGAAATATAGAAGTTGAGCGCATGAAAATATTTTCTGAAGAAATAGAAGAGGATAGATGGATGAAAGTAAGCAGCATAACCATAAACTATAATACCTAATGCCTATTAGCATTTAAATAATTCACAACGCTACCAACTCCGCATTTACCGCAGTTCCTCTTCAGGCGTGTCAAGTCAAAAATCCCCTAGGATCATACGATCGTCTCTTTTAACATTGATTTACTAGCGAAGTGGTTCATAGACTTCAAAGCGAAGTAATCGACAACTTCGCTAAAATGAAGTCTATAAGAAAAGCACTGTTCTAATGGGATTGTGTTTCTATTATTGCCATATTATTCTATAATGGTAAAAATGACGATGATGATGATGATGATGACCATGATGACGATGATAATAACGACAATGACGACGACGGTGATGAAGATGATGATGCTAATGATGATTGCGGTGGTGATAGTGGTGGTGGCGATGGCAGTGGTGCTCTTGGTGATGATGCTGATAATAATAATAATAATAATAATAATAATAATAATAATAATAATAATAATAATAATAGTAATAGTAATAGTAATAATAATAATACAAAATAATTATAAAAATAATTATTATAATAGTAATGACAATCTTTTTCGTTTAATCTCAAATGAAACACCGCCGTATGATTGCAAATGAAAGGATGATCGCGTGTAAATATAGGAGTCGAATTTAACTGCTTGCCAAGCAGTGCTTGGCAGCCACACAAAGCATCAATCACGTCCTATAATATTACTCATTCAACTACAAGTCCAGCGATCTTTCATGAGATCGGGTTCCTAATCTGTCGCAGGACCCACTGCATGGAACGGTCTTCCGGCCATGTGAAGAATGCGACCTCTGTGAATGCATCTAAATCAGAACTCAAGTCCTATATTTGCTTGAACAATCATGAGACTGTCATTAACTTATTATTAACTTACATGTACAGCGCCATTTTCATCATAGAAGAATCCCGTTCTAGGCAGAAATCACCATGTCCGATATTCATAGCACCGAGTCTGAGAAGAAACCGACACTATACTAATTCTTTATAAGAAGCTGTTTCTCGTCCTCTGCTGAAGTAGTAGGCTACTTACTTTGCGCACTTACTCAATGATGGGGGAAAAGGATATGATCATTGACATGAAACCATAACCTTCATTGATACTGAACATAAATAAACCCATAAAAGAGACGTCGAAATCGCTGGCCGACATCACAAGTTGTAATTGTAATTGTAATTTGGAATTTATGAAGCGCCACTTCAAGAATAAACTCTGATCGGTGGCGCTCCTGACTCCAACCAGTTGAATCACTGTCAAATAATGAAGAATTCAATTGCTTGAGAAACTGCGGAATGGGTATTGGACAATGTGCATCAGGAGCTGAGGCAACAGCTAGTGATGGATGGCGGATTCAGCTGGTGGGTCCAACATAATATGCAATGATTATAAATAATATGAGTGAGCTGTAGTAGTACTCATACGAGCTAAAGAGGGTCATAAGTCCTCTGGCAACCGACTGAAGGCTGCAACAACCCGACACAGAGAAGACGGGAATTCAGAGTTCTTAAGATATGATGGAACCGTTATACCTAATTTGAACTAGAAAGATAAGTTTAGAAAATCCTATGAAAGCAACACCAAATAGACTAATAACACGTTCACAATTTCTTCTGTTATTTAAATATTTCAAATATTAAAAATTATTCAGTGCATGTCATAAGCGCGTAGAACAAAAGAGAGATCATCATTCGTGGTATTCCCTCTCTGCAGCGTTACTGTTTCTAATATTATATAGCCTACATATATAAGTCAACTGCTAGCAATGATTGCAATAAACCTGTTTAGCAGGACCTTTAAAAGTGCAAAGGAAATTATTAACATGGGTAGGTCTATTTTGCATAAAGGTTTGTCCATGCACATCTCTCGGTTTCACTGTGTAAGCTATTATGATTTGTAGGCTGTCATTAGTGTCTTAGTGTGGAGCAATTAAAAAAAGCCAAGGTATAAATTAAAAAGTTTGTCAATTTTCTAGGTGAGGGGGTCAAGAACCCTTCTTGCCCTTATCTGCAGATGAGCCTTCTCCATATTGGACTTCGGGCTGTGCATCGTCCGATAAGAGATGTTTCCTTAAAAATGAAAATTTAGAATGAGCTAATAAAAACTCTTGAATAATTAATTATCCAGTTTCAAAAAGCAGACTTTCACACTATATTAACCTGTTGTAATGTTTATGTAAGCATTATAGCGAGCCATTCTGAGTTAATTCTTCAGTATTTGACATGTAGGCTCTCAGTGTTAGGTACACAGGCTAAACCGCACTGTCTCACAATCACTCAATACTAAAACTTGATTAAAGTTCAACTGAAATAATATAGGCCCACATGTTTACCATCCTTATATAATATATAGCAATAATATATACACGACTGCATGAGGGAAAATTAGACCGTTGTACATATTTTCTGATTGAATTTCAACGAGTCATGTCACTGTCCTTCATTTCTGTTTAATTTACGAATAATTGATGACCTTCGGTTGCCCTTGGATCGTTATTCAAGGCACATGTCAGCAACTAAGCAATAATTTGCTCAAAATGATATACGACATCAGTTATTTAAGTGTTCAGTTATCTTAATAATTTTGTCATCGATGGAGAAAGTAGAACTATTTTTCTAAATGCACCATGACAACCGATGCGCACACGATCGATTAGATAGGCTATAACGTAATGCAAGTGAAAGTATCTAGATTCTAGAATATAACATTAATTATGACACTAAAATAGACTAAATCACATCACGAAACAAAAATTGATATTGTCAATCTTGGCTACAGTGAAAGAGTTTTTCCATTCAATTTAAAGCAATTTATTTAACCCAATTATTTTATGACGATAAAACAAAATTCAAACATGGGTCAAGTCATAAATCAGGCATTATTCATTTTAGTTTTTCGTAAAATATTTCGTGGTGACGGAACTGGTGGTTGGTTGGCTGACAAGTGGCGGTATTTTCCCATCGATGGTGACTGGGACCCAGGAGATTGAGGTTGAGTCATTGCTTGAAGATCATGTGGCTGAATAGTGTGGTCGATAGATGCGTAGATGGATAGTTGATGCATCGAGTTGAACACGGATGAAATTGGTGCAACAGGTGTCATAGGAGACAATGTTCCATCTGCTGTCATCGTATTCATTATCATGTACTCTGTTCCGTCAGATGCGATGAACTAAGACAGAAAACATCAAAATATACAATTGCTGTAATTCTATGCTTTTCGTGGGGCGCGGTGGTGTAGTGGTCACGTTCGTTGCCTTGCAGCCGGAGGGTTGCAGGTTCGAATCCACCTCAAGCAGCCTCGTAGGTACCTTGAGCAAGTCCTTCACTCGCAATTGCTGAGGGCGCTTCGGCGTGAAACCCCGATTCAGTGTCCGCCCTGCAGTCGGGAGCGCTTCTGAGTAGTATTCTTGAAGGGGCGCTATAACTATTGCACATGTATGTTTGAAATTTAGTCACACAAAACTACAAGATATAATGGATGGATAGTAGATACAATCTGCAGACAGTACCTGCCATTCGCTATTCGGATAAAACAAACAAAATAATCTAATTAATGCGTAGAAAGCACACGTACATGTATAACGATGATTGCTATAATTAAATAATCAACGTAATCAACGTGTGAAAATGTGATTGATAGGACAACGCGAGAAATTGGACCGGTGCAGACGGGTGCAATAATATTTGTATTTTCACGATTTACAAACTTTTTGAAACTAGATCGCAATCTCCACGTAGACTCTACATTTCTAAAGCGCCACTCAAAAGTCAATGGCAGGGCACCAGCTTATTCAAAAGCGTCGTGTCTAGTCAGAATGGTTACCCAAAAGAGTATCCCGAAGGAAGTCGTGGTCCGGGACGTACCTCAGGATTACTTTATCTATGAATTATAAATTGTTTTGTACCATTAATGTTATTTCCCTGATATTTATGTATGCAGATGCATGGGTCAAATTGTTGGTCAATAGCCTAGTTGCAACCGGTTGGACGATGCGGGTTTGTTGCCCGCTGCGGGTCCAACGAACACGTCTGTGTGGGTTCTATTACGGTATAGGCCTAACTTAAAAAGAACTTTCATTATCGACTATCATAATCCTTTATCAGACCTGTAAATGAGCCTGCCTTCAATTTGTTTTCCTTATCTGTACTGAGTTCATGTGCACCTATGACCATATTAATCTTGACATGTTTTCATTCATCAATAAATTTATTGCATTTGATAAAAATTATAAAGTAGTGCAGGTTAATTACTTTAAAATAGTATTTTGAATAAGCTTAAATAGTTAGGTATGTTATACTCGATTTTGGTTGGCTGTCTGTGATTCATCTGGTGATAGGTAATCGGAATCTGGAAAGAAACAACACCATCCAAATCAAACTTGGTGCAAATTTCAAGTGCACTGTAACTGATAAATTGAAAGTATTAATGTAGCCTATTAGCTTGTTTGTATTTGTTTGTAGGTGCACTTGTTTATCACAGGAACACTGGGGCTGGACTGTCGCTTAAAAAACGCCTCGAAAAGGACGTTCGTAATCGAAATCGCAATTTCCATATAAGCCTATCTGAAGCGCCTCTCTAATGTTAAGCGAAGGCACAAGCAATTTACGCTAAAGAATAGAATGCCGCAGCGAAAAATGCGGGCGCACATTCTGGTCTGGTAGCCATAGGCGTACGAGGCGGGGGTCCAGAAGGGCAAATGCCGACCCCCTCAACTTCGGGAAAGTCTGTTTTTTCGGGCAAGCAGACCCGAGAAAATAGTTTAAAAAGATAAAAATTAGTATTTTTCAAGAGATCTCAACCCGATCACTAGAAAAAATCGTCAACATTTTGGTCTGGAATAAAGAGTATTTTTCACGATATTTCAAATATGGTATTTCCCACCGCGAGATTTCAACCCACAAAGTCATTTATTCCGGATTTATTTTTCGGGCAGAAGTCAAATCTTGCCCCCACACCCCACTGCCGAAATATCTCGTACGCCTATGCAGGTAGCGCTAAGATTCATGGGCGGAAACCTGGGCGGAGATGTGGGGGGACGAACGTGCGGTGGAAGGAAAGACGCGAGATTTTTTCACGGACGAAAATTTCTGACGACCTTTTTCCCCCCAAAAAGTTGATGACCTTTTTTTAGTCATCTAGCCAAAAAAGTCAAAAAAAATATTTATTTCACAGAAAAGTCTATCATAAATGCCTATTTTTACCGCCGAAATTTTTTCTTCCTTCTTTTGGGTCTTCACGATCAAATATTGGGGGGGGAACAATGCATGGGCCGTCCCCCAACACTTTTATTAGGGGGGACTGTCCCCCATTAGGTTTCCGCCCATGCTAAGGTTTATTTACTCTGAGAGAATAGGTCGGCTTGCTGACATGATTATGCATTTCTTAAGCACGATGAACTTAAGACATTAAATAGCACGATGAACTTAAGACATTAAAATTAATTGACTATTGTTAATAAAACGAAATATAATTAGGACCAGGCCCGCATTAAAGTAGGTGCTAAGGGTGCTGCAGCACCCGGGCCCGCGGGTTTGGGGGCCCGCAATTTCGGAAATGATTAAATTTCTTAGCGAGAATACTGCAACATTAATAAGTTGTCGTTGACAAAATCTTGCTAAAGTTCTCCCACCCATCCGAATTATTAGCTCGAACTAACAGTTTAAATCGCAGGAATTTATTCCTATTGTAAATTTATCTTTGGGCGGTATGGCCTCTGAACAGTGATATCATAAAGTAGACTACGCAGCTTGGTCAATCAGTTTGACTGGTCTCCTGAAAAAAAGGAAAATAAAGTTAGAAGAAATGCTATTGGTTAATTCTTAATTTCTGAAGCCTGGTAATAGTTTATCATCCTTTTTTTAGTCTCTGCCTCCTAGGCAGGTTGAAATGTCCGACGTCACAATTCATCTCGATGTTGGGCACTTTGGCCTCTTCCCCGAGCTGTCCATTAGACTGGTCCAAAAAAATGAACATTGAAATATTTGAAAGGCATGTTGGTTTTTTTGTACATCTGGTACAAGAAACCCACAGTGCAAAATATTAAAGCACTGTGGCTCTATCTTCAGGTCCCTCAATGCTGTCAAAGTTTCAGCATGCTTATACTACATTGTAAACGGTGCAATATAACTGGCAGGCCTCCAGTCAACGAGCACTGAGCCTTCCAGTTTAGCTGTTAGCAATATTATTGAATTGCCAGCATGAAAAGCAGCTGGAAATAGTGTTTGATTGACTGTCCATGTCCAGTGTCTAATAGAAAAAAACTATCTAAAAATGTTTTCAGCATGTCACATTGTCGGTTCAGAAAGTCGAATTTGACCATGAAGATTACGATGAAGCTCCGTCACCTAGAGTAATGCTTAGTGTCTTCGCTCTTCGTCAGCGAGTCATTGAAGGTGCTGATTGTTGCAACTAATCTCATAAATCTCTCTGCCCCATCATTTACGACTTGGTCTGTAGGCCAACTTAGGAGGAAGATCCAACAACGTCTCCTTAATACAAAGAGATTTAATAAACCTCGGGCTCTCTGTTATTTCCTCTCCTTGTTTTCCTTAGGAACCTACCTCTTGCATTCTAGTTTCATCTTCTTTACTTGTGTCTTGATTATCTCTTTTATCGTTCATTAACTGCTTTTTAGGGGGAAATAAAAACACCAGCAAGGTCAATTTCTAAATACGAGAAAGGACGTGTGAAAGTAGTAAATGCTGCCTTAGTGATCTTCTCATTTACAGCGTTGTGTTGGTCATCCAGGAGAGCCAAGTCATTCACAGCAGCATCGCAGGCTCTTGGAGCCACTACCCTACAGGTAATGGGTTAGATCAGGACAATAAAAACAGCCACTTCTCAGATCGAGAATAGCTTCCCCGATCCTGGCTGGTTTCATTTGCTCACAAAACATCACGAGTTTGAGCATACATGTACGTAAATGAACTTTATTATCTGTGGTGCATGGTGGAGTGTGAAGATCCCCTGTTAGAAAATACAGAGGCACAGTTCTGCAAGTCTTCATGACCACGATGGATGCATCTTGGCACTTCCTGCAGTCATCTATTTTAGAGCCTACAATGCACGGACTAGCGGACTGTTATGATGACAGACCACTGTTGCCGATAAACGTTTGAATAGCTGGATATCGGGTCCAGAAGATGCGTTCATCACAACTGTGAAGACTATATCTGTTGCAAGATGTCTGTACAAGTTAAATGCAACAGAGGTCAACACAATGTATCACTAAACAGTTACTAACATCCGTAATGGATCTCATGGCAGTGATGGAGGCAGTAGAGTCAAATAACAGAGCTTCAATAGGTTTTTCCAATGTCCATTCTTCAATGATCTTGAGAGCGACGTTGGCCATGGCAGCTCCAGTAGGCTACCCGATGGAAGTTTTGGCACAGCGATGAACTCATTGAATTTGATATGTGGGCTTAAAATCAACAATTACTGACAAAAGGTCAATTCAGTGTGAGAATTGTGGAAAACTAACTGGGGGGTTGAACCATGATCCACTTGGAATTGAGGGTGAAAAAACATACTTTACTACGGGGCTCTAAGAAAGAAGGAATCTCTTAGATTTACGCTATAATGGTTCACCTGTCAACCCGGGCATGCCAAAGTGAGCTTTAAGAAATAGACTTTTGACTGGGGGCTGAAAAGTCAAGTAATTCTCACTCTGGGCCAACCTATGCCTTTTTCTCGGAGTTGAACGCACTGGGAGCGTTTCTGAAAGGCTCTTGCGGCAAGAAGCGCTTTATAAATGGTCAGATAAGATACGATATGCGCCCTCTTCTTTCTCCTGTAAGGTCTGCTACAGTTACCTTACCGTTCCAGAGTGGAACTAAGAGGACATCTTCTTTCTTGACTTTGTGGATGAAGGAATCTCTTAGATTGACGCTATAATGGTTCACCTGTCAACCCTGGCATGCCAAAGTGAGCTTTAAGAAATAGACTTTTGGCCATACAGTATTGGACTGCAAGGACTGCAAATAGGATGTGACTAGAAAGCCTGTTAGAAATAATGCTGCGGTCCAGCGTTGAAACCAGCTCAATTTTTAGAACATCATGAGGCACGTGCCCCTAATGCTCCCTTTGAGCATTGTAAGGGTAGGCCTGTTTAAATATAGGCCTACTTATCGATGTTCTGAGAGGGACAACCACCAAAATTAGGAAAATTGTTCTTGAAAACATTCACTTTCCAGCCACATGAAGGTTGTCAGCAGCCCGATATTCAATGTAAAAATGAACGAAAAACCATTATATTTTGAACCCCATTTTGGGGGAGACCTCATGGTCAGGTTTTATCGGATTTTGGATACTTTATTCAGCAGCAAATTCTGAGAAGGAAACCGTTTAGAAATCTTGTGTTACAATTTTCCCCAGGTCAAACTGCAAATTGCCTGGACTATTAATATAGAGCCCCAAACCCCCAACTTTGATGCTCGTGAGTGACCCCTTAAAATTACATTTTTGGAATAATAATTTCACACAGATACTTTTTAGATCAAAATGAAAAAATGTATCAACATGCCTCAAAAATCCAAAAGGAAAAAATTTTACATGCGAATTTGGACCAGTCTACTGTCCATTGATGTCCATATTCAGTATTTTGTATTATGCAATCCAGCATCATTTTTCTACCTATCCACCCATCCGTCTATCCATCCATCTATTCATTCATCCATCCATCGATCCGTGGTCCTCCTCTTGTTCCGTTCCCCCATTTTCCCTTCGTTGACCTGTTCTTATAGCAGTGAGTTGTTCTTAGCATGGGCGAAGACCTGGGCGGAGACTGGGGGTGGGAGAACAAGTGGCCGAAGGAAAGACGCCGGATTTTTTGGACGGACGAGACATTTTTCTACTTTTACGACCAAAAAAGTTGATGACCTTTTTAAAGTTATCTGGCCGAAAAATCAAAACAATTTTATATTTTCACCGCCAAAAAAGTTGATGACCTTTTTTAGTCATCTGTCTGGCCGAAAAGTAAATTAAAATGAAGAAAAATGTTTATTTTCACCGCCAAAATAGTTGATGACCTTTTTTAGTTTTGACGCTCAACGATTGGGGGAGGGGAACAAATGCATGGGACGTCCCCCCAGCACCTCAATTGGGGGCAACCTTTGACTTTACTCGTTAGTAAACATGGTATAATTATGTGCTTGGTGTACCGATAGGCCTAGCTGATAGAAGGGGGCCCGCAAGTTCGTCACAGCACCCGGGCCCGCACTAGCCTTAATGCGGGCCTGATTAGGACTAAGCAGGGGTTCTCAAACTGTGGTAGGCTACGCGTACCCCTGGGGTACGCCAAGCGACGGCAAGGGGTACGCGAAAAAATTATAGAAATATGAATTTTGTTTGAGTATATGGACTTTGTGTCCATCTTTATTTGATCAACGAAAATTTTGTAACATTGCAACATAAACAGCATCGTCATTTATTTATTTCACAACATATAATTAGACTGACATCCTACATATAGTGCATGCAACATATTTATGTTTTGGCCTACCGCATTACTATAATTTTTAAACAAAATAATTCATAGGCTAAATGGTTGAAAAAACCAAAGCCAAAAATGTTCAGCGTCTATAATTTTACATAGAGCTCACATAGCCTACAGGAAACAAGCTGAATTATTGTCCAGAATTTGTCCTGCAAGCTAACTCTGGTCGAGCAATAATATTTTCGATTTCTTTCAGCATGTAATATCTGTGTGAAACTGGTTTTTAAACTATTCTTGCTATCAAAAACAAATTACGGCCTAAATTTGTGTTTGAAATTGACTATTATAAAACTAGATATTTTTGAAATATGTGCCAGTCAAAACCGGCTTACAGCGCTACAAGCCTACAACACTATTATGTTAGTTCTTTCTTACACGGGTTATAGACCAATTTCCTTTTTGTTCATATATGAGTGCATAATTAAAACTATACATAGCCTATATTTTAAATTTTGCTTCCTATAGGGCCTAGGCCTATACATTTGAACGACTCTATGCACGATGTCACCAATGATTAAAAGGCTCTTTTCGTTGTCACTGCATAGGGACTTGGCAATGGATTTTGTTTCTGATCTGACGTTGCTGGGGGTACGCCATCATTCGATGTTTTACTTGGGGGTACAATAAAAAATAAAGTTTGAGAATCGCTGGACCATAGCCACGTGTCCAACTGTCCCCCAATGACTATTGCATCTTAGGCTGATTGATTTCTATAGGTGGTCATGAGATAGCAGCGCTTAGCAAATAAAAGGGAATGATGATTTATTAACAAATAATAAATTGATACAGCTGATTAGAACAGCGTGAGAATACTAGTAACGAACAAACAAACAAAAGAACAAGAAGAGCAAGTATAGACAAAGAAGAAGAGAGACATGAAGTAAAACTCATGAAAACCTGTATACCATGCAGACTTTTAGAGACAAGCGAATATAGCAACGTTGCATCATAATTATGACAATTTATTAAAGTTAGTAGGCCTAGTGCGAATAAATGTGTTTGAAAAAAGTAATTTCAAGTATAGGTGTCAACTTTCCAGGAGGTGGCAAGTGCCCCCTCTTGCCCCTATGTGAGGATCGCCCATGGTTAGCGTGGCGATAATTATAGGCTATGTGAATTGTGCTTACCGTCGCTGACAATGTGAGCATAAACTGGCAACGACGTCTGCTGTGGCGCTCCTTCGATGACGTCTGTACAGCAGAGCAAATAAAAATAATAATTTTTTTTTAAATAAATATTTTTGCAACAAAGTTTTGTGAGCACAATATTTGACTCGAGGGTTGAGATCTGAGAGAGATATCTAAATCTGCATGAAATAATTATTATTCGACTAATTAAAGGTTTTTGGTATACATAGTACATACAGACGCAGATTTTGCCTGAAAAACGATTGGTATTTTTTCAGGTCATTAACATGACTCTGACATTTGATGCTACTAATGCTCTCTTGAAACTGATTAAAAAGGACATAATGAGAATCCTTAAGTTCAGGCCAAGGCGTCGTGGTCTTTTTAACTTCTACAACATGTACATAAGATTTCCAAGCTTCTAAGAGTCTAAGACGCAAAATCTGATCCATTTGTAAAGATGATAATTTCCGGATTTATATGGCATTCGAATGAATTTTATGTAATCAGATTTGAGATAGCTGGGTACACAAGATGATATCTGGCGAAGGAAGTAGCATACTGTAAGCAAAGGCAAGTTTTAGCAGAAGAACCATGATTGACAATGCAGGCTATCTCCAAATATTTTGAACAACTTATGAGCTTACTCTTCATTAATATGTAGGCTACACTAATGCACCAAAAATAATATTTAATGTACTTTGCAACAAAATAGATGCACCGACGTTACGAATAATTAATTCGAAGAAGAGTATAGCGTATGAAGTAACAGCAGATTAAAAGTAAAGCAACATGGTGTAAAAGCTATTGTCGCCGTTGTTGATGATGATGATGATCATGATGATATTCTGCTGCTATCATTATCCCAATGATGATCATGATGATATGTTGTTGCCTTTGTCATTTTCAGTGATGATCATGATGATTATGCTGCTGTTGCCAATTTTGTTAAAGATTATCGTAATGATAATTAAGCTGTTGTCATTGTGACCAGTGGTAATGACCATGATGAAATACTGTTGTTGTCACTGATGATCATGATGATAATGCTGTTGTTTATGGCATTGTTGTTAGCAAATATTATCATGTCTCTCTTAGTTCTTAGTTACCGTTGAGATTGTCGTCGTTTCGAACAATATCAGGCCCAGTTACTGCCACTGGCTTACTTCTTTTCTTCCTTGTTTTCAATTTTGTCTTCTTAAAAACTGAAACAATAGCCTCTGTCAGTTAATGTTCTATCGCGGATGTATGGCTTCATAATAAAGGACAACATAATTGACGAGGATGTTGACTATGTTTAAACATGTCATTGCACGCTGTTACATAGACCTACCGTAAAAATTAATCATATAGCTTTTCTTTCTCTTATGCCCTTCCTGATTTTAGACGTCAACTTCAATTCAGTTTCTTCTTTTACCAACAGAGCTAATTTTTCAAAAAAATTGATTCAACTACTTTATAATGTCTATTTCTAACTATGAGTCTTTGTGGTTCGCCATGATTATCAATCAATCAGCCAATTATCAATTAATTATCAGCCAATCTTATGCTGACGACCTGCAAGCTTATGTCCACTGTCTGGCGGTTCATGCTGACGCAGCGGTTGGAACGATAAGCCAGACTATAGTAACCCTGCAGTCCTGGATGTCCTCAAACCGCCTGCGCCTTAACCCTAATAAGACTCAGCTTATCTGGCTTGGAACGCCCCAGCAGCTTTCTAAAATTGACTTGGCTTCCCTATCCTTGAAATATCCACATTTCACTTTTTCCACTTCAGTCCGGAATTTGGGAGTCATCCTTGACCAGGAACTCACATTTACGCGGCACATTAACCTTCTGTGTCGCAGCTGTTACTACCAGCTTCGACAGCTCAAGGTCATTTCCCGCTCTTTGACTTCTAGCGCAGCCGCAACACTTGTTCATGCCTTTGTAGTTTCACGCCTGGACTACTGCAGTTCCATATACGTTGGACTTCCAGCCTGTCGGGTGGAGCCCCTAAATAGGGTCCTGCGCACTGCTGCCCGCCTCATAGGCCACATTCCCAAGTTTGGCCGAGTCTCCGAGTACATGAGGGATGTACTCCACTGGCTCCCTTACCCACAGCGCATTACATACAGAATTTCCGTCTTGGTCCGGCGCTGCTTTGAGGGTTTGGCTCCTTTATACTTGCAGGAGTTCTGTTGCTCGACCACGCTTGTTCAACGCCGCTGCTCTCTCCGCTCAGCTGCACAAGCGGAACTTATTGTTCCACGCTCACGGACTGCAATCAGGCAGCGCCGTGCTTTCTCCGTGGCTGGCCCTGCGACCTGGAATGAGCTCCCTGTTATCCTTCGTCAAATACCTATTAGCCTTTCTACTTCTACTTCATTTCTTTCTCTTCTCAAGACTGTCTTACTCGACCGGGGTTGGACTGGGAGCGCTCCTGAGTAGTAACCTTGAAGGAGCGCTATATCAAATTCTCAGTAAATATAAATATAAATATGATTAATGAGGGCTTAGTGCGCAGCGAGGTAGGGCGTAGACTTCCCGGATTTTTACTTTTCATTTCAGGCGGCAATTTTGCACAAATGACCTAAGTGATATTTTATCTTAAAATGGAAAACATGCAGTTTAGTATCGCAAATGATTTTGCGAAAATAAATAATTGAAATAAGTACAAATAATTATTATTGCCGTGAAACTAGAAGTCGCATGAGCGATGAAAACGAGCTGCACTTTTGCTCCCATGGGACCGTGACTCATTCTATGCGCATATCAAACTTGTAATTTTTACCTGGGGTCCGGACCGCTTTTGAGCAGTCGCATTGAAAGGGCGCTATATAAAGCGTTATAACGAATAAATGAATGAATGAATGAATGTCATCATAAAACCAGAAATTGATTTGCGATGAAAATGACAAACTACACTAGGATTACAGCAACATTGTATCTTATTGAATCCCTTACTAATCATCTCCACTCATGGATGTTTTCAAATCGCCTTTCGCTTAATACTTCAAAGACTCAATTCATCTGGCTAGGTACTCCCCAGCAGCTCCAGAAGCTTGATTTCATTCTGCTCTCTGAAAAATTTCCGCTGTTTTCCTTCTCTTCAAGTGTTCGGGATCTGGGTGTTGTAATTGATAGCTCACTTACCTTTACTGAGCATATTTCCAATGTGACACGCTCGTCATATTTCCATTTAAGTCTTTAAGACGTCTCAGAGCCATTCGTCGCTCTGTCTCCTCCTCCATCTTCACTACCTTAATTCATGCTTTTATATGTTCACGAATTGACTATTGCAATGCTCTCCTCATTGGTCTTCCCAAAGTTCGTCTTTCACCGATTCAGTCGGTTCTCAACTCAGCTGCTAGATTGATTGCCCGCCTTCCCAAGTACTCTCACATCTCTACCTTTATGTTTCATGAACTTCACTGGCTTCCTCTCCGTGCTCGCACACAATTTAAGATCGTCACTCTGATCATAAAGGCTCAACGAGGTCTTGCCCCAAAATATCTCACTAATGTTTTACTTCGTCCTCACTCAGCTTCCTCCCACCGTCCACTTCGTTCATCCAACAGATTTCAGTCTCGATCATTTGTCTCAATTGGTCCTTCTCTTTGGAATGCCCTCTCTCCTTCTGTTCGCTCTACACTTCTTTCTGGTAGTCTCTCCTCTGCTTTGTCTCTTCTCAAAACCTGTTTCTTCTCGCTGGGCCTTGCGCACTGGGAGCGCCTCTGAACGGTTCACCCTACTAGAGGCGCTTTATAAATGTTTAAATACAATACAATACAATAGTAAGTTGGATGCACGATGCAAAAACACGGATAAAATATGTACAGGGTGCGCCCCAAAAAAATAACCCCCCTAGGTTTTTTGCCAATATCTTGGCCAAAAGTAAACATTTTCAAATGAAATTTTACAGGCTTATAGACAATTCATATTTACATATGATGGCCAGATTTCATCAAAATATTTCAAACGGAACAAAAGTTATGTCACTTTTAGGGAGGTCACCCCCCTCCCGTTTTTTGACGTTTCAAAAACGAAGCGCAATTGTTTGAAGGTTTTTGGCCAATATCTTGGCCAAAAATAAGAATATCGAAATTAAATTTCACAGTCTTATAGACAATTCATATCTACACATGGTGGCCAGATTTCATCACAATATTTCACACAGACCAAAGGTTATGCCACTTTTAGTGAGACCACCCACCGTTTTTTGACGATTCAAAGGCGAAACGCAACAAAAGTAACAAAAACAAATTTTATTAAGTCTCCTATCAAATAACTGTTGTCAAATGAACTTGGTAGTGCTTCCCAACTTGTGTTCAATGAGCCCACCACCAGTGCCAACACTTCTTTTGAGTCTCTGTGCAAAGGTCTTGATGAACCTGTTGATTAATCTGACAGATTCCTTATTTATTAATTTGATTGTCATCTTGCTAAGTGACTTCTCAGTGACGCGCAGCTACGCTGGTACCCTTTTTCTTTTTTAAATAGTACTAATAGTGATTATCTGGCAACATTAAGGCTATTTGATAACAATATTATTTGAGATGAGAAAAAATCGTATTTTTAAAAACTTTTTGTTGCGTTTCGCCTTTGAATCGTCAAAAAACGGTGGGTGGTATCACTAAAAGTGGTATAACTTTTGTTCTGTTTGAAATATTTTGATGAAATCTGACCTTCATATGCAGATATGAATTGTCTTTAAGACTGTAAAATTTCATTTCAAAATTCTCACTTTTGGTCAAGATATGGGCAAAAATCTTAGGGGGGTTATTTTTTTTGGGCGCACCCTGTAGATCTACGTCTAAAAAATTTACGAGGCCAAACAACAAGTTTGCTTCTAAAGTTCTGACTAGTTTGTCAATCTTTGGCTGTTCATTAAGTCAGACGTGAACTATAAAGGGTCAGAAATCCTGGGATAGAACTATAAGTTAGGCACACAGGTCGAAATATGAATCAGTATGCCAAGACACCCTCGTACAAGCACTGCTATCAAATGCACTATAGATGATAAAATGCTTACTATTTAGCCTACTAATCATCAGATTGTAATAATAATTCACAATTTTGCCATTTGACTTGCCAATATCACTCATGAGAAGCTTTTAACTTAGGTTGCTGCTTGGTCCTTCCTTTTCGTTCCTACTAAACGCAGAAGAGTTAAGGATAGCCGATAGGGCTATTAGTAGAGTAAGTTAGCATCAATAGAATACTGACCAATTCAGCGCATTTAGGCATTCGTTCCTTCGAGATTGTGTAATGAATTATAGGCCTAGGCTACGAATAAAATGCTATTTGTACTATTAGAGAGGTCTCCTGTTCTAAGGTTGTTTCGGTCAAGTTCACTTCTCGGCATAATGATTCTTTAATCTTGGGACCACACTTTAAAGTAATTTATAGGCTTATTGTGATAGAGGCATGTAAACAATAACTGCATTCTGTCCTCACATCATTATTATTCTAATTTATGTGTCGCAAGATCGTTAATAGTTCCACAGCAGTTACTGTAGCTGATGTCTTTCTTTATTCATTCGAAAAACACAGGAAATTCATATTCACAGTATTGACCATTTAAGAACGTTATTCATTATTGCAATTGACAGAAATGCAACATCGAATTTGCAAGGGCAAACAGGCGTACCTCGTTTCTTCTCTAGAATGAGTCCAATAACAACAATGATGAGGATGATTAAAAACGAGCCAATAATTGCTGATAGAAGCGTGTACTGAACTGGAACTGAACCATCGGTACCTGGAATCGAAGTGTAAAAATTCATAATTTATTTTTACACTAATTAATTATGGCCGAAATAAAAAAATTGATTAGCGTTAACAATCATTAATGTCACTATTAATGTCATTATTTCGAACAGTTTGAACTCTGAAGTAAGCCTAAGTAAACCTAGTGTAGGCGTATCCTCACTGTGACAATAAAAATATTGGTCTATGCTAGTTTTTTTGTCTTAGACCCTCTATGGACATAGAAGAACTAAGGGAAGCCGTACAATTTTAACTTACTACATTTTTACGTTGAGCGGTTGTACTTTGGACACGGCCACACAAACTATCATTTGAGTACAAGTCTAAAACTTTTGATTAAATAGGAAAAAATAGCAAAAATGATTTTTTTAAAAACATTTTTTATTAAGCGAATAATACTCTCTTAACCCTCTATACCCTCATGCATTTGTTAGTTTCAATGCAAACTATGTATTGCATTGTATTGTATTGGACATGGCCATTTATGTATCGCTTCTTTCAACAAAAGCCTTTAAGATGCGCTCTCGAACCCGAGAGAAAAGGCAGGATTTGAGGCGAGAGAAATACGAGGAAAGACTACCAGAGAGAAAGGCGGAGCGAACTGAAAGGTAGAAGTCTTTTCCATAGTTGGGGAACTATGCTGACAAAGTATCTGGATTGCGCCATGGCATCCCTGACACGGGGAACAAAGAGATCCGTCTAGTCGATCGGATGATCTGCGAGTATGCAGCGAAGTGTCAGAGAGAGGACGTGACATGAGGTCACAAAGATACTTCGGATGCAAGACCCAGTTGAGACTTATGAACCAAGAACTTTTAATTTTATTCGGAGAGAAATAGATATGCAGTAAGGACTGAAAGGTCGTTCAGTCATGAAAGTAAAGATGTGTGAAATTCGAGGAATCAGTGCAATAAGCACATAATGTAGCCTAGATGAGCTGAAAAAAACCTTGCGAAGGTCAACGAAGGATGGAATTACAATAGTCTATCCGTGAATAGACAAAATTAATGCATGAGCAATGAAGTACCGTAAAGGTTGAAGATAAAACAGATCTGCAAATATCCATGAGACGCCTTAGCCGAAAGTAGGATGAGCGAATAAGCTATGAAAATTGTGTCCAGTGCAGGCACGCGAACTTTCTAGTACGACACCTAGACCTTAATATTTCGACAGAAGACAAATAGGTAAGTTAGGAAACTCTTCAGAGGATAATCAATAGCAATTAATCTAGTTCGATTACTGTAATATAATAGATCTATTGTTACTTTCACTGTGGACATTGATGTGCGATTACTGTAATATAATATTATTACTTTCACCGTGGACAATAACGTGACGAGCGCGGACCTTTCCCGTCGGATGTCGCGTACTAAATAAAGAGATATAAGGCAAAACAGGCGAGAATTCTCAAAAACATGGAAAATTGTTTTATGGTGTATTATTATTTTAAAATATGTCTACTTTCAATATCTGCAATTAAAAATTTTGAATTCAAATGCTTAGTGTTGAAAAAATGACTTTTACCGCATGTGGTGTCAAAATTTGCTTTGAATCAATCGCTCCATGAGCTATTTTCAAAGTTAAAATTCGCTACGAACGACAGAGCTATTATACGCCATATGGACTATTTCTTGTAGTCGTGTCTACCACGTAAAAAATTTTCCCTTCAATATGGTACTGAATGGTCCATAAAAGCTGTTTCACCCGTTTAAATGAGCAGGTTTTGGTCAAAGTTTTAAGCATTCATTATTGCTTGCCTGACAACAAGGATGATTATTATTCAAGCCACGCCTCCGACCCAGTTTTCTTAGAGTCTAATTGGCTTACGAGACATATCGCGACACTGACCTTAGATCGTGCGCATGCGAGCTAGCAATTCTTGGTCTCTCAACTTGTTGATGTTGCTCATTTTCTTTAGTTACTTTCGGAGAGAAACGTTATTTTTGCGTTTGTTTCGGAAAGAATTCGTATGAAAATTATTCACACTAAGCTTAATTTACATTAGCCTAATAGAAAGTGAAAATTTGAAGCTGTTAAACTGTTCAAATAGTGATAGCCTAGGCAGGCCCTATTCGTAATCGTAGCCTTATCTCCAAGCTTCTAAAGTGCCATTCGAAAGCCAAGTGTGGAGCACCAGCTTATTCACGAGCGCTGCGTCAAGTCAAAAGGGTTGTCCGTAAGAGTAGTCCAAAAGTGGTCCGGGTCGAGTTACCATAGAAAATGAATTCTTAAGACTGTCCGATGAACACGGGTCTTATTCAGCGAAGCGATAAAGATTCCGCCGACGATAGGTAAACATGTGCGCATGGTCTATTGTCTAAGTGGGTACATAATTAAAATTCTTTATAAGATTTGAAAGAGTCTCGTATTTAAGTCAGTTCTGTTTATCGGATCCAACGTATTCCATTCACGTCTGCTGGTCGAGTAAACAAATCGCGAACAATTATATCGTAGGTCCCTTCACGCTTCGATGTCAAAGCCTTATTTCTTTGACCAGCGGCTCATTAGCCTAATAAGCCTCCTAGCCGAGTCAACAAATCGCGAACAATTTTATTGTATCATCAGTCACAATGTTTGCATAAATTTAATCAAATCAAGAATGGGGTATAGTAGGCTATCATATTCGAGCTTACCTAGAAGGACCTTGTTAATTATTTGTTTGTGTTAGGCTATTTAAGACTCAAACATCGTCGGTCGGTCAAAATGAAACGACGATCGGACAGCCTGCGCGTTAGATGCGTTGTTTGCATTAGTTTCATTAATTCAATTCAGCAGTAGATTGTATTTCTATCACAGTTTTGAAAGTAGTAGTTCGATTTTCATGCCGTTTGATGTATTCGATACAGGATATAGCCATGAATGGACCAGCAAATTTGCAGAAGAATAAATTAATGGTTACTAAGGACTTACCCGACACAAATGTTCCGAAACTTTAAGCTCGATTTTCTCAATTGTAATGATTTAGCAAATTGCAGATTCAAATGAGTATAACTTCAGTTAGAAATAAGATATTTTCATTCTGTAAAAAGTATTTTGAAGAAAAATATCTGTAGAATATGAATAAATAAAAAGGTCCAAAACCGTCATGTGACGGAAAATCATCCCCCCCGTCACAATAATGTGCGATTAGCCTACTGCAATACAATATTATTACTTTCACTTTGGACATTAATGTGCGTAACAAAACCTTAAATATTACGTGTTTCCTTTAGACAGGTTATTGGCCTGAACAATAGGATAATAATATAAAAAGACGGAAGCCTAGGCCTTAAGATGCCGAATAAGAACTAAATTAAAGACTTCAACCATTCATAATTTATTTAAACATGCATCTGATCCTGGACTTGTAAATGTCATTTAACTCGACGAATTGTCACAATTACACTTACTCGGAGATGTTGAAACATTGACCGTAGTTCCACTAAACGACCTGCAGCAAGAAGATGAATTACACTGGTCTGTGTATGTAGGTATGTTTGAGCTCATGTCATCAGCATTTGTTGGTAAGTCTTTGAAGTACAGTTTGCAAGTGAGCGTCGATTTGATGGAGTCAGTCGTAAGAGTGAGGTGACGCGTTCCATTTGCATCGGATTCGTTTTTAAGGGTCGAATTGATTTTGGTTGATTCATTTGATTCATCGTTTGTCCATTCAATGACTGGACCGAAATTACCCTTGTACTTGACTTCGCATGACGGCCGTGACTCTTCGTCTTTACAGATTTTAAGTGAGGATTCTGCAAGTGACAAGTTCAATATCAGCAGAATTTATTATAGATACGAAGCGCGATAATGTAGGTCTATGAACTATGATCCCCTACGCGTATGGTAGGCCTATATATAGGAAATTATAAATCACATTAGGATTTATTGAACATCTCTCCTGTCCTCAAAGCATTCCACTGGCTCAACATTCCAGAACGAATAGAGTATAAAGTCCTTCAACTTACACACAACACATTTCAATCCTCTCAAGCTTCCTATCTCCGTTAGTTGCTCAACATTCAACCTCTCCGTTCAATCCGTTCCTCTTCCACCCTAACTCTTCTCCACCCTTCTGTCACCTCATCACTTAAATTTGTCATTCGATCCATAACCATAGCTGTCCCGCCTCTCTGGAACAATCTCAATATAACGGCTGCCTTTCCGCTTGAATGTTTCAGTAATTTATTAGTGAAAGAATGCAAACAACGCGGAAAGTGGAAGAATATAAATTGAAATAAAACACAATTAACTCTATAATTATTGAGGATAATGTGGAACTTGCGGAAAATAATCAGCTCTGTTATTGTCAGCGTATAGGCCTAAATGCGAAGAAATATTTTGCTTTCCTACAGTCTCCTAGGCATTAAAATATTTCTGCGGAGTCTTTTTTCCTGTGAAATAAAAGAAGAAAATTAGAAGAATAATAATTATACAATTAGGCCCACCTGGAGGGTGACTTACCAATGACAATGACTTGAGCATTTTTCTTCATCGTGGTTGAATTGTTCAGTGTTTTGCAACCATAAATTCCAGCGTCATCCAACTGAATAGATGAAATGGTTAGAACTAAGGATGCATTGTCCACCTGAGTCCTTTTTAGGTTTACCTTATCGCCATTTAAGCCGCTCTTGCTGTATATAATGTTTTCGATATTGGTTCCAACCGGATAAAAATACCAGCTATGAAAGGCATCTTCGACGCTCGTATTGCATCTGTAGGTCAAGGTTTGACCTTTCAGCAGGGCTACGTTTTCTAGCGAATCTGTGGCTTCAGCTAAAATTCGAAAGAACTTCACTCTGGTAATTAATTTTTGCACCTATAGCCTATATGGTTCGTATAATTTACGAACTGGCATAAACAGTTGAATAACAGGTGGAAGATTTCTTATAAACCAGTTACCAGCGGATATAAAAACAGAGTTAGCGGTTTGTTAGGTTATAGGATCAATGGATCATAGGCAAATTTTGATGCAAAGGCCTGCTGAATTATTGAGAGCATTGAGCTACTTATTTTATGATGACTGAAATAGTAAAATAAAAGCATCTTGAAGTATAGATTTTTACTCTGCTAAAGGTTGATGCAGAATTCAAATAAAATACGAATCTCTTGAACTTACCCAGTAATAAATAGAGGATAGGTAAGAATAAGGGCCACATGTTCTTCGGTCAACCATTAGGTTGTTTGTGGTATGCAAATTTATCCAACAACTTGCGCTTTATCTATTCTTAACGGGAAATCTCTCTCTCTTCTGTCGGAATCGTGCTGGATAAGTATAGACCTACTCTTCTGCGCTCTTTTCGCTTGTATACAGTTGCTAAGCGTGCTCTGATGATACATAAAAGCAGCATCGGTACACACTTAGTCTACTGTAGTTAGATCCGTGAAACTTAAAATATGGTGACAGCGCATCGCATGCACACCATCTTGATAATATTATTTGCTCAGCTTTTCCTGTAGCCTGTTAGTCGCGCTGCAATTACCGTAAGGCTCACAGTTGTTGGAAATGTTAATTTCCAATGTCCTGTGAAAATTGCTCCGTTTAAAACTGTTTCGCTTTAGCCACCGGCAGAGGCGGATTAACCAGCATGCTTAATTGTGGGGAGAGTGCTACAAGACGCCCATGGCGAGTAAGACGCCCACCCCCTTTAAAACGGTTGAAAAGATACATGTTCGTATTTTAGTTGTCTCATTGCATGCAGCGACATCTTGTGAATCTTCCATAACAGTAATGTTTCAGTATTCGAGATATTGACGCGATAAATCAATTTTCTAGATTTTCACCACTTTTTTGTAAGTACACATTTACGAATCTTCCTAATTTCCTCTTTAGCCTTATGTAGTAAATATTCGCGCATTTCAGCGTTTATTTAGGGTTCATTTATAGTTGCTTTTATGGTTTTATCTAACCAGTAAACATTGGCATTGTTAAATAAAATGGCGTTAGTAGAGAGGGACTCGAAAATTACAAGAAGCCCATGGGCGTCTTGAAAACATAGGTAGCATAGAGATTACAAGAAGCCCATGGGCATCTTGAATGTATAGGAAGCATAGAGATTACAAGATGCCCATGAGCGTCTTTGATACTATGAGCAAATGGCCAAGAATTGGTGCCTACCATGTCACCACCTTCTACTCATAAAAAACGGGGCCGTATATAAATTTATCAGTGTTTATTGAATCTATTTCAACCTTGCCCAAAACTTCAGCGAAATGCAAAGAATGCAGAACGTGTAAAGGTTTATGTCATGCAGAATGTGCAGACGAAGAGACATCCAAAGAATTCGTATGTGACTTTTGTCGGTAGTCCGTGATTAAAGTGAAAATGACAATATTGACTTACAACATGAGATTGGATTTTTGCTTCTCGGTGTTTTTAGTTGCTCTGTATCTTTAGGATCTTTTAGTTTTGGTTTAATTTGCTTTCTCTCAAGCAGTTTATTGTTTTAGTTTAAAATGCATGATTAAAATGCCTCTTGTTTTTAGTCGATTTCCATTGCTCCAAGATGCCCATCCTATGGGCGTCTTGTAGTATAGGGTTCCTAAGACGCCCAGGTTGGAGGGGTCTACCTTTTTTAATTTACACAATTGATCTTATTGAATTGTGTTCTGTAGTGGCTGTCATTGCTTCATTAATGATCACTCTTTACATTAGGGTGAAACATGTACTTTTCTTGGATCCCACATGGAAGAAAAGCACAATTTTCCTTAGCATGGGCGTCTTGGAGCACTCTCCCCTATATGCTTTTGCATTGAACATAATGAAAAGGCAATAGTTTCGGTTTAGCAGAGAATTTCCGCAAGGCAAATTGTACATTTGAAATGCGAGTCATTACCTCCGAATGCGCAGTGTACGTGCGTTTCGTTTCAACTTTTTCAACTTCTTTCTGTCAATACACAATTCATTCATTCGAAAATTTATATAGCGCCGCTTTGAAAAAACTACTCAGAGGAGCTCCCGACTCCAGCGTCAATTGTCCTATTCCTCAATTTAAGTTTCAGTGTAATGTTTCTAAACATAGCCTAGACGATGTTTAGAAGTTAGAACCTATCTGATTTCCGATGCTGAGAATCGCCAACCTGTAAAAGAGAAGATGCAGAAATATTGGTCTTCGTGTGCTAAAGCACTGTATTTGGCCGAACTCAATACTTTCCTCGATGTATGTATTGTGCTAAAGATGTTCCTTCATGTAAAATAAACAACCCTTGCAATAGTTTTGCCCAGAGCCGTATATTTGAAAGCCTGGTGCTATTGGGTCAGCGTCGACATAATCTTCTTCTGGTTCTTTGCCCCTACGCAGGTTCAAATCAATGTCCGACGATGCCAAACCTCTCGATGTTGGGCCTCTTTCTTAAGCTTCCCATATCCACTTGTCATCATAATTATGATCATTTAGTCCGGCATCGTAATTTTATTCTGTTGTCAAAATCCTACAGGGGACCTAGCAAACATTAAGACAACCTTCGATATAATGCCAAAATGCAGAGCTTTGAAGTTGTGTTGTATGCATTGACTTACTACCATGAGCAACCCGGCATATTGAACCGAGTTTACTACAAGATTGATTGTCGCGTCGTCTACTACAATAGGCCTACCACAGTATTGGTAGGCTAGGCCCTATTAACATAATCTCATGTTCAGCACGAAAATTGGCCCCGTCTCGGTCTACATGTAACGGATCAGGACGTTTTCAATGAGCCTGGCTTATCAGATTGTAACAGTTCATCGTCAAAATCTCGCTTGGATGAAAGCTATAAGCTCAACAAACGGTTTAAGAAACTTTGACAAGAAGCAACAGCCGTGACGTTGACGAAGACGAGTTTGTTACGATGGTGGTCGACTACATCGGTAACTGTCTGCAACACGCCCCGGTCCACATGAATGTGAATACATTTTCATCCCAAAGATTTTGTTGGGAGGGTTGCTTAGGCTCGTAATAACATGTACAGTATCTAACATAAGAAGATGCTGATTCTAAGTAAGGATATTATGGTACTGATGGAATAAGATACTTATCTGATTTTTGTAGCACTGCAGCGAGTTTTAATCCCTCATAGATCTAAGCGCTAAAATCTCATTGATTTGGACACATCGCTGTCGATACAGATAAGGCCTTGTTAGCTACACCGGTAGGCGAGAGCGGCATACGTCTGTTGGTTGCAACAGACTGCGGTTGAGGGACGGGAGTTGACATTCAGAGATTTAGATATCTCGGGCTAACACGTGTGGGACGCAGGGGCGCAAGCTCCTGCTGAGCGACCTTGGGCAAGTTGCTTATACCCATCATTGCCTGTGCGCAGACTACACTACATGACGCGACATTATTCTCCCCACTCCTCCCCAGTGGTCCCCACTACACATACATAATATATACACTGTATACGCACATACATACATAAATGCATACCATGCATACATTGAAGTATTTTGCATGCATCTATCCGTACATACACATAATAAAGTTATGGTGTCTGTCTATGAGATGTGAGTAAGGTTGATTTGATTTGATTTGTTTATTTATTTCCTTGGAACATATCAAACACAACCTGAACATAGTGCAACTTAACTAAACGTGTTCATACTGTCTGACAAACATATTAATATAACACATTTGAAAGAAAACTTATCAGAAGCACATTTTCATTGTATCAACCAGGAAAGGGGAAGACCCAGAAGGGGCACTAGCCCCGCTGGGAAGGGCCCACCCTATAGCTCAGCTTAATGTTGGTTGTACAGAAACAGAACATAGCAACTATGCTGTTAATACTGAAGATGATGATAACTCGACATTGTTGAGTTGAGTTGTGTCAAGTATGCAATTTTGAATGTATGTATATATAGCCTATATGTATACTCTCTAAAAATAAATACCTAATATTATCTTAATTACCTCTTAGAGACTGCTCAAAGGATCGTGGCTAACCAGATCATGTCCTAATTAACGGTAATGGCATGCGATTTCGTGTCAAAGTCACAACCTGGATTCAGAAAATAATGGCCACTCAACAGAAACGTGCAAACGAAGTGACCATTTTGATCACAGACATGTGACGCCTTTTTCTGCTTTGGATATTGTTAGCGCTGTTTGATATCGTCGGCCTCGTCATCTCCACTTACACGCCTTATCACCTCTTTTGTATATTTAGGGTCAATGACTCAACTTTGTACGTCTCAGCTTGTTCAGAACGGGCTACCACCACTCATCTTGTGTGCAAGTTTCGTCTGCATGGTGTCCATTACATTCTGCCTGATCATTTTTACTATAATTAATACTTTACACGCGTGATCCCACCGATGTCGTTACTGCTCTTGGAGTGCAGTGTCACTAGCTTGCTCACAAAGTTAAACTTTGCTCAGTTGTTCAAAGCATAAATGCTTATTAAATAACCTATCATCATCATCATCATCGTCATCATCATCATCATCGTCGTCGTCGTCGTCGTCGTCGTCGTCGTCATAGTCGTCGTCATCGTCATCGTCATCGTCGTCATCACCATCATCATCATCATCATCATCATCATCATCATCATCATCATCATCATCATCATCGTCGTCATCATCGTCATCATCGTCGTCATCATCATCATCATCATCATCATCATCATCATCATCATCATCATCATCATCATCATCATCATCACCCTCACCATCATCACCATCACCATCATCATCGCCATCGTCACCGTCACCGTCATCGTCATTATCATCATCATCATCATCATCATCATTCACCATGAGCCGCATGCTCGTAGGTGTCCAATGCCAACTTCGACCTCTTTTTCCATCCGCCTCTGTCCTGGGCCAGATAGAACAGCTTTTGTAATGAGTCGTCACACCAGTCCTCTATGTCCTCTTTCAATTCTCTCCTATTAGTTCCATCCATTATTTCGAAAACCAAAGTAAACAGCCTAAGCCTCTTTGTAGTCTAAGGATCGACGCGGATTAGGCATGAAAGACGTCAAATGGGCTTCGTCTGAAACAATGTCGAAATGTAAAAAGTCTAAAATATGCATGGCGTCAACAAAAAGGCCAAATGCAATATGCAGATACTTGAGGAAAGGAGATAGACTGCTTTGTCGATTTTATTCTGGTTTCATTACGAAGCACCGATTATTATCACGTATCGTCTGCCAAACGTGAGATATATGCCACAATCTGCTACCAAAGTCAAAAACGATAAGAGGTGGCATTGAGGTTGATACTCATCAAGGCCATCAAAGAGCTTTTCAAAAGACATGTGTGGATAGCCTACTGGTGGTTGGACACACATATCGAATACAAGAGCGATACCAAGTTTGTCTTAGAACAATCATTGAAATGTGACCTAATAATAATAATTAATCGTCTCTATTAGTTCTTGTTGCGTTCATTGTATGTAGGCTAGGCTATAGGTCTAATTTGAAAGTAGACTAGATGTGCCTCTGATGTTTACAACAAATCCAGGCATACGCTACGAGTCTATAGACCTAATAAAGCTTCTAGTGGCTATACCTGGTTTGCATGCCTTCGCCGGTTCAAGGAGTATGGGTCTATTATATTTGCGTGCATGCCACATAATACTAGGCCTATATCTATAGATCTAAACCTTTGATAGACGTGAGAGCTTCTTATAGAACTGTCTAATCTTTTGTACAAGTTAGGACTTGTATTATAATAGACTATGCCTAGTGCACGTAGAAGGCAGACGAGTAATAATATTAAACTTCATAGTCAACAGCATTGCTTAACATGAGTAGGCCTACAGAACTTACATGTTGTAATATCGAAAGTGATAACGTTTCATATTATTAGTAGTTAAACTCTACCATAGCACATTTTGCGTAGGACAACTGTGCGTAGACCCGTTTTGAATCAAAATACATTGAGGACTATTTTGTATTTTGAGTTATTCGAATGTTAGGCTTATGATGTATCGAAACCAGTATAACTGGATAGTGGGTATCTTTTTTGTCGTGGCGTGTTGCTATGGTGAGTTCAGGTGAACTGAAGCTTTTATTCCGCTTAGTAGTTCAGGTTGAACACTATATATATATATATATAATTATATATATAGCCTATATATATATATATATACTAGCTGGGTTACCCGGCGTTGCTCGGGAAATTTAGATTTTTCGTCCACAAACCCAGGTCAACCCACCCCTGAGAGGCGGCTTCGCCGCCCATTTGGGGTTTATACATGTTAATTTTCTAGCTGGGGTACTCGGCGTTGCTCTGCCTTTTTCGTAATTGATACTACCAACTGTGTCAGCTTAGGGCGGGTTCTCGATCTCCACCCCCTACCGCTGCTTTCACTCTCGACCATGACTTTGTGGCCTTGCCCCGGCTATTGTAGATCCGTCTCTGTTGGACTCCCGACGGTCTAGATTGGGTTTCTTGACCGGGTTCACGGCTCTTATTGGTCATATCCTTAAATTTAGCCATTCACGTCACGCAGAACATGCGGAATGTACTCCACTGGTTTCCAAATCCTCAGCGGTTGGCCTGTAGGGTTTATGCAATGGTCTGGCGTTGCATTGAGGGTCTGGCTCTCTGTGCCAGCGGAAGTTCAGCTGCCCCATCTTTGGTAGCCAGCGAAGATCTGCTCTTCGATCGGCTGAATGAGCTGAACTCTTAGTTCCTCGCTCGCGGACTACTATAATTAATCAATGGCTGACCCAAGAACCTGGAATGGGCTCTTGTTGTGCTGTGCCTGGCGCCTAGAGGGAACACTACTATGCTCCTTTCGAACTTAAAAGTCGTCCTATTTCGCCGTGGTTGAACTAGGAGCGTTTCTGAGTTGACTACTTGAAGATGCGCTATTTAAAAACTCCTTAATAATCAATTATGTTCATGCATGCAAGTTCGAATGTAGGCTATGTTAGTATCAGAGAGTTCAGCTCTTAGAATTGTAATGTAAAGTAACTTAGCGTTACAAAGTATATTATCAGTCTTAAGATTCTCACAGCTAACTGAATCCAGGCCTACCTCAGCCAGTGACTCACTGACCGAGTGGCAGACATACAGAGAGACAGACAGATAGAGAAACCAGTAATAGAAGCCGTAGGACATGGAACCTAGATAAGTAAGTAGGATCTGAAAGAGGAGAACATGTGGTGATTAATGCCATAATGAAGAATTATTACTGTAGACCTCCATCGACTTCTATAGAGCATCGGTCTTCAAAGACAAGCCGATATCAACCAATCTAGGATGATAATAGATGGAACGCACATGTTGCATTCCAGAACCTTCATTCTGGAAAGGTCCCGCCTACCATTACAAGGAAGTAATTCATAGGTTAGCATAAGTAGGTAAGGCAGGACTGAAACCACACCTTGGGTATGATTCTTATGATGTCAATCTTGGGATTCAGGACTGGACGAACCAATAGAGAAACACATTTGCCAGGTTGCTTACAGTGACCTAGGATAAGTAAGTTAGTATAGCGAGAATCGAAGAGCAGAAGGAGAGAGCAGTCGACGAGAGCAGACGTTGAGCAGTCGAGGTGCAGTTATGATAGCAGTCAGATCATCATGAAGCTTAGACTATACATTCTGCATTAGACTTCATGTCTAGTGTTCAGCAGACACTGGGTGTTCATCTAACTTGAGAAGTCTAGAATGGTCGTTCTTGTGTTGCGGTAACGTTCCTAGCTGTCGCATCATCATCGTTGAACATTCGAGTGCAATGTAACTGTATACGTGTCAAGAAAGTTCGCAGTGAATGCAGTAAAGACATGCCTAAAGAAGATTACAGACTTCACTATAGATAGGCAGATAGACGCTTCGAACTATATACAATAGTCGGATCCTAACGATGGTACATTAGTATGTCCGTATTCAAGGACACTTGTAATTGTAATCTGACATTTATATAGCTCCGCTTAAACACGAGCTTGTTGTGCTGCCGCCAGAACAAGTTGAAAACTGCTGATTGATCTGCGACTTACTTGATCAGTTGGATTAGATTGGCATTCGTGAATGAGGTGCGGCAGGATTTTCTATCATTTACTCAATCCAGCTGCTAGGTGCTAGAAGCATGAATACCACTCTCAACGTTACAGGTAGATCTATAGTTAGTTCACCTGTGGCGTCAGAACTACTCAAAAGTCTTATTGAACGAGCACCATGGGCTCGTAGGCATAAAACCGAATAATTTATTGTTTTAGCATCATCCACACTAGTGGTCAAGCCTCGCAATACAACTGCTATTGAAGGACAGAGAGTTCAGTTGAATTGTTCAACATCTGATCTGACGACACCTATCAGCTGGCAGTATGTTCCTGTTGGCCAGAGTGATGTCCTGCCGCAACCTAAAGACGTCTTTCTCGGTGGAGGACTTGTCAATGGTTATCAGTTACGATTTGAAATGGACGGGAAGAGAGAGGAGGGCGTTTACAACTTGGTCATTCCTACGGTTCAGCTGATTGACACAGGAACTTACAGATGTCGAGATCAGGATGGATCAGGCGAACACGTAGACGCCATTCTTAGCGTTACAGGTAGGTTAATGTCTGTTAGCAGTTCACTCTTACAACATACATTTCGAACCTTCTGTACATGTATAGGTATCATATCCCATTCTGAATTAAACGAGGTAGTACGTAGCGCAGCTTTTATTTGCATATAAAAAGTGCACATGCATTGCAATTATATAGGCGGGTTATATGTTTAAAAAGTGATCAAGATAAAATTATGCACATTCTAAATAAGCTTAAGCTATATTGAAACCTGGTGCGACTATAGGCCTATCTATAACTGGACACCGATTCAAACAGCTGTTCAGATTTAACAAAAAGTAACATGTCGTAGTGGTGGGGTCGGTGTCTTGGAGCCGAAGGGTTTCAGGTTCGAATCCATGCCACGTAAGCACCTTGAACAAGTCCTTCACTCACAATTGCTCGTGCACTTCGGCGTGAAACTCCAACGCATTGCCCGCGCTGTAGTTGGTAACGCCTCTGAGTAGAAGCTTGAAGCGCAAAATAATTTTGTTTAAATAGAAATAAACAACCGCATATCATATTCGCATTTTCCAATGTATGGTAAATGATTTTTCATTCAAGTAGCAGTCATCATCATCATCATCATCATCATCGTCGTCGTTGTCGTCGTCGTCGTCATCATCATCATCATCATCATCATCATCATCATCATCATCATCATCACTGCTCTCCTTCGTCCGGCCGCGTCGACGATGAGGCCTTTACATGACGTGTCCACTCTGCTCTGTCCTTGATGATATCCATGGCATTCCTCCTATCCATGCTCCTTTCCTCCAGATCTTCTCTTATGTTGTCCATCAAAGTTTTCCCCCTTTTTCAAGTAGCAGTAGCATACTTCAAGTCTTCTTTCATTGTGTTTGTCCTGATAGAAAACACTGACCTGAGTATTGCACCGGTGCACGCTGAAGCTCAGGTTGGTACAAGAGTCCAGTTGATTTGCAAGACGTACCACAAGACAGAACCTGTCAACTGGCAGCATATCCCACTTGGGAAGACTTATCCAGTTGATGTGTACATCAGTGGAAATTTCGTCAATAACTACACGACAGGATACGAGGCACAGATGAATAGCACGACGGGATCAAACAGTTTGATCATCACAGCAGTGAAGTCAGGAGACGGTGGATTATACAGATGCATTGAGAAGGAAGGACACGGACAAAACAAAGACGCTGAACTCACAGTGATCGGTATTTAACAGTACTTTACTCTTAGTGCCGAATTGATTACAAGCATGCAATTTAATTAAGTTTTATACTTTTTTATACTCTGCTGACTTGGGATAACGACTGTGGGAAGGAGATAAAGAGAAGACTAGCGAAAGCAGCAGGAGCAATGGTGGGCTTCGGAAGTATCTGGAGGAGCCGAGAGATTAGTATACAGACAAAGATAAAGATCATCAAATCATGCATATTCAGTGTACTGTTATATGCATGTGAAACATGGACGCTACGCAAACATGACAAAGACAAACTATTAGCATTCCAGATGAGGTGCTACAGAAGGACATTACGCATCAGATGGCAGCAGAAGATAACGAACAAGGAAATACGCATAAGAGTGAAAAACACCAGAAGCATCATACAGCAAATAATGGAAAGGAAGCTCAATTTCTTCGGACATGTATGCAGGATGAACAACAACCGACTAGTAAAGCAGACCATATTCGAAATGATCGACGGTACGGGAATCAGAGGAAGACCAAGTAGAGAATGGTTGGACGATGTCCGGGATTGGTGTGGTATGGACATACACGGACTCAGCCTAATAGCACAGGAGAAGAGTAAATGGAGAAAAACAGTGAAACTTGCGATTGACACCAACGGGTGTTGAACCCACGGACGATGATGGTGATGATGATGATGATGATGATGATGATGACTCTGTTACTTTGCGTTTTGAAGCTTTACGACAATGACTTCGCAAGTTATTGACTGATGTCTGGCGAATTGAGCAAGAAGCAATTTAGAGACGGTTTGAGAATCTCCCCTCATCGTTACAGTTCTGCAATTATCTCATACACTATACATTTTTTTTATAAAACTGGATCCTGCGGCTGCGTGGTAGAAAGTGTCTTTGAAGTTCTTAGGATTTAAACCTTTGACACATTAAATATAAAAATCTAAATGTAGGCCTATTGTGTGTGTGGGTGTGTGTGTGTGTGTGTGTGTGTGTGTGTGTGTGAAAGTGGAGTAGTTTATTGATTCTAACTTTCCAAAAAATGTCAAACCTGTACTGCGTAGTTCTTGAAGGATTACAACAATATACATGTAGTAATACTTTAGACCAGCGCTTCCAAAAGTGATGGTCCACCGACCGATACTATTTCGCGAGATCTCAGTTTGCCGGCTCGCAAAGTTGGCTAAGTCAGCAAACTTGCCACATTGTCTCAGACTCAGCATACACATTTCAACAATTCAACTTAAACATTTCCTTAAAAACATCATTGGAAGCTTAAGCTGAAACATTATCAGGCCTAGGCCTAAATGTAGGTGCTGACATGATGAGTAACATTAGGACAAAAGACCCTGGAATGTTTATAAAAGCTGATTATTAAACATTTCTTACTTTTTAAGGATAATGGCCAAACACTCATCGAAAACAATTTGAAGATCAACAATTAATAGCTGGCAGTAACTTTTTTAGTCATAGTAAAATGCCAGGATATTACTTGTCGAATACAATATTCTAAGATGACTTTCAGTATAATTGGAAAAAACTTTGCTTATGTAACAGACACGGTTTATTGCAATACATCAGCAACTACTTCATGTGGAACAATACCAAGAAACGTGACACTGGAGTGCAGCATGGCATTTGCTGGAAAATTCGCTCCATTTCTTCAATGGGTGACAGCAAAAGGTGACGTGGTCAACCAGGGAGTTACGACAGCAAACTATTCTGGCAAAGTAACATCTACAATGGTGAAAGAAATTGACGATCCGAGTCTTCCTTTAGATTATACGTGTCAAGCTACCATATCAAGAACATCCTGTCAGCCAAATGATACAGTCCATTGTGAGTTACGAAATATTTTAAATCAAAACATTATACCAAATAGACAGATCAACAGGTTGGGAACTGTGTGAAGACCTTATGCACTTCTCTATATTAATATAGTCGTAGTAGCGGACCAAAACTCACAAACAGGAATTTCTACCACGTAAACATATGGTGCATAACAGTACTGTATATGCATTTATGTGGACATTTAATAATCTTCAAGTGCTATTCGCTTAGCAACTATCGGGCTTTCTTATCTTTGTTTCAGGCCCAATGGCCACATTAAAAAATAATAAGAACTGGCTTCAATTACGAATGTCGTCATGTTGCTATAAACAGCTGCACTGAAAATAGGATTCTGTCATCAGATAACGATTATTAATCCAGCGTAGAAGAATATTTGTTACACGACTATGAACTTAGGCAGATACATCTATATATGTAGGCCTATGCGTAGCACCTCGTAACTATATAACATCTTTCAGACTGAGACTAAAATATTTACTTAAGGAAGGCGCCTTAAAATACTATGATGGATGCATGCAGAGATAGACCTTTTATTCGAGCTCAACGTGCCATGTCGAGTCTTTAGACTGTCGTCCTTTTTGACCGGCCTTCCACATATATTGCGTACTGTCACCTCTGACACCGTGCAGCATAAATTATATAATCTAGTTATTGTCCTAAAATGTACTTGTTTACCTCTGTTATATAGTCCTAGTTACATAAATTCATGCATAATACTGATACATGCATACATGCATGCATACTTACATGCCGGTACATAGTTTACATACATACATACATAGATACATAGATACATACATACATACATACATACATACATACATACATACATACATACATACATACATACATACATACATACATACATACTTACATAGTTACATACATACATACATACATACATACATACATACATACATACATACATACATACATACATACATACATACATACATACATACATACATACATACATACATACATACATACATACATACATACATACATACATACATACATACATACATACATACATACATACACACAGACAGACATACAGACATACATGCAGATAGACAGACATTCATGTCCTCCTTATTTTTTCAACTCTTTTACCCACCATATCTAGTCTTAACTCGCCTCTCCCCGCGTTCTCCTTACCTAGCAACGCTTAACATTACATAACGTCACAGCGTGACGTAGGCCTATAAAAGTATAACCCAACCTAACACCGGATTTGTTTCATTTTCTAATTAAACAAAGATTATTATTACCACTAAAACTTTAACCTTAATAAGCGATGTTGGCCTAAAGCTGACTTTTCGTTTGACAAAGAGTGATGCACTGGACAAAACAGTAACAGCAGCGTAGCCACTCTAAAAAATAAAAAAACAAGTTGGAGCGTCGAAAAACCCAAGAAAACCCAAGTTGCCCAAATCGTCCGAAAATTTTCACAATTTCTGTCCGAAAATTCTGATGACTTTTTTAGTCATCCGGACCAAATTTTTTCCAATTTCCCGTCCGAAAAATCTGACGACCTATTTTTAGTCATACGCTCAAAATTTTTCGATAATGTCCTCAATTTTCCGAGGTTTTTTTGTCAAACAAAAAACCCAAGCAAAAACCCAAGTTCTTCCCGAAAAAAACCCATTTTTCCAAGAATGGATCGAAAAGACCCAAGATTTTTTGTCTAAAAAACCCCAATAAAAAACCCAACTTCTTCCAGAAAAAACACCCATTTCCCAAGTTCGGATCGAAAAACCCAAGATCTTGTGGAAAAAACCCAAGAAGTGGCAACGCTGCTAACAGTAGATTTAAAGGAAACATCAGATAATAATCAATACAGTACTAACCATCATTCCGATCGTCGACTTGCTTACCGGTACACGAGTTTAATAACGCTTAAGTTGTTTAGTTGCATCATCATCATCATTCGCCATGAGCCGTATGCTCATAGGTGTCCAATGTCAACTTCGTCTTCTTCTTCCAATAATCTCTGTCCTGCGCCAGGTGGAACAGCTTTTGTAGTGAGTCATCGCACCAGTCCTCTATGTCCTCCTTCCATTCCCGATGCGGTCTGCCTCTCTTATTAGTTCCGTCCATTATTCCGAAAACAAGAGTCTTAAGTTTCTGTCGTCCGTCATTCTGGCGATATGGCCGAAAAGCCCCAGTTTGCGCCTCATGGCTTTTTGTAAGATTGTTTCTGCTCTGTCCACTCGCTGAAATATCTCTTCGTTGGTTATTTTCTGCGTCCATTTTATTCTTAGGATCTTTCTGTAGCATTTGTTCTCAAATGCCAGGATCCTTCTTTTTATCGGGGCGGTGTATACGGTATACCCATGTCTCGCAGCCATAAAGCGCTGTGCTAAAGATTGTGGTATTGAGGACCTTCATTTTTGTTGCATAACTAGGCATAAATCATGCTTACCTTAAGCAGGCCTGGCTTAACTGGTTCGTCTGCATGGCATCACTTCGGTCGGTATGGGACCAATAATTAATATAACATGATGCACTCACTATTCGAGTTGTAAATTTTGTAGGTCAGACTGAAGAATATGACTCAAGCACACAGTCAAATGATTCGGGACCGAGTACTTTTGAGAAGGACCAGAATTTATATTTTCTGATGCTATTGTTACTCATTCCAATCGTTGTTGTCATTGTCGTCTTGTTTTTCTTGTACAGAAGAAGTAAGTTACTTGTCTTTTCATGAAATGTTTTTGTTTTCGTTTAAGCGACCGACATCTTCAGTTTCACTTCCACAATTGCGCAACATAGTTTATTAGAACTGTGTTTACCATCTTTGGTCTATAAAAGTTTGTCTAAGTAGGCCTATTAGGCTAAGTAGCCTATATTATGTCAACTTAGATCAACTCCTCCTGAAGTATGCTGCGAAGTAGGCCTTGCGACTAAACTAAACAGACAAGTTATTTGCATTCATGGTTTATGTTTAGTTCGTTATTACGAGTCTTGAACACAATACTGCAGAAATAGAAAAGATCAAATGTAATCTTAATACTGAAAATGGAAATGTCTTAAGACTTACAGCTTATGAGAACCCAAACTTTCACGCAGAGACAGATGAGAAAAAATTTGGACATTTTTTGCGATAAGTGAGTTTTATATAACGGTAGCTAGACAATTGAACGCCCTGTGTAAATATTATGTCGATTTCATGCTAAGACGTTCCACGAAAGACTCGTAAGTGGTCAGAGGTTTATCTGAATCTTCTGTGACTGATAGGTTTCAACAGTGCAGACCGTCGACTAAGCCAGCATACTGGCCTTCAGACTTTGACTCATAGAGCAGTTGAGGGTGTATAGATCTGGAATGGTGGAGGCACTGGAGGGATGAAGCAGTACAGCATGAATTAATATCTAGAGATAGCGCTTCCTTACTCCTTTGCTTGAATAAAAGTTATCGCAAGGTCACAATTACATCCGATCGATCAACCATCCCATATAATTCAGTTCGCTATATTCAGGAGTAGCATTAAGTGCTGTACATGTATATGCCAAACACATTTCTTTCGAGGTCAACGGCCTCTGTTGTCATAGGCCCTCGTCAAATCTGGATACATCCATTCATCAGGAGTAACATAAAGGGTGCCCTTATTCAATTACAACAAATCCATTTTATATCTTAACGTGCTAAGAAATGGTAGAAAAATAGGCCTACACGCTGACATAAATTTTGAGATCAGCAACAACAAAAATCAATTCAATTTGTTTATTTATCCCAAAAGACAGACAATTATTGGTTCCACGACAATTGGTCTACCGACAACTCGTCTACGGACAATTGGTCTAACGACAACTGGTCTACAGACGACTCGTATTGATAAAATAGAAGCTGCATGTATTTCTGTGAAATTTTTTTTGGCTTAATTGGAAGCTAGATTGATAATTTTCAATCATGTATTTCCCAATGCATCCAGCGTCTGCTTCATATCTAAAAATACATTTATCCAGCTTCTATTTTTCGCCCGCTATTTTCGTTAACCCAGCTTCTATTTAAGATATAAAAATACCTTCATCCAGCTTCCATTACTTAAGCGTTTTTTCATAAATCCAGCTTCTATGTCAGATCTAGAAATAGGCTACTTTCATCAAGCTTTAATTTCTCATGCGTCATTTTCGTCAATCGAACAACTTTTATTTAACCTGTAAAGAACTATCATCCAGATTCCATTTCTCTTTCGTTTTTTCATCAATCCAACCTACATTTCACCTGTAAAAACTTTCATCCAGCTTCCATTTCTCTAGCGCTGGATCAGTTGTCTGTAGACCAGCTGTCGGTAGACGAATTGTCCGGATATCACTTGTCGGTAGACGAGTTGTCTGTAGACGAGTTGTCGATCGTGACACATAATTATTAGAGCCTACATACACAACAGTATAGGCTACACTATACATTGTGATTAATTGAAGTTGACAGTTACGATGATATAGCCTAGTGTACAATCATTACTGCGTATGCTAGGGATCAATAGACAACCCAAAGAGAGTGATCCCGCTTGTGGGACCTGTTTACCAAAAATAGTCATTACCATAACATGGTAATGGATCAGAAAAACAGAAGCAAATGGCGAAACTTTGGGAAACAAGTAAATAACATTGGGATATCTTCATTCTGCTTTACTCAAAATAAAAAATAAGCATAGGCTAATAAGGTAGTTTATAATACTTTTTTATTGTATTGTTTTTATTGTATTTTATTGTGTTGTTTTATTGTGTGTGCACGGATTTGGATTTAAACCGGGCGAGACTCCTGGATACGCGAATTGTTTCCAGTAGGCCCTATGTTATTCCATAAGAAAAGACCCTGGTACTTAATAGAAAACCTTATAATGTTCGTTTCTGCAAAGCCACCTGTGTAGATTCTATTAATTCTAATGCCTTTAGTTTAGTAGGCTACATAATTTTGGTCTGAAATAGGATGAGATGTAGGTGGAAAAGGTTGTTGTCATAATATTATTTGCACATAAATGTATTAGTTTGGATAAATTTGATTTGGTATATTTGTAGGAGGCTCAATTGGCGATATAAGGGGCTATTTTTGGTATTCAAGGGAGATTTAGTAATAATTGTAATTTCTGCTGCCTATTTAGTTTTGTTTGGTCAGTGGCATATGTAGAGGTCCAGATGAGGTTGAAATAACTTAAGTATAGTTTAAGTATGAAATATAATTTTTTTAGTAGGCCTATAATGAAGTGGAAGAAGTTATGATATTCTGTGAATTATGCCTATATATTTTGCGCGATTTTTTTTAAATTTGAGCTATACCGGTATGTATATTCCATCTTAAGTGTTGATCAATATACACCGTGAGTCAAAAAAAACTAAGCCAAATTGTTTTTCATATATCTCTGATACCTGATGACGTATCACGCTAAAATTTTCAAAATATTTTGAGAGTTGGACCAAGAATATGATTCCAAAATTGCATGAGAATAAGTTGAATGGATAAAAAGATATGAATATTTAAACTTCATATGCCGAAATTTCAGTTTACAAGCAATTTTCTGTCAGATTCAATCAAATGTTTCCTTATATCTCTAATGCCTGATGATTAATCTTTCTAACATTTTCCAGATAGATAGAGAATTTAACTAACAATATGACCCCAACAGTATGGTTTGATTATTTAATTAAATAACATGCTCAAAATGTCCTACTCCTGCTTGCACGCAAACCTGGGAGCGCTGGCGTTATTAGGCAGCAGCATGCATCGTCGATTACCCTCTTGTCCAGGCCATCCCACACTTCCAACAAGCGTTGCTTCAGATCGTTTATATCATGGATTGTAGTCTGGTAGACTCGGTCTTGCATCACGTTCCACACTTTATAGTCGACAGGATTCAAATCTGGGCTGTTCGGAGGCCATAATGTGGGATAAATGAAGTCTGGCGTCTCTCTTGTGAGAATTTCGATGGTTTCCTTGGCTCTGTGGGCTGGCGCTGTTCTGTTGAAAAAGAAAACAGCCTTCTGGGTCTATAAATTTCTGATAACAGGTGGAAGATGTTGTGACAGCAGAACGTTGCGATAATATACTCCGTTAATTTTACTCCAGGATCCCTGAAGACCAAAATTGGGAACTTTCAAGCATCGAAACCGCAACGAACACCATAACAGAATTGCTGAAAACTGACATTTCTGGACATGAAGTTAAAATATTCATATCTTTCTATCCGTTCAAATGTTTCACATGATATTTTGTATCCCTATTCTTTGTTCACTTCTCTAAATATCTGGAAAATTTTAGTATGATTAATTATCAGGCATTAGAGAAATATGAAAAACAGTTTGGCTTACTTTTTTTTATTGAATCTGACAGAAAAATTGCTTGTAAACTGAAATTTCTGCATATGAAGTTTAAATATTCATATCTTTTTATCCGTTCAACTTTATGTCATGAAATTGTGGAATTATATTCTTGGTCCAATTCTCTAAATATTTGGAAAATGTTAGCGTGATATGTTATCAGGCATTAGAGACATATGAAAAACAATTTGGCTTAGTTTTTTTTACTCACAGTGTATAGACCTACACCCAGGAATTTAGACGAGTGTACTTGCAGTATTGATATATTTTCTATTAATAGGTCATTATCAGGCGGTGGCGCAATAGACCATCATCAGCAGAACCGCGATAGCGAGCCATTGCAGACTACGAACTGAAAGAAGAGGAGTCAACGACATCCACGATTTAGGTTTCATCAGTAGGCCTACGTATAATAGTAATAGTAGTAGTAGTAGTTGTAGTAGTAGTAGTAGTAGTAGTAGTAGTAGTAGTAGTAGTAGTAGTAGTAGTAGTAGTAGTAGTAGTAGTAGTAATTTATAAAAAAATAAAAAATAAAAAAATAAAAAAATAATAATAATAATAATAATAATAATAAGAAGAAGAAGAAGAAGAAGAAGAAGAATACAATTTTTTAAGTCTCCGGATAATTTTTTGAATACCTCGGGTAAAAAAAATAATAGTGATATTAATGTGCATACGACTTGGGGTTTTAGATTAGCTTAATTGAGTTTGACAAATTTCGTGTAGACAGAAATAGAGATGCATAATTAGGAAAGTTAAAAGAGATAAGTTAGGAGTCAATGTGAACATGTAAAAGATCCAGAACATTTAGAAACTAGCAGATAAGAGATTAATACATATACAGGGTGGCTAAAAAATGTACCACCGGATAAAATGCGATAACTTTGCAACCGAATGAAATGTTTCTCAGAACATTTTCCAATTTGTAGGGGAATGAATTTCCAACAATCCGGGAAAGTTTCACTTGAATCTTTTCATGTTTGCAAAAGTTACAGCTGGTTAAACTTTCAATTCCGTTTTTTTCAAATATCCGGAGAATCATGTTCCAATATATTTGATTTCATTACGATTTGTTCGGCAAATTACAACACACAAAATGATGATGATGTCATACAACCTCACTATGGGCTGTAAAGAAGCTGTTTATGATGTAAGCTCTTAGTATTTGGTCATATTTTGTATATTAAGGTCTTAGTTTGTGAATTCGTTAATGAACGTCATGAGCAAAGTTTCTGCAGATGATAAAATGGAAACTCGGACAAAGCAGAGACTGGGACATCGCGTGATCATCGCAAAATGCCCAGTGAAAGTGGAGCCTGAGCACAGTGAAGGCTATATGCAAACGTGTTCATGTAACGGAGGTCAGATGTTGGAAGAGAGGCAGGAAGTTGTTTGGTCTGATGGGGGAAAAGCGCCATGTTCAGAAAATTCGCTTGGTATTCGAAAGGGTTAAGTTTGCAAAGCACATCATGGTTTCAACATCAGCTATGCTGACGCGTGTTACGGCTGCAAGAAAAGACTGCATTTAATCTCATTCAGTAGGCTAAATGTCAAACTCATCCCTGAACTCTCTTACTCAGACTCATTGAAGACCAGGTATGCTCTAACATGTGGTTTTAATTTCCAGCAGGACGGTGCGCCTGCTTGCTCGCACGGCAAGGCTGATTATGATCACGCTACTTTATTTTAGCCATCAACTGCAGTAAATTTATTGG
This sequence comes from Lumbricus rubellus, assembly GCA_945859605.1. Classification (NCBI taxonomy): domain Eukaryota; kingdom Metazoa; phylum Annelida; class Clitellata; order Crassiclitellata; family Lumbricidae; genus Lumbricus; species Lumbricus rubellus. The sequence continues at coordinate 24,718,795 of OX243812.1, read as the reverse complement.
AAAATGTGACTAGCAACCTCGCCAGACTTTAGCCTTCTTGCTTATCACGTCTAGGGAGATATGCTGGAACGCTGCAAGACATTTCATCCCAAGTTGGAGAACATTGGCTAGCTGAAGAAAGTCTTGCTGCTAATGTGGGGTCAGTTGCCGCAGGACTCCATCAACAAGGCCATACTAAGCTTCACAAAAAGAATTCGAGCTCATGCTAAAGCAGGGAGTGGACACTCCCGTCATACCTTACAATAAACTGCGAAACGAAATTCTGAGGTCGTAGTGAAAAGTGATATAATGTGACATGAAAATCAACAAGGGACGTTAATTTTTCCGCGGAAATTCGAAAAAAACGGAATTGAAAGTTTAAACAGCTGTACCTTTTACAAACATGAAACTTTTCAAGTGAAACTTTCAGGGATTGTAGGATATTCATTCCCCTGCAATTTGGAAAATTTGCGAACAAAAATGTCAATCGGTTGCGAAGTTATTGCATTTTATCCGGTGGTAAATTTTTATAAGCCACCCTGTGCATTAGAGACTGCTTTCATTGCGTTCGATGCATCGTGTTGTTTTGACAATTTGTTCTAATTTTGAGCTTTTTGTAACCCATTCCATATCATTACTACGCATATAGGTCAATCTTCAATTTACTTTTGACATAACAAGTGATGGCATGCTTTCAAAGGGTGTCCGGACAATTCGGAGCGGGACAATTGGGAGCGGACAATTCGGACCGGACAATTCGGAGACGGACAATTTGGAGCGGACAATTAGGAGACGGACAATTGGGAACGGACAATTTGGAGCGACAATTCGGACCCGGACAATTCGGACCCGGACAATTCGGAGCGGACAATTGGGAGCGGACAATTGGGAGCGGACAATTCGGAGACGGACAATTCGGACCGGACAATTCGGAGACGGACAATTCGGGCCCGGACAATTCGGACCCGGACCATTCGGAGTGTATATAAAACAATTGTGTCGAATTGAAACATCAGAAACATCACATGCCTGCGTCAATCAAAAACAGTGTGGCAATAAAATACTTAAAATAGGCCTACAATTGTGTCGAATTGAAGCATCACAGGCCTGCGTCGATCAAAAACAGTGTGGCAATAAAATACTTATACTGCACCAAACAAACGTCCTATACGATATTCAAGACCCTGCATTCCAAAGCTTAAACTAAGCAACTGAAATTATTAGTTAAATGCACTAATTTACCAATCTATAGGCAGCTCATTTAAATCATTGCAGTTTTATTACAACCATAGTCCTATTCCTTTATGCTTGTTAGTCAGGTTTCTGATTATAGCTAAACTATTAATATATTTTACTGCAACTTAAGCTTTAAATCTAGCTTAAAGCAGGAGCCCTATGACTACTGCCAAATCATCGAAGACAAACGGGCAAAAGACATACGAACAAGTAGACGTAGCCTACACGCAGACTGAGAGACGGTGGGGTGCTAAGCTGACTAATTTTAGTATTGACTCTAATGTCCAGTGGCCCATCCGGTCAACCTATTCTATTCTATATTTGGACTTATTAAGAGCCTCTCACAGTACCGGTACAACCTAATCAGAGGCACTCCAGTCTCAGTGCGAAGAACTCATGGAAAAAGAAAAGTCTTAAGACACCTGGCAGAAAAAAGTAAAGCCTTCTGTAGGTCTATTTGGGTGATGGAGATGGGTATGAAAATCTGAGTTCCATCATTAAATTTGACTGTTATGCATTGCCTGCTCCGAATTGTCCGCTCCAAATTGTCCGGTCCAAATTGTCCGGTTCCGAATTGTCCGCTCCGAATTGTCCGCTCCAAATTGTCCGCTCCCAATTGTCTGGGTCCGAATTGTCCGCTCCAGAATTTACTCCAAATTGTCCGTCTCCGAATTGTCCGCTCCAAATTGTCCGCTCCAAATTGTCCGGTTCCGAATTATCCGCTCCGAATTGTCCGGTCCGAATTGTCCGCTCCCAATTGTCCCGCTCCGAATTGTGCGGGAACCTTTCAAAGCATGCATAAAATTGCATATAATTATATTATAGACATTATAGGTTTATAATGCATGCCATTGAAAGCATTTTGCAATTACTGAATCCTTAATATGGTTAAGCTTCACCGCCAACTTTTTCAAATTGGCATCGTCTGTCTTTTTACGCATAGCCTACGCTTATCAGGCTGTGAATGAGTGTTATGGAATGATATGGTCGAGAGTGCACCCTGCTGGGAACCTTCGACCTCGAAACTACGCTTTTAAGGAGCTCTTTTGTAAAAGTTAAAACAAATGTATTTTCATCGAGCTTGCTCGATTACATCAATCGAACAAGCCCGATTTCTCATCCTTACTGTCATTTGTTTGTAGCCTATTATTCATGATTATGCAGTTGCCCACTCTTCACTTCAGCAGTTGTGAAATTCGTAGGCCTATAGGCCTAGTTGAATTGTGAACGTTCTTACGTTCTGTAGGCCTACAAGTTTTGTCTCCAAATGAGACATAATAATTATAATCACATCGCTTTGTAAGGAAGGCTACCAAACAACTTATGATGTCACATTCTCACATCTTGCATGCATAAACAACGGTAACAAGCCTATACTTCATTTTTAAACCTCTTTGTGTTCTGTCGAAGTTATGATCAAAGCAAATCTATTCTAACGCTGGTATGACGATGAATAATTATTGGTTATTTGAATACACGAAATTCTATATATCAAGGTATCTTGCTGAATCTATCTACCGATTAGCATGTGTGTTTAGGACAGAGAACATGACAAGCAATAAAGAAACTTTGTATGTATTGGTGACATGATTTGCATTATGTTATAATTTTCTATGAACTCCAATATTTGCTCAATTAAGCAGGTTTTCACATCTAATAGTAACTTATGACTAATTTTAATAGATCACTAATAGATTATAGCTAATCTATGTGTTTCGCTGTCAAAGCGTTGCGACGTGAAATGGCATTTTGCTTACATGCTCTAGGCTACTGCACTCCAAATTATCAACTATAGATTAGCCTATTAAAGTTGCAGAACATTTTTCATACTGGCAATCTTTCTGAGGACGTAATGACGCTTGAACGCCTGCAGACCTTTTCGTGCGATGTTATGAAAATGTAAATTGGTTATACGTAGGCCTATGCCTGCAATTTAGAAGATCCGCGATTTATACCGTCTGACCTGTGCGAATTGTTAGCTCTGTAACCTCTCTATGTAATTCAATAAACACTGTGATACGCTTTCTGTGATGTGATTTATACACTGCAGACTTGTATCATTTGTATTTCGGACCAGACGAAGCTTTTGTGCAGTTTAAATGATTTTTATGTTTAATATCTAGCCTAATGCTATATCCACCATGTCGCAGCTTCATGTTAATCTGCTGAAAACTGCTAATAATGTTGCTTCGGACAATTATTTTCAAATTGTGCTGTTTTTTTAAAGAAATTTCTGTAAAATAATTAATTAAGAAATGTCTGCTAATAATCAAGTAATGTTTGTTTAAAATGTTGAATGCTGCCAAAATCAAGCGTATCACGAGCGATTATAGATTGCGACTAAGAAATGTGGTTTTTGCTTATTATAGACCACGTAACATTGGTCATAGAAAGATGTGCCAATATTACGAGAGAGAGAGAGGCCTATAGTAGCCTATGACAAATATTTTACAGTAGAAGCTCGAGAGCTTGTGCACTTGTATGGTAGAGATCAACAGATACAGATGAGAGGTCTAGATTCTAGAAGGAAGTTAATTGGCGTTTAATGATTGCTCAATGATTAACATACATAATTTTATAATTATCGCTTATCTTTTACAGTCAGTCTGATACTTTAAAAAATTTGATTAATATTGCATTGACATAATTATTATGTTGAAAATTGTAAAAACCTTTATCTGTGATGTTTTGTACTTCTAATGTTATAATGAGTTTTGTTTTAAAATATGACTTTTGGATTCAGTTCGTTATTTAATGTTGCTATGGTGAAACATTTAAATATTGTGAAAGTGGCAGGGCACAATAAGGTTTGATGTATAACTAATTTTCCGCCAAGGAATAATATGATATTATTCGTCATTTTTCCGTGCAAAGTATCATAATAAGGAAATTTGGTGATCTTGATTGCAAAAACACAAAGATACCGACCTTACAAAGCCAAACAGGGGCCTATGTATAACCTTTGCACACAGGCCCATGAAAACTAGTTACACTGTCACAGGGAAAGATGCACTTTCAAATGAGACAAAGCCCAAGCGAGTCTAACATATTAGCAGTACTAAACTTATAGTTACAATTTGACAGTCCTGAATTAAAGAAGCCAGAGGTTTGGTGTGATGGTTAGCATTCATGCACATCTAGGTAGCAAGTGCCAACATAATTATAGATGCAAATCTGTAATACAAACATGGTGACAGATGCTTTTGTCTGCGCCAGTCAAACGGAAAAGACGTAAATGTATAACCTAGGGCGAAATTAAAGCAGTAGGCTATACTCTTAATTTATAGATTCTGAAAAAATCACCGATTGCTTGAACGCACTTGTGACACTGTTGCTGGTGGATACTTAAAACGGAGTTTATTGAAAAGATTGCGCTTTTCGTGCACACTCACTTGACTGCATGAGCAATACGCTAAATAAGGCAATCTTAACGGAGAAGTAACAGGTAAGCTGAAATTAATAATTAAAATGAATAATACAAGATGACTTGTAGCCCATTCATCAATCCAGTCCTCAATGCTAGCGTTCTAGAAAGCCTCAAATTCCACGTCTTCAGTGTCTATTTCATTTTGTAGGGAGACATTGACATAACTTTGCATCTTTGCAGTAACTCCATCTGCCACCAAGCATGTCGCGTCTTCTATAACCACATTCAAGTATTGCTGCGGCCGCCTGTCTTCATCTGCCACCAAACATGCCGCGTCTTCTATATCCACATTCAAGTATAGCTGAGTCCTGTCGTTTCTAGCTGCCCATTTTTCAGAACTGCTTTCTTCGATGGTCACATTAACGTATGGGAGTGGCCTTGCTGTCGTGGTCGCAGGATTTAATTTGATATAGGAGGCTTCAGACGGCGACTCGTGTTCCTGCATTTCTTCGTATCCAAGTCTTCTAGAACTCTGAGGTTCTACTATTTGTGCCGATGAATCAACAACGGCTTGCTGGATATCATCCACACTGGATGGCTTAATTGCATGTACATGTCCTGTAAAGTATTAAACAAAGCGAATTAGCCAAAGCACGTGAAAACAACTGCATCTGTTGACGTGTAATTGAAGATCAAGACAAATATGCTACACAATCGGAAGCAAAGGTCTATCATTTTGAACAGTTCAATTCCATGCGTTAAGAAAGCAGGCCATGATAATCTTCAGTACGAATAAGAAATAATTGTAAACACGAAAAATATGCGATTATGCACAATGGAAATAATTCGAAATAATCTGTCTATACCTGAATGGATTTTTTTCGAAATATAGATAATTGCGATGATTATGACAACTCCACTGGCAATGGTGATTGAGTAAATCAATGTAGTCGACTCCAGAGTTTTTGGATGGACATTGTCGTCTCCTATCAACAAATAATTATAAAGCGTTATAATATTATGATCAAATCAAAAGTGACTATTATTAGGCTACGTTTGACATAATTGGGGTTAAAATAATCTTGTCACACGCATTTTTTAGTTGACTAAACCTGGCGTCGTTGCGTTGTAATTAATGAAAGTGGAGCACCAGGAACAGTTATACGGAAGTTATAGACTACGATATGATACAATACAGCGGAAATGTGATCATGTTTTATCTTACAAGGCCCTCAGCGAAACTCTTCGTTAGCTTCATGACGTTACACGGTAGGCTACTTGTCATAACTAACAGAACATTTATCATTGTTCGTGTAACTGAATAATGTCAATAGTGGAAGCAGTTCATAACAGCAAAGTCACAACTTGTGTTGATAGATAACAGTTACTGTAGGTCTAGCTATAGGCCAGAGTTTCAGCAGCACGTAGAATGGGGCGCAGACAAGTCGTCCGAAAGTCTCTCTAACCATCCATAGCCATTATATAGCCTACTTATAGTAACTGACCAACGTTTAAGTTCATGATATAGAGTAAAGACCCCAAAGGTGAGCACCTTAACGAAATTTTGAAATTGTAGGAAACTGATAGAATGTAGCAGACTTCTGATAGTTGCAATAGTTAGGTACAATATATGTCTATACAACGTATAACCATTATAAATTCAAATAATTGAAATTCTATTTTTTATAATAAAAATAAAATTTTGAAAAAAGTGCTCACATTGGGGTACCATGCCCAAATGTGAGCACACACATATATTGCACTATCTTGCATTACTGTAGTGGCCATATTATTATGGACAAGGCTAAAAAAACAGTTATTTTCACATTTCGCAATAAAAAGACTGAGAACATCATATGGCATGGCAAGGCATGGCAAGGTATGGCATGGCAAGGTATGGCAAGGCATGGCATGGCAAGGCAAGGTATGGCATGGCATGGCAAGGCATGGCAAGGTGTGGCATGGCATGGCAAGGCATGTCATGTCAGGCAATGCCTTGCCATGCCATATCATGCCTTGCCATGCCTTACCTTGCCTTGCCATGCCTTGTCATGCCTTGTCATGCCATGTCATGCCTTGCCATGCCATGCCTTGCGATGCCATGCCATACCATGCCATGCCTTGCCATGCCTTGCCATGCCATACCATGCCTTGCCACGCCATACCATGCCTTGCCATGCCATGCCTTGCCTTGCCATGCCTTGCCATGCCATGTCATGCCTTGCCATGCCATGCCTTGCTATGCCGTGTCATGCCACATGATGTTCTCAGTCCTTTGATTGCATAAAATAAGTGCAAAATGTGAAAATAACTATTTTTTTAACCTTGTCCATAATGATATGGCCACTACTGCATAGCAATGAAACATATCTAGATTTGGGCCAATTAATATGCTAAGTGTGGCTTCAATTTCTCAGTTTAAACCTCGTGTAACTTCTAATAATTATAGTAAAAAAAGTAATGTCCTTAATGTGAGCACGATGCTCCCATTGCGGTACTGTTTTAGTGCTTCTAATGTAGTAAAATTGATGGCCGTAATGTGAGCACCATATGCTCACAATGGGGTACTCCTTTGGTGCTCACATTAGGGTGCAGGCAGTCAGTATGAGAACAAAATTCTTGTAAATAAACGGCACTAGAAAATTCTCTTATTATCGCTCATTGTTAAAGTGGATATTAAACAGATTCTAACAATACCAGTAGCTATACCATAGCCAAATACACGACCAAGTTATCGATTATTTACGAAAAATTAAAAATAAGATCATTTGCATCATTTTGTTTCAAATAATTTACATATTGCGAAAAGCGTGCCACCAAGTATATTTAAACGTTTTCTGGTGTGCTTATGGTTACTACCATGGATATTCGCAGTGTGGCACCACCGAATATGATGAATTTGTGAGATATAGGGGGATGCTCACATTTGGGGGCTGCTCACCCTTGGGGTCTTTACCCTAGCCTATAACAGCGTTTTGTGCGGGTTGGAAGGTTGATACAAGCCTAGTTTCATTTTCTCATTGCTAAACACCTGGGTGTATCGCAATAGGTATTTGCTTATTAAATTTTATGAGTGATGCGTGTAGTCAAAAGAGTTGCTTCAAACAGACTGCTCTAGATAATTGCGTGATCAGACTGTCGAAAGGTCATGAAAAGATAAGCACATAGTCGATAATGCTGCATGCACAATGCACAACAATGACCCAATTACTTCGGCAGCCATACTTAGCCGCTATAAGTGTTCAGTGGCATTCTTATGATGTGAAACTGGCAATTTGATATTCCCTAACGAAATGATGTTCACTCGTAAAATTTGTTCTTGTGGTACGATGCTATGGTTCGAGGATTATAAAACCAAATCTATCACTCGTGAACCATGAAACTAGTGTTGAAACTCAGATATAACGCCTGAATTATAATCAACATTTTATAGACTAATAGGCCTAAATATAATACTCGCTTCAACTTATTGTGTTATTTTCTCGCTTTTCTTATATAAATGTAGTACCATCTTAATGATGTGCTGCATGCATAAAGTCAATAAGCATATTCCTCGGTTCATGCACTGAAATGCTATAGTTCTTAAAAATGGAATTTGAAACTAATGAAGAAGACGAAGCAAATACAAAAAACTGACATTTTAACAGTATTAAATCAAACAAGTTCATTATTAACTAATGACTAGGCTAAATTATTGAGCAACGTTGAATATTCGTAATAATTTATTAACATTTTTAGCCAAACATACAATCTGATCTTGGACTTGTAAACGTCATTACACAATTTCCACTAGATGAATTACAACAGTTCCACTCACTCGATGGTGTCGAACCATTAACTGTAGTTCCAATAGACAATTTGCAGCCATCAGACATATTACGCTGGTCTGTGTAAGTAGGTATGTTAGTGCTCATGTCATCAGTGTTGGTTGGTAGGTCTTTGAAGTAGAGTTTGCAAGTGAGCGTCGAGTTGACGGAGTCAGTCATAAGAGTGAGGTGATGCGTTCCATTTGCATCGGATTCGTTTCTAAGAGTCGAAATGATTCTGATTGATTCATTTGATTCATCGTTTGTCCATTCAATGACTGGACCGAAATTACCCCTGTACTTGACTTCGCATGTCAACCGAGATTCTTCGTCTTTACAGACTTGAAGGTTGGATTCTAAAAGTGACAGGATCGGTTTAAATTATTATGACACGGAGCGTGAAAAACGTAGTTCTATATCCCCTACGCGCATGGGTTATAAAATTATAAACTAGGCTACATTATGATTTATTGGACAAAAAAATAACAGGAGGGCATAAATCGAAACTATCATGAAATATCATTAGATTACATGGCAAAAGTCAATATGGAAATGAAAAGAAATATCGAAGAAACGATCAATGATTTGGATGAAATATCTGGCTACTTTACCGCCTGAATAGCCTATTTATATAATTCATTCAGAAAATAATGTTAACAGCGAGAAAAGCGGAAGAAATAAATCGGAATAAAGTACAATTTATTTAATAACTTTCGGAAAATGATTGGTATTGTTATTGTTGACTTGTAAATGCGAATAAAGATTGCTTTTCTACAGTTTATTAAGCATTCAAATATTTCTGTGGCGTCTTTTAAATAAAAAGTGTAGGTATTGTTATTAGAGGAATGGTAATTAGGCTCACATGGAGGGTGACTTACCAATGACAATGACTTGAGCCTTTTTGTTCATCGTGGTTGAATTGTTCAGTGTTTTACAACCATAAATTCCAGCGTCATGTAACTGAATAGATGAAATGGTTAGAACTAAGGACGCATTGTCCACTTGGGTCCTTTTTAGGTCCACGTAAGCGCCATTTAAGCCCTTCGGGCTGTATATAATTCTTTCGACATTGTCCTCAACGGGATAAAAATTCCAGCTATGAAAGGTCCCTTCGAAGCTCGTATTGCATCTGTATGTCAAGGTCTGACCCTTCAACACGGCTACGTTTTCTAGCGAATCTGTGGCTTCAGCTGAAATTTGAAAGAACTTCACTCTTGTTATTATCCCATCTATATATCGAGATATAATTTACGAAACTATCTATATAGCTGAATAATTATCATGGGTAAGGACTTCATATGAATCAGCAGATATAAAACCGCTTAATGCAGAACAAACACTTTTTGCTTCACCAGAGGATCACCCATTTTATGGGGGTCCTCATATATTTTGCAGGAGGGACAAAACACAAAAATACATTGGTCATCGATGACTGTTTAGCAAGAGTTTGAAAAATGCAAGCAAGAAATTAAGAACATTGGGTATTTGGTTATAAAGCTTCAAAATGTAACTTTTTAGTTTCACTTAGGACGAAAAAATTTGATAAAAACTAGGAAGAAGTATAGTTTTAAAATGGGTGTAAATTTTCAGGGGCAAGTGTCCCATAGACAATTAGCAGCAAGTTTAGAATATTTTATTCGACTGTAGGCTAAGCTTGCTTTTGACGGTTCAGTTCTAGCTTAGAACTCCAAAATTGTTTCTTCTTCAAAGTGTGTTGGGTCTCATTGATCTACTAAGCTAAATTATTAGCAGACCAATGAATTAGTTGCATTAACATTAATGAGAAGTCTCTAGCAAAGAGACCTTACCTTAGACCTTAGTCCTTTCCGTGCAGATTCCCATCGGGCAATGCATTTTCTCCACTCCACTCTGTTCTAGCAAAGAGATGCCATACAAATTCGCTTGTCTTATACAATTTCTATAGTAGATTGATAATTCAAATTTACTCACTGTGTAAGCCTATGTATAAAACAGAATGAACGAGAGACCACCAATGCAGCAACAGCGCCCATGGAGAATATTTCTCCATTATTTGCTAAACTTAAGATATTCGATTAACAAAATAGAACCGATATATTAACTGTAATAAGAATATAAATGTTCATATAAGGCGACTCCAAGGAATCTTTCTCAGGTCTTGCATACCAGCGGAAACAACACACTAAATTGCATCTACCCAAAGTGTTGCACTTCATGTTTGTTACAGCTGCAGTCCAAAACTTCTTACTTCACGATGAGTTGGGCTGGACTGAGCTGCTAAACCATATTGTTAGCCATAGGCCTAACTTTGAGTGGTAGAAAATAAAAGTAAAAGCACTCATCCATTTTAGTCAGTCCATGAATACTGCCTTTTTAATTGATTAATAACGTGCATATATTTAAAAGCTGTTAGCTCGAATGTGGTGCAGAGTAAAGTATAAGTAAAATGATTGCATAAGGGCATGTATAATATTTATTGGGGAAAAGGAAACTAGTTACGTAGTATAGCATAATTGTTCGGTTTTCTAGTGCACTCAAATATTATTCAAATGAGATCGACTAGCAGTGGCGTAGCGACCATGTGTGCAATGTGTGCAAAGCACACGGGCCCACGACCTCCAGGGGCACACAGAGATTGCTAAATAATTTGTTTTATTATTAATCGAACCTAATTAATAATTCGCATTATTTTGTGACAAATGTAGTTTTTGTGAACACACATTACTTCGTTACTTTGCTGATGCAGTGACGCCTGTCAACCGCCGTGCTGTTGACAGGAAAAATTGTAGGCCCTACTGAACTCATTTTAACTTGTGCTTTTGTCTCGAGTCATGAAAAAGGTTTACATGTAACATAGTTTTAAGTTGAGAACATGAAACGAATCATACCATGCAGCCTGACATTCTTATTTCACTGATTCGCTTTCCTATGCAAGTGGCTTGGGTGTGCCTATGCTATCTAGGATAGGTGTGATAATCATGTCCGTCTATCTGTCACATTCGTATGTTGTAATTAAACGGTGCGCAGTAGAAATCTCATAGGCTACTTGTCGCAGTTATGCCCGCATATTCCGGTCATTTACTGGATGCGGTAACGGTAGGCCTATACAGTGACATCTCCCTCAACCAGGGTGAGAATTGTCGGGGTTTAAGGTGGTAGTTAAGTCTTCTAGTTAATTTTTCACAACCAAACTCCAATCCTCATGCTGCTCTCAACTTCTCTCAGCTCTTACCCAACAATCGGGGATACGCAAAATTGAGCACGTGTAGATAATGGATGTAGGGAATCACGTATATTTACCCCTATTTTGCACTTGCATGGAATATTGCTAAACTAAACTCTCTGATGTCATGACATTGTACTAGAAGGCCTACTAATAATAAGTGGTTAAGTATAATAATTATGCTAAGTTATAGATTTCAAATTCGACGAAGTGCCTATAGCACTTTAGGCCTATCTGTATCATTCGTGCTGCATTCATATTTATTCTGTGAGGTCCAATAGCAAAATGTCATTGATTAGTTTTAGTGATCTTGATTGCAGGCAGAGTAAGAATTGCGGAGGGTTGTGGGTTTAACACCCAGGGCCCTAGTCTTTCTTTGGACGCCATAGTAGACCTAAAGTCCTCATCGTGCGCCCAACTCCAAATAAGTCAACGTCTGACCCCCGTGTTAGTTTTCTACAATTCTCATGCTGACTGCATGAACACAAAATACCGGCCTAATAAGGTCAATCAGGGTCCCATGCGAAACTTCTGCACACGGGCCCATGAAAAGCTAGCTACGCCACTGTCCACTAGCAACAGCTGTCTGCTTAGCAAGAAGTAAAATTTGACGCGATAAGGTCTAGCTACCGTTCTTTCTATTTCTACTGCATTAATTGAGAGTCAGGCATGAGTTTATTACAAAGATATTAAACAAACAACCAGGGGTTATTTTAAGGAAATTTCTCAACTGCACATAATTATCAGAATAGCATCCTGCATCGGGTAGATTGGTCATCATTGAGACTAAGGCCTAATTATTATTATTATTATCATCATTATTTATTATTATCAATTTATTATTATTATTATGTTATTATTATTAATATTATTATCATTATCATGATAATGTAACTGGCTAAGTTTATAAACCTACTTCTCCAAAGAGCAGTGTTTAATCTAGTCTCCATGCTTGGGGGAAATCAGATTTGGGGGGGGACAATTGAGTGTCCGATGGACTCTTGTGAGGCGCGCAGCAACGAGACTGGTAGGGGGAGGGGTATGGGGAGGGGGATGTGCCCCCTCCCCAATAGAAATTTTTTGAATTTCCACATTGCAATGGTAACATTTTAAGGTGTCATTTTAACAAAATACCTGTACTTTTTCAGAGCCTCATCAGAAACTTTTTGAATTTCCACATTGCACTGGTAGCATTTTAAGGTGTCATCTTAACAAAATACCTGTACTTTTTCAGAGCCTCATCAGAAACTTTTTGAATTTCCACATTGCAATGGTAGCATTTTAAGGTGTCATCTTAACAAAATACCTGTACTTTTTCAGAGCCTCATCAGAAACTTTTTGAATTTCCACATTGCAATGGCAGCATTTTAGAGTGTCATCTTAACAAAATACCTGTACTTTTTCAGAGCCTCATCAGAAACTTTTTGAATTTCCACATTGCAATGGTAGCATTTTAAGGTGTCATCTTAACAAAATACCTGTACATTTCAGCGCTTATAAGATTGGGCTAAGACTTCAATAAATATCAGCAACACTCAACAAATTTTTTTGCGGGGGGGGGCTATTTTCACACTGTAATGGTACGCTTTTAAGGTGCCATTTTAGCAAAATAACTCCATTAGACTATTCAGTACTGATAAAAAAAGGTGTTTTAGGATTCAATATAATATTATATACTATTATAATTACAATAACAAATATCTTTATGTATCAAGTTCACCAGCTCAGTTCTCCAGTTGCCGAGTTATTCTAATGAATAAATGCAGACATGAATATAATAGTAGCCTATATTATAGGCAGACTTCTCAGCGCTATATCAGTTTAACCCTATTTCCCAAGATGGTCCTGAATTGCTGACCAGGACGTACTTTCTTAAATTATATTTAATGGTACACAAACCAACCAAGAACTAATAAACTACCGGTACCAAATTCAGGTAGCCATGTGTAGTAATGATGTTGTTTTTAAGTTTTACTATATGTGTTCAAATAATAGGACCAAACATTTTGAAATTTTACAGTTTAACATTTGAAGGATACCACTGGAGAGAAGCCATTCAATTGTACACAAGTATTATTTGTACAAATATTAGCAGTAAGTTATTCTCATTTTGGCAGGATTGTGTCATATAGCCTAGGCTATAATGATGGTAAATAATAACGTTATAACCCTTAACCATATAGCCTAATAATTAATAGTAATGCAGTATATTTATTATAACAGTTCACATAATACGATGATGTAAACAGCAACTAAGTTAAGCGCTATATGGCTTGCATCAGACAGCTTGTTTGAATATGCCATGTCTTTACATGTATCTCTAGACTTGTTTTCTTGTATTTTATGCCAATACAGTTGTCAATAGAAATTTAAAGTTAAATTCACGGCAAAAAGGTCTTGTAATCTTGTTTGTTACAGTTAGTTTAGTTAAAATATATTAGCTACTTACATTGTTTATGCGATTGTGTGTAAAAAAGTAACTGCACAAAACCTGATTTTCAACTGCACAAATTAGTTTTCCAACTACACACTTTGTGTCCAGCTGCACGTTAAAATAACCCCTGCAAACAACGTATCAAAATTGCATGTCCTATTTAAATCTTACACAAAAGCAAGACTGCACCATTTCGTGTTGCTAACTTTGTGAAACTACAACTAAGCGGCAACAACGCATTATGGCAAAAGTGATGATACTAACAAACCTATAACCTACCTATTTCTTCTGCTGATAGCCTAATGACAATAATATTGTTACTAATTATGTATATTAAGTAGGCCTACATCATATAACGTGGGCCTGCGTACACGCGTAGATTATGTAGCCTATATGCAAGTATGCATGTATTATGTGAATATGTGATATGTGTCCGTAAACTCCAAATTTCTAAGACACTACTCTATAGCCAAGCGCAGGTCACCAGCTTATTCACGTGCGCTGGTATGCTTGAATTCTTTTGTGTCTGACTGATAAAAAAAAACAGAAATCGATGCGTCTACGCACGTGATGTGGTCAATGTGGCTACATGCGGCTTTTTATCATGTCATGTTTAATCAATTTATCATAAAATTATGATCAACCAGTTAATCATCATGCTGGATAAAATTTTTTTTACACTATTGTTACCTTAGTCTATAATTGTTACCTTATATTACTTTCTCGTTCGCTGCTTTTCTGATCAATTTCCCCGGTGCTCAGACACTGTAATCAAATAATAGTTAACATTTTGCACCTAGACTGTCATGAAGTCCTCTTGTCAATTGGGCTTCACGTTATCGAAGTGTCAACTCCATTAATTTTCGAATGGTAAAGCATGTCCGTGGATGCTTGGGCTGACCATTCTACTGCTGTGACGATCAAGAGCGGATACAGAAACTTTGAACGGGGGGGGGGGGGTCAAAAAATTCTAGGTCTTGGGTCGTGGGGGGAAATTCGTGTCCGCTCAAAAAGATGACCTTTTTTAGTGATCTGCCAAAATTTTCGTGAAAATCATACCATTTCATCCGCCCAAAAAAGTTGATAACTTTTGTTAGTCCTCAGGTTTTAACTTCTGGAAAAACACATGCCATTTCCAAATGGGGGGGGGGCACAATGCATGGGCATTTCTTAATAGGGGGGGAGCCAAATTTTGCAACATATACATTGTCCCACAGCATCTTCAATCCAAATGGGGGGCCCACGATACATGGGCATTCCTAAATGGGGGGGGCCATGACAGGATAAGCCCCCTGGCTCCGCCCGTGGTGACGATCTCCGAACAATAATTGTCGTCTTCCGCAGAGGAATCAATATCAATGTCCATCTGTTCTTATATAGAGAATAGAGTGCTGTATAGGCTACTCCTCTTTCCTCCGTCGCCACTCCTTTTGTTCATTGACGCTGTGTATCACAATTGGTCTGAACATCTTGTCTATTTCGATCAGTTCAATCCTTAGGCTCTGCGTTTCAGCTTTAATCCGCCATTAGTTGCATACATACATTGTGTAGTTACATAGGTCCTACACAAATACATTATCGATAGATAGATACATAAGTGTACAATACACAATTACACGCGTACCTACATAATGCATACACACATATGTGCATACATGCTTGCATATAAATACATATATACATGCATACGTATGCCTGCACGGACACGCCATGACATAACATTTTTATGTAGGCCTAGATCCTTAAAATAAATAGACCCACCTCACAAAATTCATAACCTCGAAATGTCTGAAGAGTCTAAAAGTGAAGTCGCGATGACCATGCAGACTTATGCACGGCTTGGTTCATACTGCACGCCTTCAGAAATTTTCAAAGAGAGGCCAAAATGTTTGGTCCGGGAAGTCAAAATTGTTTTCCCTCTTTCACCGAAAAAACTGATGACCTTTTTCTTAGACATTTTGGTCAAACTTACCTTGAAATATACACAATTTTCCGTGCCAAAAAACTGATGACCTCGTTTTCAGTCATTTCGTCACAATTTCTAGAAAATATTCTATTGAAACCATTTTTGCAAATGGGGAGGCACGTTCTACGGGCGTCTGTGAATGGAGAGTCATGGCCGGATTTGCCCCTGTGGATCCGCCCCTACCTACTTAATAGTGTGTACATTGGGTATAACGACACTTTTTCATTTCGAAGATGATTAGTGTCGGAGGCAGAGTGCAACCTCTCACTCCACGTTTATATTGCGACCGAGCCACACGCAGTAAAGATCCGAGAAAAAATCTCTGATAAACCGACCGCCCGGGAATCGAAACCGGGCCGCCGGCGTGGCGACCGGGCTACCAACCCACTCGGCCACTCAGGATCTTTAATAGTATACAGGGTGGCTCAAAAAAAAACGTACCAGCGGATAAAACGCGATAACTTCTCAACCGATTGACATTTTTCTCCGAAAATTTTCCAATTTGTAGGGGAATGAATTTTCAACAATCCCTGTAAGTTTCAGTTGAAACTTTTCATGTTTGCAAAAGTTACAGCTGTTCAAACTTAAAATTTCGTTTTTTCAAATTTTCGCGGAAAATGAACGTCACTTGTAGATTTCCATGTCAAATGATATCACTTTTCACTACGACCTCAGAATTTCGTTTTACAGTTTATTGTAAGGTATAATGAGAGTGTCCACTCCCTGCCTTAGCACAAGCTCAACTTCTTTTTGTGAAGCTCAGTATGGCCTTGTTGGTCGGGTCCTGTGGCAACCGACCCCACATTAGCAGCAAGACTTGCTTCAGCTGGCCAATGTTCTCCAACTTGGGATGAAATGTCTTGCAGCATTCCAGAATAGTTCACCAGACGTGATAAGCAAGAGGACTAAGGTCTGGCGAGTTTGTTAGTCACCTTTGCCAATAAATTTACTGCATTTGATGGCAAAAATAAGGTAGCGTCATCATAATCAGCCTTGCCGTGCGAGCAAGCAGGCGCACCGTCCTGCTGGAAATTAAAACCAGATGTTAGAGCATGCCTGGTCTTCAATGAGTCTGGGTAAGAGAGTTCAGCGATGAGTTTGACATTTAGCCTACTGAATGGTATTAAAGGCAGTCTTTTCTTGCAGCTGTAACACACGCCAGCATAGCTGATACTGAAATCATGATGTGCTTTGCAAACGTAACCCTTTCGAATACCAAGCGAATTTCCTGAACATGACATTTTCCCCCGTCAGACCAAATGACAACTTCCTGCCTCTCTTCCAGCATCTGACCTTCGTTACATAAACACGTTTGCAGATAGCCTTCAAAGTGCTTCAGGCTTCACTTTTCACTGGGTCTTTTGCTATGACCGCGCGATGTCCCAGTCTCTGTTCACGTAACGTCCGAGTTCCCATTTTATCCTCTGCAGAAACTTTGCCCATGACGTTCAGTAACGGATTCACAAACTGAGGCCTTAATATACAAAATATGACCATATACTAACAGCTTACATAATAAACAGCTTATCTACAGCTCTTAGTGAGGTTGTATGACATTGTCATCATTTTATGTGTTGCAATTTGCCAAAAAATCGTAATGAAATCACATGTAATGGAACAAGATTCTCCGGATATTCAAAAAAACGAAATTTTAAGTTTGAACAGCTGTAACTTTTGCAAACATGAAAAGTTTCAACTGAAACTTTCAGGGATTGTGGCAAATTCATTCCCCTGCAAATTGGAAAATTTTCGGAGAAAAAGGTCAATCGGTAGCGAAGTTATCGCATTTTTTCCGGTGGTACGTTTTTTTTTGAGCCACCCTGTATGTAGGCCTAGTATCTATTTGTAGCCTATGTCTGTCTACCAACTTTTCTGCCTGCCTGCCTGCATGAGTGCCTGTTGCCTTGAGCACACAATTAGGTGGCATATGCTTCTTTACTAATCAATTACTCGCTCTATCCTATTATAATTATCTTGTTCCTATTTCTTAGACCAGAAATCATTCTGTAGTTTGTTCAGTTGTCTTAG
Organism: Lumbricus rubellus; assembly: GCA_945859605.1. Lineage (NCBI taxonomy): Eukaryota > Metazoa > Annelida > Clitellata > Crassiclitellata > Lumbricidae > Lumbricus > Lumbricus rubellus. The sequence continues at coordinate 24,700,777 of OX243812.1, read as the reverse complement.
CTTGCACAAGCATATTTTTTTATCATCATCGGCATCGTCCATGTCTTTTGTGATATTATATGCAATTTGTGTTTTAGTGTGTAGAATCATTTGGTACCTTTATGTTCAGTCGTATTAGCTTCAGAAAAATGTTGCATAGTTTCTGGATTGCTGTGTAACATGTTGGTCACAGTTGGTGATTCTTAGCCTACAAATCACTGTTGCCTGCCTTCGTTCACGCACCGGCGGCACTTAGGAATTCGACCGAGTCGAAATCATCAGTTCAACGTGTTAGCATAAGCAGAATAGTTGCCTATGGTCTAAGTGTCATGGGTTTATTGTTTGTTAATATACTGTAGGTCTATAATTTTATAATCTCCTTCCAACAGCCTGCTGCCTACGTATACAATAGTGAGGATTCGCATTGTCATTATTGCATGCGTTTCTTCAAGAATTCAATGCTCGAGTCAGTCCATGGTCTTGTAACGAGCATTGACTAAAATAGGTCATGGGCAAAACCCTGTGCAAAACCCTGGGCAAACCCAGCGGACTTATATATAGATAATAACCATTTTCGCTATGCAGAATGGATGGTTTAGCAGACGGTTATAGGCCTACATCGGCTGAATTGACAAGGTGAAGGCAGTGGCGTAGGCGGCAGACCTATGGTGTGCATTATGAAAGAGGTTAGGCCTAAATGATGATCAGCAGGCCAAGCCAACATTCAGGACGAACGTAGAATACTTCGAATGTGCATATTCATAAAAAAAAATGCTGATGCATGAGCGTTCCATATAATTTCACAGAGCCACTCAAACCGTGATCTGTTTAACACGGATTATATATATATATATATATATTTATGTATATAACTATATATATATGCGGATTGCGGTTCGCATCGCTATGATAACAAGATGATAGGCATACACTCAACTGTATTGGCACATTTCATGACCTAATAAGGAATTATTTTGTCTTTTTCAGCTCGGTGTAGCACTCATGACTCACAAGAGTCTCTCAAAGGGCCGGTAAGCATTGAGAGAAGTGCTGATGATAGGTGGTCTGCTCAGATTGACATGCAACTAGCAGGTAGTTTCGGCCATGCAGCATAGCCTGCGCCATAATTATATGCTGTGGGATCACCTAATCTCCATTTCGCGTGGCTTACGCCCTTTCTGTTCTGAAAGTAACATGAGCATGACAACCGATTTGTAGACCAATCTGTTTTCCGGTCGCTTGATCTATGACAACGACGGCAAAATAATATGGGTTTATTGTAATGAATGCCGTAGCAAATAATAGTCAACCTCAAATTAGGACGGCTTCACGTCTTTTCCTATTTCTCGGCACAATTGCAGAATGCATCGCCATTGATAACATAAGTAGGACCCTAATAATTATTCATCTTAATAATATTTTTTGACTAAATTGACCTTCACTGAACTTAATATGTTTAGGCCTACTATCGGTTTGGTTTGTCTCTTTTGCTGCTTGTCTATTTATTTATTTTTTTATTTTATTTATTTGTGTCTTCTTTGTAGGGACTTTGTTGTATTCTGTGCTTCATGAGCTAGAATGCTGCAAGATTGGCGCAACAAGATCCCGCTCATAATATAGGCCTATCTACGTTATAATAGTCTATTATTTATAGCCACTATCATGCACAAAGCATCAGTCGCTAAATGCATAAGATGAAATCATGTAGGCTAATAATTATTATCTGTTTAAAAACCTATATACAGCGTGTACTCACCTCATAAATTTTTTATAGGCCTATAAAGGCTACTCTACGTGCCTCTAATTTTGCAGAACAGCCCTGACTAAGGTAGGCCTATAGAAAATCAAGGAAGCCACAGAAACCATAAGTAACGGAATAAAAAGAATATAAAGATTTTTAGATTTGATGTGTCGAGTTTTAAGTGCAGCTCTGAACGTCAGTGCAAAACACATCGACTTGCGTGCCAATACCTGTAGGCTATGTAGGCATTGTAGTGTTGTTATGCAGTCTTAACAATTAATGTCAGCTGACAATAGAGTAAACTTAGGCCTACATAATAGTCACAGCATTATGACTTGGATTTGCATAGCGCTGTCATGTAAAACAAGAAAAACACTCAATATCGTTTTCCTATGCACGGCTTCTTATGGGAGAGGAGCATGATAAATATTAATAGATTTCTTTGAATAACCAATAGGCCTACCATTAAAAATTCCGCTCAAACAGTGCCGGCGCTAGCACCCCCTCCCCCCCGTACCTCCAGGCCGGGGGGGCCTCCGAGTGTGAAGGGGTCTCAGAGGGCCCCAACATTTAGCTGGTCATTATGCCTATTTGTGACTGCATATTTCTTAAACCGGCGCATTTATTTGAGATTCCAGATCCGGTATGGTGCATGCCTCAACTAACCATATGGCACTACCATAGCAGACGTAGGCTACCTAATGCAAATAATTATCATACTGATTTTTGGCGTAAGTAATAATAGTAATGCATAGGGTTGCACCCACTGCACGAAGATCATAAAATAATAAAACCAGGACATAATTTATATATGTACAATTGTACATGTATTGATCCCGTATAGCTTAAGTCTTATACTGCAAATAAGGTAGGCTACTGTGTGTAGATAAGGCGTATCACGTAGAAGCATAGGCCTACAGTACGATTCGATTTGTATGCAAGACATGCTACGATTTGTTTATATATATATAGGGCGTTTGCAAAGCGACTTAACCGCCCTGCACGGTGCACCTTTAACCAACGTAAACGCCTCTCTTCAGTGCTGCTTCATAAATTATCGGCCATCCTTCAAAGGTTTTTTTGGTCACGACTCACGAACCCGTAGTAGTCTGCATGAAGCAGTCGTACTTGGATCACGTCTACGCTTGAGTACTCATCCTTCTCATTGTTGCATTGAGCTTGCTGGCAGCCGTGTTCTGCTATTAAAACATGGAGTGACTGTTAACTAGAATCTTATATCTCGATCTCACATAGCAAACGCATGCAAATCTTGTTTCCATCATTATCAGAGCAGTAGGCCTAGTCTACGTCACGCAAAGTTTGCTCTTATCGAAAATATGTCAGAGTGACACAGACCACAGTCTTTTTCTCTCACCGTTGGCCCTCCATATAGGCCTATATGCTTGGTTGTACCAACTCTGTTTGTAGGTATCTCGGATATGGGGGTTAATTGACTTCGATATATATCGAAAACTGCCTGGCTTGGTGGTGCTAAGGCTAAGCACATCTTCCCGTGCAAGTCCCTTTATTCTGCTGCAGTACAGTAGGATGCATTGGTCTCACGTAGAATCGAAGGAAAGGAACCGACTAACATTGTTTCTCATGCTCGAACGCGTTTCCTTCGAGACGCCTCAAAATTCGTCATTTCTTCTATTATATATAGGCATAATTATCTGCTTAGGTTTTACCCATAATAGTCTATTATCTATGTCTCCGATCTCTGTCTACGACTGAGCCACCCGTCGAGCTTTACGCTCTTCGGCCAATGTGGAGCAGCTGGGCCCTCGAACCGTTGTTTTAAACCGCCATGCTGGCAAAGTGTAGGCGTTGCCTAGATCTAACCTATTTTCGGCGCGGCGATTTTAAACATACATGTAGTGACATGACATTGTATGTCACTAATCTATCTACAGCTGGATAGCATAGCCTACGCCTACGCCGGTCCGCCTTTGCACACCTGAAATAACCTACAGCTGGTTGTGAAACGAGATCACGTTCTCGAAAGCTAAGATCACGCCACTGAAAGCTATGCAAGCCTATTTCATTCTCAGGCATAGGCCCATAGGCCGACTTAGCCTGCACAATCACAATCACAGTTAACTTCGCAGTATGTTTCTATTGGTGAACGTGCTAGCGTCACATTCGTAATGGAATGCGGCGTGCAGCGAAACAGGTAGGCCTAGTCAGTAAACAAAAAAACCATGTCCTGACAAGTCGTCTTTCGTTCAATTGGATACATTCGCGCCATTAACCGGTTGCATGGAGACGTTTTCATGGCTTTTTTGGTACCTATCGTTTTTATAACTTGTAAGTATTCGTTAGAGTGTGCGTCATATCACTTAGTAATTAATACCTCTTGGTTTGTCATTACATCAATCAACAGTCTGGTCATTAGCAGAGCAAGAATAAAATTGCGACATAATTATAGTGACCAGGAGTAAAGTTAAACAATAAACATTCCAGTTTTGCTAGACCTGCCAAATAATACAGGATTCATCTTATGGCTTTGCAATAGGCCTATACACGACAAGTAAACTTTCGCTACTCACCGAGTGAATAATTTGAATGAGCTAACCGATTATTTGTCCAGTCTTTTCAATTCATTTTGCTTAGCACATTGTGTTATTATGCTCATCACAAAATTATTAGTTCGACTGATATCAATTGATGGTAGACAAACATTGTCTTCTTATCTCACAGAAACAATGATAGAATTTATAAAATTCTAATCGGTTTGACATATAATCAGGCTATTCTAAAAAATTTCAGGGTCGCTTGTATCTGGAAAACTACTGGTTAAGCCAAAGGACGTTGTGGTCGCTCATGGAGAGACCGTTCAACTAAACTGTTCCACCGACGACTCGTACGGTGTCAACTGGTGGCATGTTCCAGTCGGTTCCACATCGAACGAAGACGTCTTCATCAGTGGTGTCGTCGTTTTGCCATACCATCCGAGGTTCAAAGTAGAGAGGAAGGAAGTCGAGAACAACATTCAAGACTACAACCTCATCATAACATCAGTCAGACGGGAAGACGCTGGCAAGTACACATGCATCGACAGAGTTGGACATGGAGAACAGAGGCATGCTCAACTGGTCGTACTTGGTGAGTTGGTGAGAATTCGAACTTGGCTAAGTAAAAATAAATCCAAGAACCTAATGCCACTACTTTAGATGATGCATTCCAGGAAGATTCAAAGCTTACCCACCAGTGTGATTAAATGAAAGGTTATGGATGCAACTATGAAATTGAGGTCAGCAAGTCATCAAGGACTCGCTGCATATGACAAATAATAATACATGAAATTTATTTCATAAGGTAGCTTAACTTCAGGAATTCCATTATAATAAAATTGAGTGTAGCCTAGAGAGGGGTGACTGTATGGTGACGATCAAGGCCGCGGAGATTAAGGTCGAGAGCAGCGAAGGAAGTTGCAAAATTAGAGATAGGATTTCTTTCATTCTGGTCGAGGATTCACAGCACTACCTCCACAAATATATTTTGCAGTTAAAAGGTGAACATGTCTTCTTTAATTGCATATAGCCTATGTGATAAGAAGTTGAACGCCCGATGAGCCTATGACAATTTCATGCCAAAATATCATTCGTCATCTGCAGCCAAATACACATTTTCACCTGCTAATAGGAAACAAGTTCCAAAAGCCTAGAAAGATGCACTATTTTCTACTCTACCTGTCACAGGTAGAGTAGAAAAGAGAAACACAAACACACACATCGATTGACATTTTTTTGCATCTTTCCGGTTTTTGGAACTTGTTTCCTATTAGCAGGTGAAAATGTGTATTTGGCTGCAGATGACGAAGGAGATTTTGGCATGAAATTGTCATCTTTCCTGATTTGATCCTGTCTATACAGATGGCATTGATTTTAGGCATTCTATCAATTGCACAAAACACATCGATGCACATGAGTAGGCCTACTGTCTAGTGCAAATAATAGTCTGTGCTACAAAATGCAATGTGTCTTGAGTGAAATTTAGCCAGCACAACAATCTGTCAATCAACATTCCTTCAATTCTTCAAATCTATCGTAGGCTAATAGGCGCAACCTCACGGTGAGTAAAAACAAACCATGTCCCTGCAAATTAACTTTAACTAGGCTTACCGCCGCTTATGTGACTAGGCCTACGTCAGACATCAGATTAGAATAAAATTATGTCAATAAATTTTAAGTAGAAGATATATTAATGAACATTTAAAAGATTAAATTTCATTTTCAAAGTGACCTGCTTGGACTAATAATAATGAGTCCATATTATGCATGCGTGAAGACGCGTAAGCCCTGCCTCACTGACTCATCATTCAACAATGCTACGCTGATTCACTACGTCATCCACCTCCGCAATTCGATGACGCAACTCATTGGCATTCAATCTGCCTGCAGTTCGTTAGGCCTATCTGTTGACATTTTTGAGTAGGGCCTACCGCTCCAAAACTTAGTCTACAGGATAATTAAATTGAACGCAGGCTTGCTTTAAGTAGCCACGAAGTGCTTGACGAAATCAGATGTTCATGTTTGCAGTAAGGGCTAGGGCTGTCCATAATTATAATACTTAGGCCTACACAAGGAGGGTGGAGGAGTAAGGCGATTTACGTACAGGTGCGTGTGGCGGGGGATGGGTTCTCTCGAAAATGTAGCCAACGTAGCCTATACGCAAAATAAATTTATAATTATAATGTCCGCATTAGTCTACATGTGTATTTATTACCCTGTAGGCCTATCACCTAATAATTGGCCGATTGCATTTGATTATTATAACTAAATTCCGTTCAGATCTAAACAGTATACCATAAGTTCATTGTATTGTATTTATAAATACTATTTAAACATTTATAAAGCGCCTCTAGTAGGGTGAACCGTTCAGAGGCGCTCCCAGTGCGCAAGGCCCCGCGAGAAGAAACAGGTTTTGAGAAGAGACAAAGCAGAGGAGAGACTACCAGAAAGAAGTGTAGAGCGAACAGAAGGAGAGAGGGCATTCCAAAGAGAAGGACCAATTGAGACCAGTGTTATTTTAGTTCAGAAAATCATTTCTATTTTAGTTTTTATTTAGTTCTTCATCAAATCATTTCAGTTTAGTTTTAGTTTTAGTTTTGCCTCTGGTAATCATTTTAGTTTTAGTTTAGTTTCTATTCATAAAATCATTTTAGTTTTCGTTTTCGTTTTCGTGAACTAATGACTAATCTTTTTCGTTTCGTTCTCGTTCACGAAATTGACCCTTTGAAGGTGAAGTGAAGCATTGGAACGTTTGTGGTGAGGTGGGGTATGACATGCCCCAATAGGCAAACATGTTTTTTGTTGTTGCAAGATATCAATACGACAATATTAATTTGATATCAATAGAAAACATTAATTGTGAATTAAACTATTCTTTTATGACCAATTAGCAGATAAGCTGGCGATTATCACCAACAAATAATTTTTCAAACATTTTTGAAATGGCCAGCAGGTGAACTATAATCACCGTCCAATGTCTCCTTACCACCAACGTTATCAAAAACACGAATAGCCAATATTTCAAGTGCGACATAGAATGTTGTAGTCGTCATTATCTTCAGCCTTCTCAATGCAGGGTATGTTCGTTCAAAATACCTGAAATTGCTGTAGTGTCCGACTGTCCGTATTATTTTCATAGTCACTAAGGTAGACAAAAATAATCCAAGCTGGTACCCACGTTTTCCGCTAAAAGCGAAAAGTAAAATAGCTCTTGGCTGTGTCATACCCCACATTTATTCCAATGGGTTAACAGGTGAGTGACGTTCAGCAGGTTTGGAAATCAAGTGTTGTGAATGAGGGGGAGAGCAAAGTGAGTGGGAAAATGAGGTTAAGTAAACAGAAATTAGAAACTAAGCCATAAAATTAGCCTATACAGTTCAGATGGAAAGAATCACCCTCTCCCACTTGGTTGTAAGTGAGTGGGGGTAGAGCGATAACAATGTTAAACTGGAGCCATTCAAGTGTGCAATTGTCTGACCCCTCACCCAAAAGGGATTAATCCGAGCCTGGAGGTAAAGATTCAAGTATGTAATTAAAGTGTGGTGCATGAGAGACCAATAAGGCAGATAACATAGACCTTTCAAAGGCTGAGGTTAATTAAAGAGGGATCAGCAAGCCGAGTCATAAAATGAATTGACGGTCGAAAGAGCAACCTTCCAACAATCACTTCTTTGTGGCCTAGAAAGACGAGAAGGGTTTTGGGTGACAGTAATTTATGGCCTATTCATGCGCATCGTTGAACTGCTTCGTGCTCGAAAATTCCAGCAGATTTGTGTTTGTATTTTCTATAGTTTTCGTTCAGGATTTCAATACCGTTCTCGTTTTTATTTCGTTCCACAATGATTCTTTTTCGTTTTTATTCAGTTTCAGTTCACAATTTCTTTCTAGTTTTCGTTTTCGTTCTCGTGAACGATTGCCTATTCTTTTTCGTTCTCGTTTCGTTCTCGTTCACGAAAATAACACTGATTGAGACAAATGATCGAGACTGAGCCATAACAATTCTAGACCGAGGAACCAAGCGGTCAAATCTGTTGGATGAACGAAGTGGACGGTGGGAGGAAGCTGAGTGAGGACGAAGTAAAACATTAGTGAGATGATTTGGGGCAAGACCCCGTTGAGCCTTTATGATCAGAGTGAGGATCTTAAATTGTGTGTGAGCACGGAGAGGAAGCCAGTGACTTTCATGAAACATAAAGGTAGAGATGAGAGAGTACTTGGGAAGACGGGCAATCAATCTAGCAGCGGAGTCGAGAACCAACTGAATCGGTGAAAGACGAACTTTAGGAAGACCAATGAGGAGAGCATTGCAATAGTCCATTCGTGAACATATAAAAGCATGAATTAAGGTAGTGAAGATGGAGGAGGAGACAGAGCTACGAATGGCTCTGAGACGTCTTAAATGGAAATATGACGAGCGTGTCACATTGGAAATAATGCTCAGTAAAGGTAAGTGAGCTATCAATTACAACACCCAGATCCCGAACACTTGAAGAGAAGAAAAACAGCGGAAAATTTTCAGATAGCAGAATGAAATCAAGCTTCTGGAGCTGCTGGGGAGTACCTAGCCAGATGAATTGAGTCTTTGAAGTATTAAGCGAAAGGCGATAACATAACAGTTACTGAGTTACCAAATTTTAGCTAGCAAAATATGATGTTTAAAAAGTAGCCTAATAAAAATGTTTCAAATGCGACTTTAGCTAATCAACTTTTGAAAGTGAGGGGGGGTAGTGAAGCTCATTTGTACGTATACGCATTGGGGAGTTCCACAACATGTACGAATTGCCACAGCGGTGGGTCCGAAATCTGATTTTCAGTACGTAATAGGCCTATAGTCTATGTATGGGCCCTAATTCAACAGTCTCCGAGCTCTATACGCAGAAGCGCTATCCTGCTAGAAGATTAAATGTCCAGTTATCTTACAAATGTCTGTCAAAATGCCCTGCACTCGTTGAGCATTGGGCCTAGATAATAAATTATTGTCAATAATATTGACATTTACACTCAACGGCCTACGATGCGTGTGCAGCATAGGCCTTTCTTCCTATCAACCATTCGGCCCGTTCGACACTGTCCCTTTCTGGTTGACGATGAAGCGACCCAGTTTTCTTTTTCAATCAGTCGACTCAACCCTCTATCTGAGACTTCCTTTTGAAAACCTTTCGCACTTAAATTTCTATTTTTTCATTAAATTTAATGTTGAAAGACGTCTACCTTCTTCGCCAAGCACCATTATTATTATTAGATCAAAAGTGAACGACATCTTATGGCTACAATACCCATTACCCATTGACATTTTTACAGATAACAATTGCATTTTAGTTTCTTTCATCGATGGATTGATTTAGGCCATGGGTGTCAAAGAGCTGGCCCGCGGGCCATTTCTGGCCCGCCAACGATTTATTTCTGGCCCGCGGAGCTTTCCCAAAAGATTACAAAATTAGAGGATAAAAGTTCAATCTTTTTTATTTTGCAGTCAGCGCCAAATACATGGACGTTTTTCTGACTGACGTCAATTTTTCTTACACGTGCATGTAAGCTTACAGCTCTGTGTTGACTTTATAGCCTATCTAGATGGTTTCCGGTTGCTTGTCTGTTTAAAAAAGTATGAAAGTTACAAAACACTTATATTATTTAAAATGTTCTGGGAATTGGCTGACCAATCCCGGAGCTCCCTCTCAGATCACTACCCAATTTAGCTCAGGAGCTTTGACACTCTGGCCCGCCACTTGTTGGAAAATGTTCACACTGGCCCGCCACTTGTTGGAAGATGTTCAAACTGGCCCGCCCCCTAAAAAGGTTTGACACCCCTGATTTAGGCCCTATATTTGACACGCTGCTATCCATTTTTTTTACCTCGACAACGATTAGTTGGATAATGTACCCATGTGAAAATCCTTCATTTTCTGCAGGATGTCAGAAGCATGTCTCCATTTTCAATTTATTTTATTTGTTCCCGAATTCGTAAAGGCAATTAATTACTACACAGAGTCTTTAAATAACATTTGCTTTACAGGCTTACAGCTTACAACATTAGGCCTGCCATAAACACCAAAGGCTGTTCTCATGGCTATTAGTCTAATAGAAGGGTCTAGCTCTTTTGTGGCTTCAGCAGCTCTTCTGTTTTCATGTTTGCCTTCAAGCTTTTCATTGCCATATAGATCTATGCTCTTTCTCTACACATAAATAGCCTACACAGTTTATATTGATAATAATTATTTTCTTAAAAAATTACAAAAAAATGTAAGTAAAAAAATTAATAAGAACTTAACACACCGGCCTAATTATACTTATAGGCCTATACGAGGCCGAATGACTCAAATTTTCAGTGTTTTGACCAAGCAAGATAAGATAAGAGACAGAGACAAAGATAGGATACGGACAGAGAAATATGCAAATTCGAAACTTATTTAAAGACTCTAATATTAATGTATAGGCTAATAGACCTTCCATATCATTCTGAATATTAACAATTTTTACGAGGTTGTCATTAAGTCGCTATTGTTTACTTTACGCGGTATAGCTTCCTTTTAATAGAAATAAATTTTGTATAGCACTTGGCTAATATCATCAAGGGTCAATATTCTGAAATTTCATTACAATTGACGGCTTTTCAGAATATTTCTGAAAATTAATGGTTACTTACAAGAATGACGCTGAATTGTGACGGGTAATGATTTTCTTTAGACTCACCGCGTACTTGCAAGTTATCCCGTTGAATTATAATTATCAAGGTGGAGCTACATTAAGGTATGAGGGAAGTTTTGTGTTAGATAGGACTCGCGTAATATACTTTGGACTATCCTCAGTTGGGAGATGAAGTCATGTGTCCTCGGACTTAAGTCATACTTATTTTGTCGAGGAGATAAAAATTCTCCAGAAAACATGACGTGACTCAATACAGATACATTGAAGCGGACTTGCATCTGCGGGCAAGGCCAGAACAAGCACGCCGGGGACAATACCTATAAGTATGGTTGGTTGCCTATGTTTGCCACGTCTCAAACACATTTGGTGGCAGCAAACTGTGATATGCAATTCATTGAGACATACAAATTTAAAGTCATGTAGGCCCTAACTTCTTTTAAAAGTAAAATATTGCTATGCCAGTTTCTGTACGGGATACAAGGTCAACTTGAAAACATATCGAATTATAAATCATTTAGATATTTCCAGTACTGTTAATTCGATCTCAATTTACAGCCAAGTTTTCCTTGCTTCGATTAATCATTTTTGTTCGAGTGATGCACACGAATCGCAATCATCCGATTGTTTTTTTAATTTACTTGTTAACAGAGTCCAATCCACAGTGTAACTCAAACATCGATCAAGAGGGAGTTGTGGGAGGCAATGATTGCGGGATACCACCCGGTGAGATCCGATGTTCGTGCAGTCTACAATACTCTGGGAACAATCCTCCAGCCATGGAATGGACAAACTCTGCTGGACAGATGATCGAACCCCAACCACGTATGAACACCTCTCAGACGAACATCTTATCGTCTGATCTGGTCGTGAGCACACGCCTCGCCATTAGTGGGACGTCGATTGTCTGGCGACCAGAGCTCCTCACATCCAAGAATTGGACCTCAGCCGAAGTGAAAGTAAAATGTACGCATAGGGCCTACTCTTAAGTGAATGAATTGTCTAAAATGTCAAGTTATCTTCAAGGCCGTAGCCAGGATTTTATTTTGGGGGTGTTTTCAGTGGCGGCGCCAGGATTTCGGTTTTGGGGAGGCTCAATTACCTGAAACTTTTTCATTTTTATCGGCCAAATTTTCTGACGACCTTTTCAGATCGAAATTTAATCTATTATTTCATTTCGGGGGTGTTTTCATGGCTTTGTTTCATGGTTTGTGCATCACGAACTAAAAAGGCAATACATTTTTCCGCATTTTTCATTTCGGTGGTGTTCAAACACCCAAAACACCCCCCTGTCTACGGCCTTGGTTATCTTATACAACTCTATAGATCATCTAAACATTTGGAAGCAATAGATATTATGTTTCTTAAAAGTCGATGATGACTCATCATCGTCACATATTAATTTTATATGATGATAACGAGTTCTCGACCCAAACGCAGGTCCATTGGTTTTAACGCAACTCGGGGATGAGATGAGTGCGGCGGGTCTCCGTTGTCTTGCTCACAGACAATAATATTATAGGTGAGAAACTTGTCCAAGATCGCGACGCAGAGGTTTAATATTATAGATTCGAGCCTGCAAAAATTCGGTTACAAAGTTGCAGACTCGAAGGTACGCCTACAGATCATTACATGTACGTAATATACTTCCGGAATATATTAATTATATCATTTAGCACATTGCCATGAACAACATTAGGCCTATCAATAGCAAGAGTATATTAGGCTTGTGTCCACTGTCACCGCTGTTTCCGTTATTTCCTTATCGCAATCTTCGTCGTCATAATCAGCAGGTAGGCCTACATGTAGGACTTTACATGTCCAGTGTAAAACTTTCAATTGTTACAATATTTCAAAATAGAAGTATTGTTTCTAATTTTAATTATAAGTATCGTCACTGTCGTCATCGACTTCAAAATCAGCAGGAGTAGGCGACTTCAAAATCAGCAGGTGTAGGCCCCCTAAAAGAGATTAAAAATTGATGACTAGAGCATTGAAGTAGCAACTCTTTTAACTTAAATTTCTTCAGATGCGATGAAGAACGGAAGAGAGGTTAACGTCACTCATGGTGAATCGGTTGTGTGTCGGGCCGACAGTAGCGAGACATGCACCTACAAGTGGACAACGGAGAACGGGACGATAGTCAGTGAGGTAGCAAATCTAACCATTGTCAACACTGGAGCCTACTTCTGCGATGCAACGTGTTCACTACACCATGACAACTGCACAGTCAGGGCAATGGTAGCTGCATTCAAGAAAACTCACGACGGTATTTATTTATGAAAGTTGTATAAATTCACGATTAGACATTAATTTTATAACATTTTAACTGAACTATGATTTTATATAGCCTAGGGACCAATTATTTAAAAAAATTAATCCTAGGCTACTCATTATTCTCTTCAATGGTAACGTATCTTCTTTATCATAGTGTATGCATTCAAAGCCGTAGCCTGGATTGTATTTCGGGGGTATTTACCAGGGCTGTACTGGTACATTTCGAGATGAAAATCTTGGTCAAATTTTCTGACGACCTCCTTTTTTATTCGTCGAAATATCTGATGACCTTTTTAGTCATCACATGCTTTTTGTCGGATATTCGCTCGAAAACAGTTTCCAGCGGCATAAAAACAATCTAATTTCATGCTTCTTTTCTTCTTAAATCGCGATCTTCTGCGGATTCTTGGCAGCCAATACATCGCACACTGTAGTTCTTACATCATGTGCCAGTTAATAAGCTTACATTATATTATTTTTCCATTTATCAAACAACTAAAACACCCCCTAGCTACGGCCTTGCATGCAGCGATTGAAATTTAACAATAGGCCTACTTTGACCAAAACTCCATCTGGCATTACAAGGAATGTGAGCACTGAGCAGTGAGCAGCCTATCCTGTTTGTTGCTTCTCTTTGTCGTCTTCATGACAAACATTTTAGCAAAATCAACTATTGCTAGATTAGGCCTATATTATTAAAACATTGTGCAAGGTTAGAAACCCTTAATTAATTTCCGTATTCTCTGGGTTGGAGAGCGAGTTAATTTAGGCTACATTGACGACTGTTTTTCAGACGACACGAACACGACAATGAACGAAACTGCTTTGACTGTTGCCGGAACTGTCATCGGGATAACCTTACTGTCCTCGTTGGTAGTCCTATTAGCGATCTGCTACTTTCGTAAAAGGAGGAGGAGGAGGAGGAGGATAAGAAATAAAGGCAACCCACGTGGTAAGTGTTGTCTGTGACTGTCCATGTTGCTGATTGGGAGAATAAGGTGGTAGTTTCCCACGTCTTTCCACCTCGCAGTGGTTGTTCTTTGTGTATGATATACACTCCGACCAACCTTTTCATGTGTAAACCGTTAATGGCTACTAAGAGCCGTCCTCCGCCTTACCATAATACAAGACCTACTGCTGCCCAGATCTTTGCCGCCCACGTTAGCCAACTTTTCAGGGCTCCTGCAGAGCCTTCCCACCTCGCGTAGCGCCCTAGGTGGTACTTCAGCATAGCTTTCACCACTGATGGTATAGCCTCTGCAGGCAATCCCTTACTAAGTTGTTAACACCCCCTCACCACTTTGAGGTGTGGGTCGGACTTTGAGGGGGTTAGTAGGAATTGCGTTTTTGTTATACGGCAAAGACAATTTCGCGATTAATTTATAACAATGCAAACTGCTTCAGAAGCGTGAGTAGTTGGCTAATAGCCGCTTCAAGGACATCGACCAATAGGAAGCCTCCAATTTGTCACGTGACCTCATTAATAATTCATGCTACTAGATAGCCGGTCTTCGGACACTGGCCAATAGGAAGCGAGCTGTCCTAATCAATATTCATAGGACAATAGAAGTCCAAACTAATCAATATTCATAGGACAATAGAAGGCCAAACTAATTAATATTCATGACATGTCCGTCTGGATTCCTTTGGTGTGCCCTCGGGCAATGGCTTTACTGCGCGCGATAACGATCTCTTCCGCGGCGCTTCGCCGCACACGATAATTGCGGGTCGGCGAATTTTTGAAAAAGAAGAATGTTAGACACGACAAATTAAAAAGCTAGAAAAAATGTCGGGTTTTCCACTTAAGAAAAAGTCAGATTTTCCACTTAGAAAAAAACCTAGAAAAACCTAGCATTTCCAGAAATCCCATTATTTTTCAAAAAACGAAAGTTTTTTCACTTTTTATTGCTTAGTACTACTACACTGTAAAACACAAGGGTGAAGATGGGATGGAAAACCTAGAAAAACCTAGCATTTCCAGAAATCCCATTATTTCTTAGAAAACGCAAGTTTTTTCACTTTTTATCGCTTAGTACCCTTCCTCCATACCTCCCTCACTCCACGCATTTCTTTATGAGTGTATATTTTCAAGCTTTAAACGTAAAAATTATTCAAAATTCGATCATGCAATTATAATGTATTAATTTTACTCTTCCTTGCGCGCATCATTCCTCCCTCCCTCCCTTCCTACATTTCCCAATCCATTGAATCTTGCACTGCAGTGTGTCTTCAAACATTGAAATGATAAGTATTGATGAAAATATGAACAATGCCACTATAATGGCGCAATTTTACTCTTCCTTGCATGCACCCTTCCTGCCTCCCAACATTTCTCATATCATCGAATCTTGCATTACAGTGTATTTTTTAAACAATGAAACGCTAAGTATTGATGAAAATATTAACAATGCAACTACAATGACTCAATTTTATTCTTACATACTCCACCCTCCCCTCCTCCATTTCACCCTCCATCCATTTCTCATTCCATTGGTTTTTGCATTATAGTGTATTTTCTAACATTGAAACGCTAAGTATTGATGCAAATACGAACAATGTAACTACAATGGCTCAATTTTAGTCTTCCTTGCATACACCCTTCCTCCCTCCCTCCCTCCATTTCCCATACCATTGAATCTCAATAGCTTTGCACGTGCACAATCCTACACTTATTTCTCATTTCTTCCCATCTTCAGGTCTTAAAAATTACATCTTTCAACATCACAACCTCGCAAATTCTACAATTCCTTACCTACTTACTTACTCACAAAATTTCTACAAGTCACTTGTACAATCCAGCATATATTTCTCATTTCTTCACTTCTTCAGTTCTTAATACTTGCATCTTTCAACATCACAACCATGCAAATTCTACGATTTCTTACCTACTTACTTACTTACTCAAAAATTTCTACATACCAACAACTTTATACATACACAATCAAGCTCTTATTTCTCAAATATTTATTCATTCAATTCTTCAATTCTCACATCTTACATGTTTCAACATTTGATTCGCACAAACTCTACAATTCAATGCATACTTACTTACTTACATGCAAAATTTCTACAAATCAAATGCTTTTCACTTTACAAGCATGCGCATATTTCTAATATCGGCACACCTTCAG
Organism: Lumbricus rubellus; assembly: GCA_945859605.1. NCBI lineage: Eukaryota > Metazoa > Annelida > Clitellata > Crassiclitellata > Lumbricidae > Lumbricus > Lumbricus rubellus. The sequence continues at coordinate 24,684,494 of OX243812.1, read as the reverse complement.
ATCTTAAAAATTGCATCTTTCAACATCCGAACCACGCAAATTCTACGATTTCTTACCTACTTACTTACTCACTCACAAAATTTCTGCAAGTCAACAATTTTATACATACACAATCAAGCTCCTATTTCTCAAATATTCAATCCTTCAATACTTCAATTCTCGCATCTTACATGTTTCAACATTTCATTCGCATAAATTCTACAATTCAATGCATACTTACTTACCTACGCGCAAAATTTCTACAAATCAAATGATTTTCACTTTACAAGCTTGCACATATTCCTCATTTCTTCACACCTTCAGTTCTTAATACTCACATCTTTCAACATCTCAAATTCTACAATTCCTTACCTACTTACTTACTCACAAAATTTCTACAAGTCAACAGCTTGTCACTTGTACAAACCAGCATATATTTCTCATTTCTTCACTTCTTCAATTCCTAATACTTGCATCTTTCAACATCACAACCATGCAAATTCTACCATATCTTACCTACTTACTTACTTACTTACTTGCTCACAAAATTTGTACATGCCAACAACTTTTTTTTTATACATACACAATCAAGCTCTTATTTCTAAAATATACAATCGTTCAGTTCTTCAATTCTCACATCTTGCGTGTTTCAACATTTCATTCGTGCAAATTCTACAATTCAATACATACATACTTGCTTACCCGCAAAATTTCTACAAATCAAATGCTTTTCACTTTACAAGCTTACACATATTCCTCATTTCTTCACTTCTTCAGTTCTTAATACTTACATCTTTTAACATCTCAATCACACAAATTCTATAATTCCTTGCCTACTTGCTTACTTTCTTACAAAATTTCTACATATCAGCAGCTTTACACATATACAATCCTGCACATATTTCTCACTTCACATCCTAATGCTTGCGTCTTTTATCATCTAAATCGGGCAAATTTTACAACTTCTTGCATACTTACTTACTTACTCACAAAATTTATACAATTCAACAGCTTTTCACCTGTACAAGCTTGCACATAATCCTCATTTTTCCAAACATCCATCTCTTCATTCTTACACATTTCAACATCTCAATCACGTCATTATACAATTTCTCAGCTACTTACTCATATAATTTCTGCACAACATCAAACTTTATGCATGTGCAATCTTACTCTTATTTCTCAAATCTTCAATCCTTCAATTCTTACTTCTGTCATCGTTCAGATTCAAAATCGCACAAGTCTACAATTCCACACACACACTTGCTTACTTACTTACTAACATAATGTTTACACCCAAACAACCTTACATGTACACTTGTTTCTCATATCCTCAGTCCTTCAACTCTTACTTCTTACATGTTTCAATTCCACAGCCTCTCAATTCTACCATTCCACAAATACATACTTACTTCATACATAGAACTCTTCACTTAGAAACTCATGCGATTGGTTCTCACTTCTTCAATTCTTCAACTATAACTCTTAATTCTTATAGGTTTTAACTCCACAATTCTGCAATTGCTCAGTTATTCACTTACATACTTCTCGAAGTATCAAAAATTGTAGAGTGGGAAAGAAGTTGAATGGTCGAAAGAGATACAATTTTCCAACATATCAAAATGAAAAGTACAGGCAGAGTTGTTCGTTTTATGATGGAAAGTGGCAGAGTGTAGGGGGCATAGGAGGAGGATGAGTTGGTTGTGAAGGAGGAGGCTGAAAATTTCATATATCAGCATTTTCTTCGCAAAGTTTCTATATGCACACATTTTCTGTCGCAAAAAGTTTCTAAGTTCCAAAATTTCCTTCATGTTCACAAATTTGTCTTCACTAATTTTCTAAGTCCATACATTTTTGTGACGCTAAAAATTTCTAAGTCCGAAAATTTCTCCCAGCTCCACAAATTTATATTCGCATGAGGTGTATGAGAAGTAGGATATGTATCTAAGAGGTATGAATTATTTCGTTACATAAACCAATTCACAGTATGTAGGTCGAATATTTTGGAATGCATATGCGCAAAGCAGTGTTTGTGTGAATTTTCTACATCTAAAATACCAAATGTTGAAGGTCTGTCATGTTTCCATTACAATACTTTACTCTACTTTGTATGGAATTGTAAATTTCGAATGTATGAAATGGTAAAGTATGCAACTCTTAAACACCACTTTTAAGCCTTTTAGTTTGCCAGCACGTGTTTAAGTTTAGCTGAGTCATCACTTTATGCAAGAACGTTAGTTTGCTATAGTAAAGTGGCGTAGGAGGGAAGGGGAGGAGGAAGAGGAGTATTCACATAGTGGAACGCACAGCTTGAAACGATGGTGTGCAAGTTTCTTACACATAGAAAGCAGCATTTTCGTTTGGTAAAACGGTCGCAGTTTTAGCTGAGTCATCAATTTTTGCAAAAATATGCGATTGGATGAATAAAGAACCAAAGTTGGAAGGTTCAGTGAGATGAATTATAGCAAACATTAAGCTAAACACCCAACATTGTAGTTGCCTACAACGTCACCTTAACAGAAATTCTTGCATGGCACAGCTAAAATTGTAAGTCCCTCAAATGTTTTACCAATTCAAAGCGCGCACATGCTTAGACATGCGGTGGCGGGTGTCAAGACGACCCGTGCGACGCAGGTGGTGGCTGCTATTTCTGCTCCGGCGGCGGCGGCGCACAAAATTTCGAACGGATGTAGACCGCAAGAAGCGCCGCCGCCACCGCAGCAGAAATAGCTGCCACCATCTGCGTCGCACGGGTCGTCTTGACACCCGCCACCGCATGTCTAAGCATGTGCATTGGACAATTTCATGAAATAAGGTTTGAATCAATTCAATCTAAAGTTTTATAGATTTTATTATTGCAATTGCAATGTTGTAATCTCAAATTTCAAATTTGTATAGCGCGAAGAGAATATAGGCATCATGGGAGACGATACTGACCTAACCCAGAAAAAAATCATGATCAAACATGTAGAATGGTCTTTAAAATGTCTGTATTAGAAAGGCACATTGACATTCAATTCAAATTCCCTTTGTCATTAAATCAGGGAACCTAGAAATGACATTCAATTGTTATTTCACTCTTGTCCTGAGTTGAAAATATATCGACAGCCTTGTATTTTCGTATCCAACTCTGTCTGTAGCTAATTGACAAATGAAGCGGTCGACTGCGTGCAGAACTTGGAAGTTTGAGATTAGTCTGGAGTTTTCTTGCTAACTGAAGCAATCTATCTTTGAATGCATCAACCACTTAAGTCTTAAGCTCTGTCGCGATCGTCCACTGCAGAGTGTCTGGTGTTTCTGGCTTTAAAAAAGAGTAAAATGCTCAGTGTTTCGCTTTGGACACTATAAAACGAAGTCAAAATTTTGACTTTTGACTGTTTATAATAAAAAAAATATAGTCATGTCATGTCATGTCATGTCGCCATCGTCGCATCGCGACGGTTGGCTACATGAATGGACCTTTAATGCCCAGAGTCTTCTGTTCCTTGTCGCGCTCATTAAGTCAGAGCCTACAAGTCCTGTCCAGTTCAGGACGTTGTCGATCCAAGATATCCTCGGCCTTCCTCGTCCTCGGTTCCCCTCCACAAAACCCGTCATGATGCTGCTTTCGATGCTACCGTTTTGTTGTCTCATGATATGACCAAAATGTCGAAGTTTCCGAATTTTGGTGTGGGCCAATAGTTCTCTTGTGGCTCCCGCTGACACATACACCTGTTCATTGGTCATCATTTTAGTCCATGGAATTCTCAGCAGCTTTCTGATACACTTGTTCTCAAATGCTTGAATTCGCTTTTCTTCATCCTTTTTCAGAGTCCATGCTTCACATCCATACGTCGCTACTGGCCACACCAAAGCCTTCATCAACCGCAATTTGGTGACGATGCTGATTGATTAATTCTTCCATATTTTCGTCAATTTGGTCATGACGATCATTCCCATGGTTAGTCTTGATTTAACTTCATTCACACAATTCCCATCTTTTGATATCCTACTCCCTAAATATACAAAGGAATCCACTTGTTCTAGTCTTCCCGTACCCACCACCGTTTTGAGCACCTCCTCAGTAGTCGTCATAACTTTCGTCTTAGTTACGTTGATTGACATTCCATATTCTTCTGCAGCACTTGCGACTTGTTTCACGAGTTCTTGTAGTTCTTCTGGTGTTGTGGCCAGTAGGACAATGTCGTCAGCATATCTCAGGTTATTGATGGTTCTTCCGCCAATCCTAAATCCACCGGCGAAACCTGTTAGTGCCTTTCGCATAATTTGCTCTGCTAAAATGTTAAACAGACATGGGGAGAGGTTGCAGCCCTGTCGAACACCTTTTCTAACCTTCAACCATGCTGAAGTGTGGTCGTTTGTTCTTACATTTGCCTGTTGTTGTCTGTACAAATTTCTTAGCAGCTGGACTAGATGAGGTGGAAAGCCCATTTCAAGCATGGTTAGCCATAGCTGATCGTGTCGGACCCTATCAAAGGCCTTAGTAAAGTCAATGAAACAAAGGTAGAGTGGTTGATTTCTTTCTCTTGCTTTCTCTATTATAATCGCTTCTTGCGGTCTACATCCGTTCGAAATTTTGTGCGCCGCCGCCGCCGGAGCAGAAATAGCAGCCACCACCTGCGTCGCACGGGTCGTCTTGACACCCGCCACCGCATGTCTAAGCATGTGCGCGCTTTGAATTGGTAAAACATTTGAGGGACTTACAATTTTAGCTGTGCCATGCAAGAATTTCTGTTAAGGTGACGTTGTAGGCAACTACAATGTTGGGTGTTTAGCTTAATGTTTGCTATAATTCATCTCACTGAACCTTCCAACTTTGGTTCTTTATTCATCCAATCGCATATTTTTGCAAAAATTGATGACTCAGCTAAAACTGCGACCGTTTTACCAAACGAAAATGCTGCTTTCTATGTGTAAGAAACTTGCACACCATCGTTTCAAGCTGTGCGTTCCACTATGTGAATACTCCTCTTCCTCCTCCCCTTCCCTCCTACGCCACTTTACTATAGCAAACTAACGTTCTTGCATAAAGTGATGACTCAGCTAAACTTAAACACGTGCTGGCAAACTAAAAGGCTTAAAAGTGGTGTTTAAGAGTTGCATACTTTACCATTTCATACATTCGAAATTTACAATTCCATACAAAGTAGAGTAAAGTATTGTAATGGAAACATGACAGACCTTCAACATTTGGTATTTTAGATGTAGAAAATTCACACAAACACTGCTTTGCGCATATGCATTCCAAAATATTCGACCTACATACTGTGAATTGGTTTATGTAACGAAATAATTCATACCTCTTAGATACATATCCTACTTCTCATACACCTCATGCGAATATAAATTTGTGGAGCTGGGAGAAATTTTCGGACTTAGAAATTTTTAGCGTCAGAAAAATGTATGGACTTAGAAAATTAGTGAAGACAAATTTGTGAACATGAAGGAAATTTTGGAACTTAGAAACTTTTTGCGACAGAAAATGTGTGCATATAGAAACTTTGCGAAGAAAATGCTGATATATGAAATTTTCAGCCTCCTCCTTCACAACCAACTCATCCTCCTCCTATGCCCCCTACACTCTGCCACTTTCCATCATAAAACGAACAACTCTGCCTGTACTTTTCATTTTGATATGTTGGAAAATTGTATCTCTTTCGACCATTCAACTTCTTTCCCACTCTACAATTTTTGATACTTCGAGAAGTATGTAAGTGAATAACTGAGCAATTGCAGAATTGTGGAGTTAAAACCTATAAGAATTAAGAGTTATAGTTGAAGAATTGAAGAAGTGAGAACCAATCGCATGAGTTTCTAAGTGAAGAGTTCTATGTATGAAGTAAGTATGTATTTGTGGAATGGTAGAATTGAGAGGCTGTGGAATTGAAACATGTAAGAAGTAAGAGTTGAAGGACTGAGGATATGAGAAACAAGTGTACATGTAAGGTTGTTTGGGTGTAAACATTATGTTAGTAAGTAAGTAAGCAAGTGTGTGTGTGGAATTGTAGACTTGTGCGATTTTGAATCTGAACGATGACAGAAGTAAGAATTGAAGGATTGAAGATTTGAGAAATAAGAGTAAGATTGCACATGCATAAAGTTTGATGTTGTGCAGAAATTATACGAGTAAGTAGCTGAGAAATTGTATAATGACGTGATTGAGATGTTGAAATGTGTAAGAATGAAGAGATGGATGTTTGGAAAAATGAGGATTATGTGCAAGCTTGTACAGGTGAAAAGCTGTTGAATTGTATAAATTTTGTGAGTAAGTAAGTAAGTATGCAAGAAGTTGTAAAATTTGCCCGATTTAGATGATAAAAGACGCAAGCATTAGGATGTGAAGTGAGAAATATGTGCAGGATTGTATATGTGTAAAGCTGCTGATATGTAGAAATTTTGTAAGAAAGTAAGCAAGTAGGCAAGGAATTATAGATTTTGTGTGATTGAGATGTTAAAAGATGTAAGTATTAAGAACTGAAGAAGTGAAGAAATGAGGAATATGTGTAAGCTTGTAAAGTGAAAAGCATTTGATTTGTAGAAATTTTGCGGGTAAGCAAGTATGTATGTATTGAATTGTAGAATTTGCACGAATGAAATGTTGAAACACGCAAGATGTGAGAATTGAAGAACTGAACGATTGTATATTTTAGAAATGAGAGCTTGATTGTGTATGTATAAAAAAAAAAGTTGTTGGCATGTACAAATTTTGTGAGCAAGTAAGTAAGTAAGTAAGTAGGTAAGATATGGTAGAATTTGCATGGTTGTGATGTTGAAAGATGCAAGTATTAAGAATTGAAGAAGTGAAGAAATGAGAAATATATGCTGGTTTGTACAAGTGACAAGCTGTTGACTTGTAGAAATTTTGTGAGTAAGTAAGTAGGTAAGGAATTGTAGAATTTGAGATGTTGAAAGATGTGAGTATTAAGAACTGAAGGTGTGAAGAAATGAGAAATATGTGCAAGCTTGTAAAGTGAAAATCATTTGATTTGTAGAAATTTTGCGCGTAGGTAAGTAAGTATGCATTGAATTGTAGAATTTATGCGAATGAAATGTTGAAACATGTAAGATGCGAGAATTGAAGTATTGAAGGATTGAATATTTGAGAAATAAGAGCTTGATTGTGTATGTATAAAGTTGTTGGTATGTAGAAATTTTTGAGTAAGTAAGTAAGTAGGTAAGAAATCGTAGAATTTGCATGGTTGTGATGTTGAAAGATGCAAGTATTAAGAACTGAAGAAGTGAAGAAATGAGAAATATATGCTGGATTGTACAAGTGACTTGTAGAAATTTTGTGAGTAAGTAAGTAGGTAAGGAATTGTAGAATTTGCGAGGTTGTGATGTTGAAAGATGTAATTTTTAAGACCTGAAGATGTGAAGAAATGAGAAATAAGTGTAGGATTGTGCACGTGCAAAGCTATTGAGATTCAATGGTATGGGAAATGGAGGGATGGAGGGAGGAAGGGTGTATGCAAGGAAGACTAAAATTGAGCCATTGTAGTTACATTGTTCGTATTTGCATCAATACTTAGCGTTTCAATGTTAGAAAATACACTATAATGCAAAAACCAATGGAATGAGAAATGGATGGAGGGTGAAATGGAGGAGGGGAGGGTGGAGTATGTAAGAATAAAATTGAGTCATTGTAGTTGCATTGTTAATATTTTCATCAATACTTAGCGTTTCATTGTTTAAAAAATACACTGTAATGCAAGATTCGATGATATGAGAAATGTTGGGAGGCAGGAAGGGTGCATGCAAGGAAGAGTAAAATTGCGCCATTATAGTGGCATTGTTCATATTTTCATCAATACTTATCATTTCAATGTTTGAAGACACACTGCAGTGCAAGATTCAATGGATTGGGAAATGTAGGAAGGGAGGGAGGGAGGAATGATGCGCGCAAGGAAGAGTAAAATTAATACATTATAATTGCATGATCGAATTTTGAATAATTTTTACGTTTAAAGCTTGAAAATATACACTCATAAAGAAATGCGTGGAGTGAGGGAGGTATGGAGGAAGGGTACTAAGCGATAAAAAGTGAAAAAACTTTCGTTTTTTGAAAAATAATGGGATTTCTGGAAATGCTAGGTTTTTCTAGGTTTTTTTCTAAGTGGAAAATCTGACTTTTTCTTAAGTGGAAAACCCGACATTTTTTCTAGCTTTTTAATTTGTCGTGTCTAACATTCTTCTTTTTCAAAAATTCGCCGACCCGCAATTATCGTGTGCGGCGAAGCGCCGCGGAAGAGATCGTTATCGCGCGCAGTAAAGCCATTGCCCGAGGGCACACCAAAGGAATCCAGACGGACATGTCATGAATATTAATTAGTTTGGCCTTCTATTGTCCTATGAATATTGATTAGTTTGGACTTCTATTGTCCTATGAATATTGATTAGGACAGCTCGCTTCCTATTGGCCAGTGTCCGAAGACCGGCTATCTAGTAGCATGAATTATTAATGAGGTCACGTGACAAATTGGAGGCTTCCTATTGGTCGATGTCCTTGAAGCGGCTATTAGCCAACTACTAGCGTGTCTTGTGCCTTTTGCTTTTGAACTATATTTTTGTTTTCATTGTGATCCATTCATGTTGTGTGGGAGAGGTTTATAACCAGCTGAGCATCCCATTCTCTTGCTGGTCACGCAGTTGATTAGCCGTTTTACCAGGTTGGACCCGGCATGCGCCTAATCATACGCTCGGTGATTGCCGTTGGGTGCATCTGAGCTCCTCATCCGCCAACAACCGATAAGAACCACGCTGCTGCCCGCGGTCCTAGATTTTCAGGTTAACCCATAACCGGCTGCAGTTTAAAGTCATGCCCAGGAGTGAGAGAGATGAGACGTGGATTCAAGGAAAGAAAATATTGTACGAAAATAATGTAAACACGAACGTCTTTACTTTGTTGCTAGGCAACGCGCATTGTGACGTTGCATTAAGCTATAACGGCTCGCGGTTAAGATTATGAAATCATATTCTGAGTTTCTGTAGATGTACGTTACCCTCTTCAAATCAAAAACTTGCAAAATTCCGTGTACAGTTTTAGAAAATGCATATATATTCCAGATCTTGGCATTGAAAGGAAAACAACGGTGTAAAAAACGTGTTCTAACGAGCTTGCGCTACTTGTAAAGAATTTAAAACATAAGGTAGAAAAATCCATCGACTGACTGTTGTTACGTCATCTCGTATCGTATCACAAAAAACACAACATGAATGGATCACAATGAAAACAAAGATATACTGGCTCGGACGTCGCCCAGGATAAAAAAGGCCCGCGACACCCACCGTAAGAGTCAGGATGGGTGCCGATAAATGTGCTACTGACTCAACGTCATCACCGATGAAGACGAAAACGACCGATGGAACAAGGAAGCATCTAAATGGCAGACATCGCGTTATGATTGGACAATGGAACGTGAGAGGACTCAACGCACTAGGCAAGCTGTCGATGCTTGGGAACGAAATGGAGAGGCAATGCATCAGTATATGTGGACTGTCAGAAACCAAGTGGTCGGGTAGTGGACATTTTAAGACGTTGGATGGTCACACCGTGCTCTACTCAGGTACATCTGGACGGGAACATCATGGAGTGGCGATCTGGATAAACAAGAACACTTCCGCATGCTTAGTATCATACAACACAATAAGCAACAGAATAATATCGTCCACGTTTGCATCAAAACCGAGAGACATGACAATAATTCAGTGTTACGCGCCAACCGCAGACAAAGATGACGAAGAAATCGAACAATTCTACCGAGACCTGGATCGTGCACTCTCAGAGGTTCCCAAGCGAAACATACTTCTGATCACAGGAGATTTCAACGCCAGAGTAGGAGAAGACGCAACTGAGACCGACGTCCTTGGGAAATATGGCCACGGGAATCGAAACGATAGAGGACAGACTTTGGTGGATTTCTGCGCGGAACATGGACTGGTTATCACCAATACTCTCTTCCGTTTGCACAACAGACACAGATACACATGGACAAGTCCAAATGGACTCACTAGAACACAAATAGACTACATACTTATAAGCAAACAGTGGAAACAATCGGTCAACAATGCACGCGTATGCCTCAACGCAGATTGCGATTCTGACCACAACCTGGTAAAACTGACGATGAAACTGAGATTTAAAAAGAAACGAGTGAATAAACCATTACTCTTGGATCTTGAGAAACTAAAAAATGGCCAGGTTGAGCAACAATACCAACTGGAAGTGACGAACAGATTCGAAGTATTGGAAGGAGTAGACGAATCGAGAACACCAGATGAATTATGGCGCCAACTTAAGGAAGTCACCTTGGCTGCTGCAAAGGCGACAATACTAAAGGAACGCCACAAACGCAAGAATTGGATTTCCAGCGACACTTTTGAATGGATTGGAAAGAAACGCGAGGCCAAAACAAAATCTTCCATAGAATACAAAAAACTAAGAAGTGAGGTACAGAAAAGACTGCGACGGGATAAACAGGAAGAGCTTGAGACATTGTGTAGCGAATTAGAGGAAAACGCGAAAAAGGGTAATAGCAGACCAGTCTTTCAAACAGTGAAGCAGCTTACGGGATCGTTCGTCCCTCGTACCACGGCCATCAGAGATGCCTTCGGCAAGAAAATTGTCGAACCAGAGAGAGTGAATCAGAGATGGAAAGAATACTGCGAGGAACTATACATCGAAGAAGATGAACACGTAGAGATTGACATCCAGGAAAGGGAACCGCCACCGCTGAAGGAAGAGATCAGGCGCGCAGTAATGAAGTCGGCGTCACGAAAGGCACCAGGTCCCGATGACGTGGCAGCTGAATTACTGAGGTTTGGAGGAGAAATGACAGTGACCAAACTGCATGAGATATGTACGGAAGTGTGGAAGACCGGAGTATGGCCGGAAGAATGGACTCAATCAACATTCATCCCACTTCCCAAGAAGGGTGACCCGCTCCAGTGTGACAATTACAGAACCATTGCACTGGTCTCGCACGCAAGCAAAATTTTGCTGCGCGTTATGCTAGACCGCATGCAAAACAAGCTCGAAATGGAGATTGCACAGGAACAAGCGGGCTTCAGACCTAAAAGAGGTACAAGAGACCAGATTGTGAACCTCAGGATTATAATAGAGAAAGCAAGAGAAAGAAATCAACCACTCTACCTTTGTTTCATTGACTTTACTAAGGCCTTTGATAGGGTCCGACACGATCAGCTATGGCTAACCATGCTTGAAATGGGCTTTCCACCTCATCTAGTCCAGCTGCTAAGAAATTTGTACAGACAACAACAGGCAAATGTAAGAACAAACGACCACACTTCAGCATGGTTGAAGGTTAGAAAAGGTGTTCGACAGGGCTGCAACCTCTCCCCATGTCTGTTTAACATTTTAGCAGAGCAAATTATGCGAAAGGCACTAACAGGTTTCGCCGGTGGATTTAGGATTGGCGGAAGAACCATCAATAACCTGAGATATGCTGACGACATTGTCCTACTGGCCACAACACCAGAAGAACTACAAGAACTCGTGAAACAAGTCGCAAGTGCTGCAGAAGAATATGGAATGTCAATCAACGTAACTAAGACGAAAGTTATGACGACTACTGAGGAGGTGCTCAAAACGGTGGTGGGTACGGGAAGACTAGAACAAGTGGATTCCTTTGTATATTTAGGGAGTAGGATATCAAAAGATGGGAATTGTGTGAATGAAGTTAAATCAAGACTAGCCATGGGAATGATCGTCATGACCAAATTGACGAAAATATGGAAGAATTAATCAATCAGCATCGTCACCAAATTGCGGTTGATGAAGGCTTTGGTGTGGCCAGTAGCGACGTATGGATGTGAAGCATGGACTCTGAAAAAGGATGAAGAAAAGCGAATTCAAGCATTTGAGAACAAGTGTATCAGAAAGCTGCTGAGAATTCCATGGACTAAAATGATGACCAATGAACAGGTGTATGTGTCAGCGGGAGCCACAAGAGAACTATTGGCCCACACCAAAATTCGGAAACTTCGACATTTTGGTCATATCATGAGACAACAAAACGGTAGCATCGAAAGCAGCATCATGACGGGTTTTGTGGAGGGGAACCGAGGACGAGGAAGGCCGAGGATATCTTGGATCGACAACGTCCTGAACTGGACAGGACTTGTAGGCTCTGACTTAATGAGCGCGACAAGGAACAGAAGACTCTGGGCATTAAAGGTCCATTCATGTAGCCAACCGTCGCGATGCGACGATGGCGACATGACATGACATGACATGACTATATTTTTTTTTATTATAAACAGTCAAAAGTCAAAATTTTGACTTCGTTTTATAGTGTCCAAAGCGAAACACTGAGCATTTTACTCTTTTTTAAAGCCAGAAACACCAGACACTCTGCAGTGGACGATCGCGACAGAGCTTAAGACTTAAGTGGTTGATGCATTCAAAGATAGATTGCTTCAGTTAGCAAGAAAACTCCAGACTAATCTCAAACTTCCAAGTTCTGCACGCAGTCGACCGCTTCATTTGTCAATTAGCTACAGACAGAGTTGGATACGAAAATACAAGGCTGTCGATATATTTTCAACTCAGGACAAGAGTGAAATAACAATTGAATGTCATTTCTAGGTTCCCTGATTTAATGACAAAGGGAATTTGAATTGAATGTCAATGTGCCTTTCTAATACAGACATTTTAAAGACCATTCTACATGTTTGATCATGATTTTTTTCTGGGTTAGGTCAGTATCGTCTCCCATGATGCCTATATTCTCTTCGCGCTATACAAATTTGAAATTTGAGATTACAACATTGCAATTGCAATAATAAAATCTATAAAACTTTAGATTGAATTGATTCAAACCTTATTTCATGAAATTGTCCAATGCTGTGTCTTCCGTTTATCAGAACAGAATGGTGGATACTCAAACGTTCCTACGACTTGAATAGGCGAAGAGAGTTCCTACAGTTCGATAAGTTGCCAGGTTATGCAGGACTAGAGACTTCAAATTCTTATAAATCATCAAACTTGTTTCGCGAGACCCTTAGTTAAGTCATTAGATAGGCGTTGTTTTTCTTCTCGATTTAGCTGCACTGTGCCCTATTTGTCGATTGCATATTAACATTTTTTATATTTTTTCTCTTCCATATGATCTGTGTATTACTGCAATTGAATGTGCTGTCATATGCTATTAGGCCTATGTCTTTTTTATAGTTTACATGATTAATGGGTGGCCCTATTAGCAAGATTGTCCATCCCTTCTGGGTCTCCCTTCTTAACAAAATTATGTTAAAGTATTATGTTCACTGCCATAATTGTATTATATTTGCTTGGTTCAGGAAAAATAAATAAAGAACATTTTTAAAAATAAATAAATAAGCCACTTTGGCATCGCTAATAATATAATAAATTATATAATGGGTATCAACAGACTGTAGGCCTATTCGTATTTTGCAGCTGACATTGTTCTGCATTGAAAATCATGCATTTGTTGTTTTCTTTTGCTTGCCTCTCTGTTAAGTCAAACATAGTACACTTGAAACCTCAATGTTGCAATAGAGGCCTAGTATAAGCAGAATGATCTAGAATTGTTATCAAATTATAATAATAATTAATTATTAATAATAATTATTAATAATGATAATAGTGAAAAAATAATAATAATGATTATTAATTAATTAATTATTAATAATTATTATTAACAGTAATAATAATTATTATTATTATATTGGTACTACTAATAATAGTTACGATAATTTATATGTTACGCAACCATGCCGTTAAAAAGGCGCCTTACACAGCAGCTAACATGCAGGATAGACTCTATTATTTGCCATCTTCTTCTTTCTTCTCTTTCATCAGTTTCCTGACGATGAGGCCCTTATGAAGTATTTGCCATAATGTGAACTAAAGTATGTGATATGACTGTATCCGTAGTAATGCAGGAAAAGAATAGTATTTTGAGTTTTGACAACATGACGGTTTAATCTAAATCATTTGACCTGAGACAAAACTCATAAACTATTTTAGAAGTATTACAAATAATATGATATAGGCCTAGTTGTCGTTATTGAGCTTAAGTTTGTTTTTATGCGTACCACATGCTCATTCATTCTGTTCTCTTATACCTTGTTATTTATTACTATAGAACAGAGAATTTATGAGGGTCCTATCGACACTATGAATGCACTACGCATGAGAACTTATATTGTGCTTATGATAGGGCCTATACTAACATAGAGTCTAGCAATAGCGAATATTCTATGAGGATTGTTTTTTCAGACGACAGTGCTTATGTGATAATACAATGGCGCTATATAATTCTTCAGTGTTCGGTGTTCATGTCGATTAAATGATTCACAAAGCAGCGTATAATTATCAAGTTTGTGCAGAAACAGCGCAACAGGATGCCAGTTTAAAACTGTGATAGCCACCTTACAATTAGTAGTTGTGTAAGTTTGGGTCTTGAAAACGGTTGTTATAATTGATGCCAACGTGATGTCTATTTGCTTTGAGATGGGTCAATATTCGACCAAAGACTTAATTACTGTGTTGAATTTCCGAACACCAGTACTGTTGCTGGTCATTGGTCAATGCATTTCTCTTGTGGCATGAGGAGCAGATGTGAGCCGAAGTTTGATTTGCGCATGACAAGTCACATGTGGACATTGTATAACCTGCAATCGTGGTATTGCAATTTGTAATAATATTGCGTTTTATATGAAGGCAACTTTGTATTTTACATTGCATTTACCATATTAAAGCAGTTCAAATAATAATTATACAGTTCGACAGTTGTGGTAAAGGCTTAGATGATTATGATTTATGAAGTTGAGGCCAAGAAATAGAGCATTCAGCATCCATGAGAGATGAATCCAGTCCACCTGCACTTACTGGGTCTCAATTATTCTGGTTTGACAGGCAAATAAGCTTAATTATGACTGGATGCTAAACGGTGAAATGTTGCGGCGATTGTTCTTGGGCTTCAACAGATTCATCTTTCAAGCAGTTGACCACGCTTTTGATGCAGTATTATTGTTATTTGAATAAGTGTTTGACTATACATGTGAAGTTTTACATTTATGTATATATTTATATTATATATTATATTTGCATATATATTTTGAATGTCAAATTTGATTTAAATCATTTTGATTCACTTGTGCAATTGAATTTTGTTTAGTCTAAATTACACGATTTAGCATGTTTGAATTGCTATTGGAAAGGTTGCCCTAAAGGTAGTTGCATACGCGCAGTCATCAAACCCATATAAGCTCTACACGGGTTCCATAATTATAATACGGGAATATAGGTTCAGGTTGCTTGCTGGCGTCTCAGATAAAGTTCGAGGCAACACCTAGCGAACGCTGATGAAAAATATCGGCAGTACGAGTCCAACTTTATGCTACCGGTACTACTCAAAGAAAATATTGCAGCGCTATGAATAGCATGAGCGATAGCACCATAGTAACTATACTAATGAGCTGGACATGCTACTGATTAATGCATGTTACTGAAGGCATAGGGACCTATAATAGGCTACAGCCGCTGCACTATAGGCCTACAGTACCGAGGAGGATTTATTGTGCCACGCCTTCCTCGTAGCGCTGGTCTGGAATGGCGTTCCTTTTGAGCTACGCCTACAACCTGGGACTCTACCAGGATCGTTCTTTACTAAACTTAAAACTTGTTCTTTTTCGGCGCGCTGGAGTCGGGAGCGCCTCTGAGTAGCTTTTTTTACTTGAAGGAGCGCTACATAAATGTCCGAATGAATGAATGTAGCCTACGATTACGAATACCACGACAAGTCCGAATATTATCCCTTCGCTATGACCAGAACGCTTGAGAGTTGTAAGCGGTTGGTTACTATAGACGTGAAGTTACCGTATAATATTCGGTGAAAAATTAATATACAAAGTATATACAAATAATATATAGGCCTACTTCATATTATGATAACTTACTGCAAGCAGAAATATTACTAGACATCGCACGCAGCATTACACCATAAAGGCGTATACAATTGACAGGACAATAGTATTTATATCCCCAGTATACAAGGTTTAGGCCTATTATTACGTGTGATAATTACTAGAAAGCTAATAGGCCTAAGACCCGTTTTTCTTGCATATTGGTCGCGATGATCGTAATTCATGTGAAAATAATTAATAAAATAATTATGATAAAAAACCATACTGTCCTGTTATTTCCACTTTCATTCATGCCGCTTTGATGAACACTCTCTTTGTAGCCTAATCATGCTGTTCTTCCACTTTTAATTTAGGCAGTGACTGTCTATACAACAATGCGCAATAATGACCTAATGTGTGACAAAGTCATTAAGTTCACATGAAATTACAATAATCGTTTTACTATATATAATTTATGGCTTAAATTTGACATGTTTACGCATTCGTTAATACTTGGAGTATTACATATAGGCCCCCTACACAAAATCATCTAGAAATGGAATAAAAACGAAATTATTCTTCCGTATTTTTAAAATTAAAAATATAACTGGGTAGAGCAAACATTTCTAACGCCACACAAAATAAATCGTCAAAAAGCGTCCCAAAATATGAAAGGGCAAATAATTACGAATATTAGGCTATAATTATACCAACTATGCAACTATAAACCTAAGTTCTGACAAAAGGGACAATTCGCATAATAAAAAATCTAACATGTAGCCTAGGTTTCTTCTGTTCTTCTAAACATGCATATTATAGGCCTATAGGCCTGCCCAGATTCAAAGCGTTTTCGCTGCACTGTGGAAGTTCAGGTTTCCTAAGATCTCATCAATTAGACGAGGTGTAATGTGGCTGCAGAACATTTTGTCGTCGTA